>JACEFZ010024437.1:145000-680000 GCA_014155875.1 Cepaea nemoralis | reverse complement strand
AACAGTGTTCTTGGACGCACGGCCAACTAGAAACCCCTGCGCCATCACGGAGAAACAACGTTGAACACTTGGTGACAGCCATCAACATTGATGGGAAATGAGCAAGTGGAAGACAAAACAATAAATACCTGAAGGACTTGACCACATGACATTATCGGGAGAGGAGCGTAGATTTGACACAAGACTGTTAATCGCGTGAGATGGCGAAACATTACCGTCCACGTTTATCGCCATGGCACATGATGATGAAGGTATTAACATCATTTAAAGAAGAGACATAGACGGCTGGTTCCATTGTGTTATACTTTAATTCACAGAAATGTAAATTGTTGGGGAATCCCTTGCAGCGAAGTAAGTTTCTACACGTCGTGGGCCATACTGGGCATGTGATAGCCGCGGAATTTTATAGAACAATCGGCACTCGATGGCACGTGATGGTAGCCACGGGTATTTATAGAACAATCGGCACTCGGTGGCATGTGATAGTAGCCACGGGTTTTTATAGAACAATCGGCACTCGATGGCATGTGGTGGTAGCTGCGGGTTGTTATAGAACAATCGGCACTCGATAGCATATGATGATAGCCGCGTGTCTTATCAAACAATCGGCACTTAAAGACATGTGATGGTAGCCGCGTATTTTTTATAGAACAATCGGCACTCGATGGCATGTGGTGGTCATCATCATCAAGTGCCCTGCCAGCTGGCGTAGGCGTTCATGGCTCACCACAGATCTCGGTCTTTGGTTTTCTGGATCAATTATGTTGCTGATATTTCTCCATGCCACCGTCTCAATCCATCCAGCATTATTTCTCTTGGTCTGCCTCAACCTCTTTTCCCCTCGATCTTTCCAGTTGTCACGATATTCTCTAATGCCTCTCTTCTCATCACATGACCGAAGAAAGATGTTTGTCTCTTTCTTATTGTTGTATATAATGTTCTAGTTTCATTAGCCTGTTTCAGGCAGTTGTTGTTAGTTACTCTGGCAATCCAAGGAATTCGCAACATTCGTCTCAAGAACCACATCTCTGTTGCTTCTAATTTCTTCTTAATTTGTTCATTTACATTCCAAGACTCACGACCATACAGCAAAACAGGTTCTATGTAGCTCTTCAGCACTCTCTTTCTTACATTCAATGATAGCGACTTATTGCATAAGATATTCTTCATTTTCTGAAATGCAGCCTTTGCTTGCCCTATTCTGCTTTTGATCTCTGTTGTGCATCTTCCATCTGATGTTATAAATTTCCCTAGATATTTAAAACTATTCACTTGGTGAAGCATTTTCCCTTCTATCTCTGTTTCACATTTGGGTGTCACCTGTTTTTTGATATCACCATTGCTACTGTTTTCTTGATATTCAAGGAGAGTCCTTTCCTTGCACTCTCTATTACTATAATGTCCAACAATTGTTGTAGGTCTGTTGATTTATCCGCCACCAACGCTGTGTCATCTGCAATAGCGTATATTATTTATATTATAACATCCAACTAGTATTCTTGGCATCTCTTTGATCTCTCTCATTATTTATTCGCTATATAGGGAGAAGAGATCTGGTGACAAGACACACCCCTGTCGTACTCCTAGCTTTATGTGTTCGTAACTACCCTCTTCATTTCCCATTTTAATTGCTGCTACTTGGTTCCAGTAAATATTCTTTATTATTCTTAAATCTTTCCCATCAATGTTGATATCTTCCAACATTTTAATCAGTTCATCATATTTTACTTTATCAAATGCCTTAGTATAATCTATGAAGCACAAATAAATGTCTCTCTGTTTCTAACTTTCTCTGTTGACCGTTCTATTGGTGTCCGTAATGTATAAATTGCATTGTTTGTGCCCTTTCCCTCCACAAATCCATACTGTTCTTCACTTACTTCCATTTTTAGTTTGTTCTTCTCATTATGATTCTGAGTAGAAGCTTAGTTATATGGTTTATGCGGTTAATTGTACGAAAATCTTCACAATCAATTGCTCCTGTTCTTTTTGGTATTGCTATAAATACAGATTTCAGCATATCACTGAGTAATATCCACTGCTGTAAATATCATTCAATATTTTGGTTAATATGTCTACTCCAAATTCTTCCAATACTTCTAATTCTTCTATTGTGAGTTCATCTGGCCCATCTGTTTTTCCTTTCTTCATATGTGTCATAGCGCCAGCGACTTCTTCTTTTAGAATGGGTGGACCTTCTAAATTACTTTCTTCTGTTAATTCTTCCCGTTCTCCATCATATCTTCTTCTTCTTCTTCTTCTTCTTCTTCTTCTTCTTCTTCTTCTTCTTCTTCTTCTTCTTCTGCGTTCATCCGGAGTTTCCTTTTTTCGGACGTGATTGCTTTGTGCCTGTTTACAGCAGAGCTGCGTTCTTGCGCCGTTAGGCCAAACATCCGACTTCTGCGGGCATTTGTTGACCGAGTTAACCTTCCCGGTTTCTCCATCATATAATTCTCTTATAAACTCATTCCACCTCTTCATTATAGCACCTTCCTCCAATAATATCTTTCCTGTTTTTGATTTCAAACACCCTGTATTTATTCTTATTTTTCTTCCCGTGAGCTCACTGATTTGTCTGTGCATATTTTTTGTATCTTTAATGGCATTTAATTCAATGTTTTGCACTACTCGTTTAACCAACATCCTTTAGCCTTCCCACGTTTATCTTTTATTTCTTTATTTATCTTAACATATTTTTGTTTGTCAATTTTACTCCGTTTTCTTTTGTCCATCAGTATTAAGATTTCTTCATTCATCCATTTTTTCATAGATATTTGGCTTCTCTCCGGTAATATTTCTTCGCTAGTTTGATGAAGGGAGTATCTTAACATGTCCCATTGTATGTGATGGTAGCCGCGTGTTTTTATAGAACAATCGGCACTCGATGGCTGAAGTGGTCAGTATCACGCCGGCCGCGTGTACTTCCCATCACATTTCCTGGTCATCATTTAGGCTGGGTCGACCTGGAAGCCCAGATCAATTATAGCACGTCCGTCTCAGTGAGGATTCGATGCACCTCTCCTCTCCTCACCACTGGATCGATACATGCTATCCGTGCTGTCCTTTTACTAAATCGCGTACCGGAGATAATAGACTAGTTGTGGCAAACGTGACAGTGTTGCTTCTCTGATCAACTCTAACTAACTGTTTAGCAGTTTACCTGTTCAGCAGTTCAACTGTTCCGCTGGTGAACTATTCAGCTGTTTGCCTGTTCAGCTGTTCAACTGTTCCGCTGGTGAACTATTCAGCTGTTTGCCTGTTCAGCTGTTCAACTGTTCTGCTGGTTAACTGTTCAGCTGTGGGCATGTTCAGCTGTTTACCTGTTCAGTTGTTGAAGAGGGTAAACTAAACACAAGAATGAGCAAATAACGATCCCTATGACTCTGAACAAAATTCAATGAGGTTTTCTCCCCAGTCAGCATTTATTGTCAACGACAACACTTATCATATCTCAAAATGTCAAAGTTTCCTGGCTAAAATAACAGACTATGTTGGTCACGGCATCAACAAGAAATGACACATTTTAAATTGCTACATCCATAGAGAACACATCAACAACACCCCCCATGTACCATCATGTCACATTCGCTGTTTTAATAATGTCACGATCCAATGAACTGAAACAGGTGACAATTAAAAAACACCATCATCAAGTGTGATCAGAAACTGCTATCAGTAACTGGAAGAGGAAACTTAACAAACGGTACATTTAGAAATCATATCGCCACAGATTTGAGTCGATGGGGGAGGAGAGAGAGAGAGAGAGAGATCATTAGAGCACGCTAGTAAAGGGCGCAACAATACAAACAACGGAAAGCCGTCAGGATTGTCAACGTGTAACACCAGTTGTGTGATGGTCTGGAATTCTGAGATAAGTAGCTATTATTTTTTTTTCAAATTTTCAGTTTCCCTGCACTGTTTTCAGTTTTTCATCCTTTCATTCTTCTCATCCCGTTCTTATGCTTTAATGTAGTCACTGGAGGGTTTTCTCCGTGATTATATGTTGTGTTTTGTGCATGTATGTGTTTACTGATGGTATATACATTCACTCACGCTCAGATGGCGGCCTCTACAATGCTCAGAGATTGAAGGCCAAGACCAAAATTAGGAGGGTACTGATCAGAGAGTTGCTTTTTGCAGATAATGCTGCAGTTACGACCCACTCCGAGGAAGAATTACAATGTCTATTATCTGCATTCTCCAATGCTTTTTCTGAATTTGGTTTAACAATTAGCAAAAAGAAGACACAGATTATGTCACAAGGTGCACATGGGGCACCATCAATCTTTATTGACGACGCCGAACTAGAGATAGTAGACCATTTTACATATCTAGGATCAGTGATAAATAGCAAATTATCCCTAGATCAGTAAATCAACATCCGGACTGGTAAGGCAGCAACAACAATGAACAGGTTAAGAAAAAGAGACTGGGAGAACAGGAAGCTTACTGCCAAAACAAAAGTCCTTGTCTATCAAGCATGTGTTCTTAGTACTCTTCTTTATGGCAGTGAAACCTGGACAACTTACTCACACCAAGAGAAACGTTTAAACAGCTTTCATATGCGGTGTCTGCGAATAATTCTTGGTATTAAGCGGCAAGACATAATCACAGATACTGAAGTATTGGAAAGATCATGTTGTGTGACGGTTTATTCCATGCTCAGTCTTCGTAGACTTAGATAGATAGGACATCTTAGGAGAATGGATGATGGTAGAATACCAAAAGGACATCTTTTTTGGTGAATTACAGATGGGTAAGAGATCTCAGGGTCGGCCTCTACTACTATACAAAGATGTGTGTAAGCGGGGCATGATTGATACGGGCATTGATAATGCACATTGGGAGCAAGTCGCCGCTGAACGCGTTGCATGGAGGGCAAACATCAGAAATGGAATAAAGACAAAGGAGAAAATTATTGCAGATAATTCACACACCGAGCGTGTGAGACGTAAGATTGTGCATGGTGGTGGAAATGACCACGTGTTCACATACACCCACTGTGAACGAACATTTACAGCGCGAATTGGCCTTATCAGTCACATTCGCTACCGCCATGGGTAAAAGTTATTATGCCTTTTTGAAGCACAAACTATCGTCTGTCAAGACGGCAAGGTGCCAATGAATGAATGAATGAATGAATGATAATCGACACAACGTTCTGTGTATTCCGTAATTGTGTTCTGTAAAGCTGCATTACTTCGTGTTATTTTACACTGTATTAGAAACAGCAAGGAAGCTTCTCCATTATTCATTGCTTTCTAGCGATTTCATGTTAACTGTAGGAATGAATACCTTAGCCCGCCCACACTTGATGCTTTATTTTAGGATGGTATGTGGCTGTTAATTCACTGTTTGTCTTAAAATGTTCTCTGGATGATCATGTTTTTAAAATCGAGAATTGATGGATTCATTATTTATCAGCAATGATGAATTATAAACGTGATTTGGATAACGACTTCAGGAGTGCAATTACTCCGAATTAAATATCTTAATAGATGACTTTAATGCTAATGTTGGAAGTCAAAAAGATATTTGAACAGTAGGCAATTACGGACTACGGGAACAGAATGCAAACTTGTACAGTGGGGAAAAAGAGCACGATATGATTATTGGAAACACCTGGTATCAACACCACCCAAAGAGATTTTGGAGATGGAAGAGTCCTGACAAGAATATCAGAAATCAGATTAGTTACATCCTCATCAACAAAAGATTTCGAAATGCCTTAACAGCCGCAAAAACTACACCAAATACAGACAGCTACAGATTAGTTATACGAGTACAATTAAAGAAGGTCAAATATACACCAAGAAACACGTACGTTTTATCTCTGTGCACTGATAAGTAAGGTGATAGAAGATAAATTCAACGTAGAAGTACGGAATATATTTGATGCATTGTCTGATCCGGAAATTCTATTTCAAGATGTCAGTGACCAATGGTCACTCTCGATTAATGAAACACATAACGGGTTTCTCTGTCGTTGTTTTTTTATGCTTCACCTCGACACCGCAAGATACAAGAGGAACGAGATGAGATGAGATGAGATGAGATGAGATGAGATGAGTGAACAATGGGAAATACTAAAGAACTCAGTCAGCCTCGATGCAAACACAACTATCCCAAAAATGAAGATGATGGGACGTAAGAAATGGATGACGGCAGACATTTTAGAACCAACGGAAATAAGAAGAAATAATAAAAATAACCATGAAGAGATTCACAAGAAAATTTGGAAATTGTGCAAACAGGCAAATAAAAATATAAATAAATAAATAAATAAAACATGGCTTGATAACAATTGCATTGAAATTGAAAACCAACACAACACCCGGAATACTAACTTAATGTACAACAGAATTAATGACATCATTAAGGAAAGAACACACATCTAAAAACCAAAGATGGCAAAAACACTATAGAAACAGATAAGGTACATGGTACATGTGAAAGACCTGTGAGTTGAGTTGAGTCAAGAACCGACATCACAGCACTCGGTGAAATCTGATTGTTTATCCTACTGTCCTTTTCTCGATGAACTGGGTGTCGGTCTGATCCCCTGGTCACTCCCTGTCGCACCATTCTCTCCAGGCAATGAAGATGCATCTGTTCTTCCACAATATACACATGGTCGTGGGGGACATTGACCACATCTGCCATATCGTATGCCAGTACTCAACCCAAATTTGCAGATCAAGTCAGTTTCTCAACACACAAGCATGCCTTGGGGAAAAGATCCAACGGACGCTCACTATCTTTGATTTTATTAACTGATTGCCAGCCGTAAACCACTATACTGGTTCCATGGAACGAATTAGGCACCCGTAAACCACTAGGTTGGTTCGATATCGACAGTGCGTTATTTGTTCCACTTCTCTAATTATTCCACAATTTTTAGTGCTTCGGTAAATTAAAATTGAGACAGAAAGGTTTCGCAGTGTGAAAAAAGCGTTAGCAACCATATTTTATTTTAAGGAAAACTAATATGTTGTGATTTGAAATGATTGTTGTGATTCGAACTTCAAAATGACAACGCTTTCTGGTTTTGGTCCTCATTTATTGTATTAAAATTACCGTTTTAAAGAATTGTATTTTATAATTATTGTGATTTAAAGGACTTTGTTAAATATTCTAAAACTAATACCACGTGGAGTAGTCAGTAGTCAGTTAGATTATTTGGTAGTAATTGAAAACAACACTAAAAGCTAAAGTTCGTCATAATATGTCATAATATGATGGCACATGTCGAATTATGAATGCACATTTATGTTCCTAAATTTGTTTTGCCTATCACAAAGTATTTAAGGAGTATTTAAATAATTACATTTAAAAGAATGATAATTACATTAAAAGAATAATAATTATAACTAAATAGAAAATGGTGTTTATATTATTCTTCTCAGTACAATCTGCCTGGTGTGTTCCTGACATTTTCCATTTTGTGTGAAAATTATGTGCTTTAAAATACTATGTTTTAATTGTCATTTATTTGTGTTATGGAGCGGTTCTTGTGATATTATTATATGCAAGTGGTGTATTTAACATTATTCAGTAAATTTAACTGGATTATCTGCAGTGGATACAAAATAACACCTTGGTAAGTAGAAATTTGTCATAACGTTCACCCTTTAATTTAAATTGTTATTACTAAACCTCTCAATAATGTCATAATATTTCTAGCCTATTAATTATTAACACCGTCGTGTTCCCTGTGCAATCTTCTTTAATTTGATATATCATGCAGTATATCTGCTATAATTTTAACCATTTTCACAACATTATTGTCACACACCACTACTTCCCATTTTCTGCCATGAATTTCTGTTTGGTCAGGATCACTTTTGTGTTAGGCAGGCAATCAGTATTGAAGCATGCCATACTGCACTTAGCATGCCTGCCTTGCCCTGCTCAGGATGCTCTGTGAGTCCGATACAATCATGACATATGTGTGCTGTTTATCATCTGGTCAGCGGAACGCTGCTGTAACTGCCTCCATCTCCATGACTCCCATGAAATAAACACCGTCCATTAACCTTCGCTATGAACTCCCAGGTAGTTCCTTTGCCTCTTAACACAAAGCCATCCATATAGTTGGTTACATCACCTGGGTGTACTAGATATTGCATCTCCAACCCCCATCACCCCGGCCCCAATTTAGTGCTACTGCTGGCCAATTCAACACTCCCGATTCAATTATATTATGACCTTTCACAGATCTGACATTTCTTCTGGCATTCTGACCCGTTCCTCTCTTCTCCCAATGCTTTCTAGCATACATGCATCTCTGATTTTGTCCTATGTCTGATCCATCCATGATTTTCCTCTTATCAACCTTTGGCCCTTATCTGTGTCCAGGACTTCATACAGGAGATGTTCCTTGTTCTCAGCCATTCGAAGAAAGATATGATTTTGCCTGCTTCATGCACATTGAACCTGTCTGCAATCGTTGACAAAGCCAGGATGTATCTCATACACACTATCGGCGTGGCCATTGTGCATCCCAGGATTACTCGCATAGCTTCAATCTGTAAGCACTCTAGCTAGATGACTCTTTACACTGTGAGCAGTCCTAATCTATAATCAAATACTGAGGTCATCAGAAGTCGATTTGTGAACAACATTCTTTGGTCCATGCCCATTGCAGCCATAGTCTTCAGTGCACCAAGTCTCTTCTAACGTTTCATAACAACGTTTTGACGTGATACCTAAATGGCAGGCTTCTATCAAAGGTGATTCCCAGGTACCGTAGACAACTCTATTTCCGTCTTTTATTGTAAGATCTGATTCATTAATCATGTGCAATGCCGATAAGCATGGGCGGTCGCAATTCGCCATCTCACACGATCACAAGAGTCGTGAATCAGAACAGTGTTCATGTCTTGACCATAACACGTGGCCAAGCCATCCAGGTATTTACTTTTCTGCCTTCCCCTTGTTCTCTTATCCTCGATCTTGCCAGTTGTAATCACGTTCTCCAAGTTATTTTTTCTAATAACGTGCCCAAAAAATGTTGACTGTCTATGTCTAATTTCTCTAATCAATGTATGATTTTCATTTGTTTCTTGTAGGACTTGGTCATTTGTTTTTCTGTCTGTCCATGGTATTCTTTGCATTCTCCTCAGAAACCACATTTCCACAGCCATCAGATGTTTTTCAGCTTGTCTGCTCGTTGTCCACACTTCACGTCCATACAAAAGTACAGGTTCTATGTAGCACCTCATCAACCCTTTTCTCGTTGCAGTTGACATCTTTTCATCAGTCAGTATGTTTTTCATCTTGCACAAGGCTACCTTTGCCATGGTGATTCTTGTTCTAATCTCTTCAAGGCATCTCCAGTCAGATGCTATAACTGTTCCAAGATAATTGCACCGATTAACTTGTATAAGAATATTCCCATTTACTTGTATAATACATTGGGGTATTTCCTTCTTCGTAGTGACGACCATAATCTGTGTCTTCATACAATTTAACGCTAACCCTAGTTGTTCACTGCGTTCAACAACCGCATCTACTAAATGTTGCAGATCCTGCTCAGTGTCTTGCAATCAATACTGTATCATCCGCATATCTAATATTATTGATGCATCGTCCCCCAATGTTGATGCCTTCCATATCTTCTACATTTCTGAAAATATTTTAACTGTGCAGGGAAAAAAGAGCTGGAGACATTATACATCCCTGTCTTAAAATTGTTTTCATATCCTTTACAGGACATTGTTGTCAACATCAGCATCTTTCAGCTGATTGTTAATTTCTTGGCAAGATTACTCTCAGTTGTTTGCCATTGCTTTCTGAGCTACCGACTTGCATACCCCGTAAGTTACCGACGCGATTCGAACCACTGCTGTTCTCACCGTCGTCACGTTATTTACGAGAGTATACGAGACTACGGAGAAAAGTCGCTAACCTCTAGGCCAGGAAGCCGATTATCCCTGTCTTACATCTCTCTTAATAGACTGATATTGACCTACTTCATTTTCAATCTCTATGGTAGCTTGCTGTTTCCAATATATGTCTTTCCCATCAATTTGTAGATCTGCAAGCATCGCTATCATGTCGACATTTCTTACTTTATCAAAAGATTTTGTGTAGTCAATAAAGCAAAGATGTAGATCTTTGTTTACTTCTATAGAACATTCAATGTATGCTCCCAGCATACACACAGTATTAATTGCACCTTTGTCTTCTACAGCCCCACATAGTTCTCCTATTTCGGGTTGTATATTCTTTCTAACTCTTTGCATGATAATTCTTAGCAACATCTTCGTGATGATGTTCATTATACTAATTGTTCGGTTCCAAATGTTGCTGTATGCAGCCGGGGCGCAGTGTTGGGGTGAGCGCCCAACATTGCTTAAATACCCCAATGGCTCGTGAATACATAACCTCTGCAGCAAAAGTCCAACTCCTGGCTTTCACGTGGCGGAACTGTTTTAACTAACAGGAGAAAAGGCGACGGCGAGTTTCTGGCGCCGGAAAATAACCAGTATGCACTAGATGTGTATGCACGTACATGCATGCGCAGACACGTGTGTGCGCGCGTACACATCTACACTCGAGTGAGACCACAGTCTGCTCTAGCAAAGGAAAGGTGCTGAAGACGGAGGCAACCAGCCAGGAGGCGCACCACAGAAATCAGGATGCCACGCAATCACGCAAAATGGAATATGTCGACTACTGCTAAATGTTATGGTGCTCGCCCTGCTTTGGACCCCCAGGCAGGTGCAGTGCCGGGCCCTATGTCTCGAAAGGGTCCAACCACAACTACTGGAGGTCCTTCTCAGATGTCCTGTGGAGCCAGGGGACATGAGAATAGGACGGCTGGCCATACTAAACAAAGACTTAAAATAATGCACTGGAATGCGGAGGGAGTCAGCAACAAAAACATAGAATTAGAAAACATCTTGGACCAAGAAAAAGTAAGCATATGTTGCTTGCAAGAAACTCACCTCAACGAAAATATAGCCTTAAAAATCAGAGGCTACCAGTGTTACCGATCTGACGGAAAGGACAGGCGAAAAGGTGGGATACTGACCCTTGTAAGAAATAACATCATCTCTTCCCAAATCGAAGTCTACATGGAAGGGGCTGAGTATCAGACACTTAAACTTAAGACAGGTAATACAGACCTACATCTGATCAATTACTACTGTCCAAGTGACCGCCCACAGGCACTGGACACACTACCATTAAAAGAAAAAATTATTGTGTGTGGCGATTTCAACAGCCACTCGCAGAGCTGGGGCTATGATCACATGGACCAGAGAGGAGAGAGACTGGAAGACTGGCAGGATGAGAATAGATTCATCTTGATTAACAAGCCGTCCGACCCACATACTTTCTACTCGAGATCATGGCACACTACAACTACACCTGACCTGGCTTTTCATTCACCAGACCTGGAGTGGAACATTACACGAATTGTTGGGAAACAACTTGGTGGCAGTGACCATCGGCCAGTCTTTCTAACTGTAGAAAATGAGCTTGTAAGTGAAAGCAGCACCCTCTCGAGGTGGAACTACAAGAAAGCAGACTGGGCAATGTACAAGCATCGCACCATCATACTGGTTAGAAACCTGAACACTGAGAAAGACATAAATAAAGTAGTTGAAGAGTTTGGGAAATGCATACTACAGGCAGCGCGAGAAACAGTACCAAGAGGAGCCCGTAAACAATATAAACCCTACTGGAGTAGTGAACTAGAACAGTTGCATAACTGATCTGGAAGTGTGTAGAAAGCAAGCAGAGGCCACATCCAGCCAAGAGCACCACAATAAATTACAGCACGCAAAAGCCAAATTTCAAAGGGCCAAGCTGCAGGCTAGACGGAAAAGCTGGCAGGAGAAAACAGAGTCACTGAACTTTGAAAGAGACACAAGGAAATTGTGGAAGCTAATAAAACAACTTAACGATGAGGGCACAGGGAGAAACTCAAAAATTGCACTACATAAAGATGGAAACATCTTAACAAGAAAGCAAGCAGCTGACCATTTTGCGGACTCATTCGCACAAGATAACAATATCAAAATTAGTCCAGAGAAACAACAAGAGATTCGAGAGAAACGACAACATACAGGACAGAAGGAAATAGTACATGAGGTTCTGGAGGCACCCATCACAATCAGCAAACTGGAACTAGCCATATCAAAACTGAAAATGAGAAAGTCACCAGGAGCTGATGGTATCTCCAATGAAATGATCAGGAACCTAGGAACAGAGGCCAAAGCAAAGCTGTTGCAGATCTTCAATAACAGCTGGACCTTAGGCAGTGTTCCACAAGCCTGGAGAGAAGCAATCATGATACCCCTCCTAAAATCAGGGAAAGATGGTTCCATTGCCTCTAGCTACAGACCAATTAGCCTCACCAGCTGTCTCTGCAAAACACTGGAGCGCATCATCAATCACAGACTGCAGTGGTACATTGAAAGTAAAAACATCCTTGTGCCACAGCAGGTTGGCTTTAGGCAGTGCTACTCTACGGAAGATCAGACAACCTACCTCTCTCAAGAAATTGAAGATGCATTCCAAGAGAAGAAGTTGGTGCTTGCGGCATGGATAGATCTGAAGAAAGCCTTTGACAAAGTCTGGAAAGAAGGTCTGATGAAGAAACTGAGAAACTGCAAAGTCAATGGAAGAATGTACAAATGGGTGAAAGCATACTTGCACAACAGAAGAGCCAGAGTACAGGTAGACGGACTCAAGAGCAAGAAAGTACTACTGCGTCACGGTGTTCCCCAGGGCGGAGTCTTGTCCCCCACACTTTTTCTAATCTTCATCAATGATCTTGTTGCTAATCTACCGCATGGAATTAAAGCGGCAATGTACGCCGATGACCTGGTTTTATGGAGCACAAATGAACATGCATTAGTGGCCACCAGATTGCTACAAAGAGCTGTAGATACATTTGCTGCATAGGAAAATAGTTGGTGTGTCAGCATAAACACTGACAAGTGCAGCACCACTCTATTTACCCTCTCTTCAAAACAATAGGCAGGGATCATCCAGATAAATAGAACACCCATGAGAGAAGATAAAGAACCAACATACCTTGGAATAACATTTGATGGCAGGCTGACATGGAGAAAGCACATCAACAAAGCAGTAGCAAAAGCCAGAAGGAAAATAGCCATTCTGAGAAAGCTAAGTGGAACCACATGGGGAGCCAGTGGGAAAATACTTAGCAAAGTTTACCAACAGAGCATACGGCCACACCTGGAATATGTGTCAATTGCGTGGTGTTCAGCATCAAAAACCACACTACAAGAGCTGGACAAGGTGCAGAATCAAGCACTTAGAGTCACCACAGGAGGGATGAGATCAACCCCTATAGTGGAAATGGAGAAGATGGGGAGGACACAAGCACTGAGTGAGCGCAGAGATACTAAAACGCTAATACAAGCAGAAAAGTTCCTCAGCTTGCCAGGCCACACCATGAAGAACGATTTGAAAACCTAGCTATGGGGAGGTTGAAAAGAAGTAGTTTTATCCACCAGGCCAAACGACACTGCAGAGAAACCACCGATCTGCCCACAGTTGGTATCCCCTAACAACTATTCCAGAGCGAACTCCATGGAAAGATGAGCATAGACTGTCATTACAAATCCAGACTAAAGTGAGAGGAATATTTGACAAGGAAGTACAGAACAGTGTGCAGCGCAGAACAGCCACTCTCAGCTTCCTAGATGAAGAATACCCACAGGATCTCTGGATCCGAGTCTACACAGATGGGTCGGCACAAAATGCTGTTCGAAATGGAGGAGCAGGAGTGTACATAGAATACCCAAAGTACTAAGGACACTACTTTCTGAACTTAGCAGTCAGCATAAGGTCACCATACAGTGGATACCATCCCACTGTGGAGTACCCGGAAACGACAGAGCTGATCAATTGGCTAAGGAAAGGGCCAAAGAAGAACAGCCTGATGTGCCCGTTACATACCACCAAAAGAAAAGAATGATCAAATCAGTCAGAAAGCCACCAAAACCTGCTCAAGATGACTACCACGTTTTGGACAGACCAGAACAAGTCATTATTCTGCGCCTCAGAACAGGACACAAAAGATTATGCAACCACATGTATACAAAATTCAAGATTGGTGAATCAGCCATGTGCACATGTGGATTGGCGTCGCAGACAGCAGAGCACATACTCCAAGACTGCCCAAAATATAACATATCTAGGCAAACCTTCTGGCCTAGAGAGACGACAGTGAAAGATAAACTCTATGGACCACTGTGTGAACTGAAAAAGACAGTTAAATTCATACAAGAGACAACATTGCAGATATAGACATATTTCAAGCGAACGAAAGAAGAAGAAGAAGAAGAACTAATTATTCGATGTTGATCTCAGTCCAAGACTCGTGATTTCTATGTGATTGTAATAAATATAGAATTACATAATTCAGGAGGTAAATCTCCAGTATCATATACTGCGTTCAGCCGTCTGGTGACTTGGTCTATTCTATATTCTTCTAAGGCTTTGTTCATTTCTGTTGTGATGTTGTCTGGACCTGGGGTCTTGCCAGTTTTCATATGGTTATGAGCATTCTGAATCTCCATTTTCAAAATTGATGGTCCTTCATTGTTATTTCGAATATCATACTGTTCTTGTCTGGTATTATAAAGGTTTCTAAAATACTCTGACCATACATGTAAAACCTTATCTATTTCTACTATAATTTTTTCATCTTTTGTTTTTAGGCAGACTGGTGATGTACGTGTTCTTTTATTAGTATTCTCTAGTATTAGGATTTTCTGATACTTCTATTTTACATCATTACGCCTAACCTGCTACTTGGCAGCCCGCGAATTCTATTCTGCTTTAATATGGTATTTTTACTATTGTATTGTTTTTCAATGTCTATGCATCTTTTTTTTTTTTTTAGCCATGCTTATATAACGTTATGACTTTTCTGTGACTCTCTTAATATTTGTTACGATTATTTTTTAATGTGTCGTAAACTTTCTTCAGTCATCCATGTCTTACGACTCACTTTCTTTAATTTTGGAATACTTGTTTATGCAACCAAACTGGTTGAATTTTTCAACATTTCCCATTGATCATCCACATCTTAAAATTTGATCTATAGATCAGACAATATCTGTTCGTCTATGTTAAAATTGTCTTATATTTCCTTGTAATTTTTAAAGGTACACAAGTCATATTTAGGGTTTCCTGGTGTATATTTGACTTTCTTTAACTTTACCTTCAATGTACCTGTAATCATTCTGTGACCACTGTAACAGTCAGCATTGGGAATTGTTTTTGCAATTGTTACCACATTTCTAAACCGTCTGCTACTCAGAATGTAAATCAATCTGGTTTCTAATTCTGCTGTCTGGACTCCTCAATGTCCATAACGTTCTAGGATGTTGCTTAAACTAGGTGTTTCCGACAATCATTTCCTGCTCTTTTGCCCATTCTACAAGTATGTAGCCTCTTTCGGTTCATTCTCTCAAAACGTGTTTGTCTACTGTGCGTTCTTGATTTCCTACTTTCGCATTGACTTCACCCATTATGATATTTATTTCTGAATTTTTACATTTCTTCAAAGCATTCTTCATATCATTATAAAATGCCTCTATACTATCTTCACTACTTTCTCCTGTTGGGGCATAGATTTGAATGACGTTTATGTTAAAAGGTCTACCAATTAATTTTACAAATAGAACCCTTTCTGGCGCTAACCAATATCCTTTAACAGATTGTGATGTTTGCAGATCCAAGATAGTTGCTACACCTCTTTGCCTTTCTTCTCCCCAGAATATATAATTTTAAAATCCTCCCCTGTCTTAGTCACTGTTCTTTTCCATCTCGTCTCGAAAATTCCTAATTTATTAATACTTTCTTTTCTTTGTAGGAAACACCTGGTCCAAGCAACACCCTAGAAGATTATGGACCTGGAGGAGTCCTGATAGCAGGATTAGAAACCAGATTGACTACATTCTCATTAGCAGAAGATTTAGAAACGCGCTAACAGTAGCAAAAACAGTTCCCAGTGTGCTGATTGTTATAGTGACCACAGACTACTCACAGGAACATTGAGGATAAAGTTGAAGAAAGTCAAGTACATAACAGGAAACACTAAATATGACTTGTGTACATTGAGTAATGACAAGGAAATACTAAACAAATTCAACATAGAAGTACAGAACAGATTTGAAATATTGTCTGATCTAGAGATCCTATTCCAGGATGTGGATGATCAATGGGAAATGTTAAAGAATTCAATCAATGTGGCTGCAGAAACAACTATTCCAAAATTAAAGAAGGTGGGTCGTAAGAAATGGATGACTGAGGAAATTTTACACTTAATGGAAACAAGAAGACTCAACCAAAATAATCCTGCCAAATATGAAGAAATTCACAGACAAGTCAGAATATTATGTAGGAAGGCAAAAGAATCATGGCTTGAGGAAAAGTGCTTAGAAATTGTTAAAGAATTCAATCAATGTGGCTGCAGAAACAACTATTCCAAAATTAAAGAAGGTGGGTCGTAAGAAATGGATGACTGAGGAAATTTTACACTTAATGGAAACAAGAAGACTCAACCAAAATAATCCTGCCAAATATGAAGAAATTCACAGACAAGTCAGAATATTATGTAGGAAGGCAAAAGAATCATGGCTTGAGGAAAAGTGCTTAGAAATTGAAAAACAACACAACAGTCAAAATACCAAATTAGTGCACAAAAGAATTCAGGAACTTACTAATAAAAGAACAAGTACACCAACAGGCTGTCTAAAAACTAAAGATGGCAAAATCATAATAGAAAAAAATCAGATTCTACATGTATGGACAGATTATGTGAAAGACTTGTATAATGATGACAGAGAGGAACAGTATGCTGTTAGATTTAATAATGAAGGACCAGCAATTTTAAAGATGGAGGTTCAAAATGTTCTTAAGCATATGAAAGCTGGCAAGGCCCCCGGTGCAGATAACATCACAACAGAAATGATTAAAGCTTTAGAAGAATTTGGACTAGAGCAAGTCACTAGACTGCTGAACACATTATATGATACTGGCGATATACCTTCTGAATTATGTAATTCTGTATTTATTGCAATCCCAAAGAAATCAGGAACCTTAGAATGTGATCAACATAGAACAATTAGTATAATGAGTCACATCACAAAGATTTTGTTACCAATTATCATGCAAAGAGTGGGGAAGAAAATACAACCTGAAATAGGGGAAGAACAATGTGGTTTTGTAGAAGGAAAGGGTACAGTAAATGCTGTGTATATGCTGCGAACAGTTATTGAACGTGCTTTAGAAGTAAACAAGGATATACATCTTTGCTTTATTGACTACACAAAGGCTTTTGATAGAGTTAGACATGTCAACATTATGGATATGCTTGCAGATCTACAAATTGATGGGAAAGACATTAGACTTATAAAAAACATATATTGGAAACAACAAGCTGCCATAAGGATTGATAATGAAGTAGGACAATATCAACCTATTAAGAGAGGTGTTAGGCAGGAATGTGTAATGTCTCCAGATCTTTTTTCCCTATACAGTGAAAATATTTTCAGAAATGTAGAAGACCTAAATGGAATCAGCATTGGAGGACGAAACATAAATAACGTTAGATATGCAGATGATACTGTATTGATTGCAGACAATGCACAGGATCTGCAACAATTAGTAGACGCTGTGGTTGTACACAGTGAGCAGCTGGGGTTGGAATTAAATTGTAGGAAGACACAGGTTATGGTCGTCACTAGGAAGAACGAAGTACCACAATATAATATACAAGTAAATGGGAATATTCTTCAACAAGTGAATCGGTTCAATTATCTCGGAACAGTCATAACATCTGATGGCAGATGCCTTGAAGAGATTAGAACAAGAATCGCCATGGCGAAAGTAGCCTTTAGCAAGATGAAAAACATTCTGACCAATAAAATGATGTTAATTGAAACGAGAAAAAGAGTGTTGAGGGGATACATAGAGCCTGTTCTTTTGTATGGATGTGAAACTTGGACAATGTGCAGTCAAGCTGAAAAACATCTGATGGCTGCAGAAATGTGGTTTCTGAGGAAAATGCAAAGAATACCATGGACAGATAGAAAAACCAATGACCAAGTACTACAAGAGACAAATGAAAATCGTAGATTGGTTAGAGAAATTAGACGTAGACAGTCAAAATTTTTTGGACATGTTATGAGAAGAAATGGACTGGAGAACTTAGTGGCAAGATCGAAGGGAACAGACCAAGAGGAAGACCGAGAGGAAAATACCTGGATGGTTTGGCCACATGGCATGGACGAGACAGGAACACTGAGCTGATCCACGACTCTGATGATCGAGTGAAATGGCGAATCATGACCGCCCACGCTTTCCGGCATGGCACATGATTGATTGATTTATTTCTTTTCCCATTTTTTGTTTGATGTTATCCAATTTTCCGTCTTCGCTTAATGAACGAACATTCCACGCTGCTAATTTCAGTGTTGTTGTCCTTTTTTTTTTTGGTGACGTTCTGTGGTTTGACAAATCACGATAAGCTAGGTATTTTAAAGGAAGGTAGTTTGCCGTTGCTTTCCTCCTGGCAGTGACCATACTGGCCGGAGAACGTAGCCATAGTCTCGTCAAAGAGATACTCTGCCTACCGTCGGGATACTTGAGGCCATAACCAACAACTATCTGTCGGCTGCCTTTAAAGTTCCATCCACCACCTACCTGCCTTCCGTGGTTTCTTGTGAAAGACTTCCTAAAACGGATAAAAAAAAAAAAACAGCAAAATCTCCCCAGAAAAATACAAAACAGCGTCCTCTGAAGAAAAGAAAAAACCCGTTAAGCCGTTGCCAATTTACAGGAAGCTCTGATACGTTAGCCTTAACAATCCTTTTGTCCAGAGAGCTCCATAACACAGACGGCATATCTAGGTTGAAGACACCACCCATCTCTGTACACTAGTAATCACTTTGTTTACTGTCTCCTGCAAGTCTTGTGAAATTTGCGTCCTGTCTCTCCCCGTCTATAAACAAGAACATCATGTGCACATGACAGTATTCCTCCCAGTCCTGGTGCCTTTATGTTTGCTATCCTTAATGTGTACACATTAAATAGCACAGGTGAGATTGCAGTGCTTGGTGGTACTCCAGGGATAAAAATGCATGTCTCCGAGGTCCATGGACCTAGGCGGGGTGCTACAATAGTGCAAGGATGTTGCTATCCAGTTCACCACGCAGGAACTAACACCCGTCTCCATAGGGGTGGGGGGGGGGGGAAGGGGGGAAGGCGTTAAGAGATCATATTTGACTTTTGTATGTCCTCAAGATCCAATGCTGTTGCCATTGTTTCTTGTCTAGCCTGAAACCTTTAATAAATATCAAAGCAAATGTTGCTGCCCGTTGAAAGCCCTTTATAACAATAAAAGAGATACTGGAGATATACCTTCTGAATTATGTAAATCTCTCTCTCTCTCTCTCTCTCTCTCTCTCTCTCTCTCTCTCTCTCTCTCTCTCTCTCTCTCTCTCTCTCTCTCTCTCTCTCTGTTAGCAGCTTTCTCCGAATATCCCGAATACTCTCGTGGTTGACGTGAGTGTACGAGAATTGGAAGCGGTTCGAGTCGCACCAATGAGTTATGAGAGTATGGAGCCGGTCGCTCGGAAAGTCGTGGCGTGCTGATGAGCGTAATCTAGCCTACTAATCAATATACAGTTGAAGGATGCTGATGTTGACCGCAATATCCTGAAACAGGATGGAAACGCGGAAAAAAACCTACTTATGAAACACAGCTGCGTGAGATTCGGCAGCGGATCGCGTCGCTTCGGTTACTTACGGAAGTATGTGAGCCGGTCGTTCAGAAAGCAATGGCAAACTACTGAAGATAAAACTTGCCAAGACATCAAAAGTAGCTGAAGAATGCTGGTGTTGACTGCAATGTCCTGTAAAGGATATTCAATATATATATATATATATATGTATATATATATATATATATATATATATATATATATATATATATATATATATATATATATATATATATATATATATATATATATAGCAATCCCGAAGAAATCAGAAGTCTTGGGATGTGATCAACATTAACCAATTAGTATAATGAGCCACATCACGAAGATTTAGCTTATAATCATCTTGCAAAGAGTTAGGAAGAAAATACAACCCGAAATAGGGGCGAACAATGTGGGTGTGTAGGAGGCAAGGGTACATACAATGATGTGTATTTCCTGAGAACGTTACAGCCGGCTTCGTGGCTTAGAGGTTATGACTTTTCTCCGTAATCTCGTATACTCTCGTCAGGTAACGTGATGACGGTTCAAATCAGCAGTGGTTCGAAGCGCATCGGAAACTTACGGGGTATGTGAGCCGGCCGCTCAGAAAGCAATGGCAAACTACTGAGCGTAATCTTGCCAAGAGATCAACATACAGCTGAAAGATGCTGGTGTTGACAGCTAAGTCCTGTAAAAAGGATATTCTCTTCTCTTCTTCAGCATTCCGAGCCATTGAGGTTCTTTGCTGCAAATACAATCTGTCTCCATTCGTCTCTCTGGTGGACCTTCTCTTGCCAGTCGTTGATTCCAAGTGCTTGTAGGTCTGTATGTATATTATCTCTCCACCGCCTTCTTGGTCTACCTCGGGGTCTACGGTCATTTATTTCCTGAGTGTAAGCGAGTTTTGTTTCCCTATTATCTTCCATTCTTTCTATATGCCCCAGCCATTGTAGTCTATTAGCCTTCATGATACCAGTGATTAGCGGGGACTTAAACAAATCATAAATGTCTTTGTTACTTCTTCTTTTCCACTCTCCACTTTGTGTATCCCTAATGGGTCCAAAGATGCGTCTTAAAATTTTGTTCTCAAAGGTTTGTAACAAGGCTTCGTCTCCTTTCGTTGTACTCCAGGTTTCAGAGCCATACAGCACAACTGGTCTGATCAGTGTTTTGTATATTGTGATTTTGGTGTTACGAGATAGCGCCTTTGATTTTAGTAGATGTTGTAGTGCATAGTATATCTTATTTCCAGAGTTGATTCTAGTTTGTATTTCTTCCCTTATGATGTTGGAGCAGTTGAAGATTGTACCCAGGTATTTGTATGTTTCCGTTCTTTTAATGGTCATATTATCTATTTGTATGTGGCCAGAGTTTTTAGCCATTCCGTCTCTTGAAATTACCATATATTCTGTCTTATCTTGGTTGATAACCAGCCCCATCTGTTGGGCTTTTTCCTTTAAGTGAGTCAATATTTCTAATGTCTTTTGTTCACTTTGCCCTATAATATCTATATCATCTGATGTTCCTCCAATATCACATTCCTCCTTTACCTTCCTTACAACTTTCTCTAGAGCCAGATTGAAGAGTAGCGGCGATAGTGCATCACCCTGTTTCAAGCCAGATGTTATTTGGAAGGGGTCTGATTTCCTGCCTTTATATGTTACTATATTATAAGTATCTTCCATGCATAGTTTGGTCATGTTAATTAACTTCCTTGGTATTCCAAATTCCTGCATAACATTCCATAGACTATTCCTATGGACACTATCATAAGCCTTTTTAAAATCCACAAAAATGTTATGGAGATCTCTTTTATATTCCCAATGTTTCTCGGCTATTTGTCGTAAGATAAATATCTGATCTATTGTTGATCTGTTTTGTCTAAAACCCGCCTGGTAGTCACCTAATATGTCTTCTGAATATGGTTTTAGTCTATTTAGTAATACTGCGGATAGTATCTTATAGCTTGTGGACAGTAGTGATATTCCTCTATAATTTCCACATTGGAACTTGTCTCCTTTCTTAAAGATAGGTATCAATAATGACTCTTTCCAGTCATGGGGTAATTCTTCTGTCCTCCAGATTTTTATTATTAGTTCGTATAGCTTTAGATGTAATGCATGGCCACCTGCCTTTATAAATTCAGCAGCAATTCCATCAGTCCCAGTTGCCTTATTGTTTTTAAGTCGTGTGATTACATATACGATTTCTTCAAATGTAGGTTCTTCAATTTGTGGTTCGCATGTTAGAACCTCTTCCTGTGGGAAAATGTTACTTGGAGCTTCACAATTTAGTAATTCAATAAAATATTCTTTCCATGTGTTGCACATTTCTTCAATGGTATTTATCATATTCCCATTTTTGTCTTTTAAACCATATGTGTTTTGTTGGTGCCCTCGTTTCATTGACTTCAGTACTTTAAAAAACTTTCTGGATTCATTTTTCTGGTGATTAGTTTCCATATCTTTGATTATATTACTCATATATTCTCGCTTCTGCTGTCTGACTATTTTTGTAGCCTCTTTACATTCATTTCTATAATGCTCTTCCTTTTGGATGTTATTGATGTCATTTAACCATACATGTCTGGCATTCTTCTTCTTAGTGACTGCTTCTTCACATTTTTGATTGAACCATCTGTTCTTTCTATGCGTGGTTGACACACCGAGACATTCTTCTGCGGTAGATTGAAGTGTATTCTTGATGTTCAACCAAGTTTGGTCAACGCTTTCCTCCAAATGGTTTTGAAAAGTTTCAAGTTTACATTTTATTTCATCTGTAAATTTCTCTTTGACTGTAATGTCTTGTAGTTTTTCTCTGTTATATGTTGGGTGTAATCTTTGTAATTTAGTATAGAAAGCTCTCTTAAGTTTTATTTTAAATTTTGCTCCAACGAGGAAATGGTCACTGTGGCACTCAGCTCCTCTATAACTTCTGACTTGCTGTATGTTTGATGCATTTCTGTTGTTAATTAAAATGTGATCTATTTGATTATAGGTTCTCTTGTCACATGATTTCCAAGTTTGTTTGTGTATATCCTTTCTTTGTAGTCTGGTACTGCTAATCTGCAGTCCTTTGGCTTCTGCCAGGTTGATGACTCTCCATCCATTATCATTTGAAGTTGTATGTAGGCTTTCCATACCGGCCACTTTTTTATTAGTTTGCTCTCTACCTATTTTTGCATTGAAGTCTCCCAGCACAATCAGGATGTCCTGTTTGGGGGTTTCTTCTATGACATCTTCCAGATCATTATAAAAGTCTTCTTTAATATCATCTTCTTTCTCTTCAGTAGGTGCATGTACATTAATCATCGTTATATTTTTCCATATGACCTTACCTTTGCTTTATTGACTACACAAAGGCTTTCGATAAAGTAAGACAAAGTCGACTACACAAAGGCTTTCGATAAAGTAAGACATGTCGACTTGATAAAGATGCTTGCAGGTCTACAAATTCACAGAAACGACTTTTGTTACAAAAAAAAACATTTATTGAAAACAACAAGATGCCATAAAGTTTGATAATAAAGTAAGTCAGTGTCAGTCTATTAAGAGAGGTGTGAGACAGGGATGTGTAATATCTGCAGATCCATTTTACATATTCAGTGAAGATATTATGAGAAATGTAAAAGATATGAGAGGAACCACCTTTGGGGGACATAACATCAATAAGATTAGATATGCGGATGATACAGTATTGATCGTAGACAATGAACAGGATCTGCAAAATTTAATAGATACGGTTATTGTACACAGTGAATGCCATGATGGCATAGTCATGTCATAACCCAAATTAGACTAGGTCAGAGGTTATGGCAGTGTTCAGTAAATTGACATCTGGAACGTGAAAAGTGAATACTGTTCACACAGACTGGAAACGCTTGGACTCGCTTCATGGTTGACACGAGGTAGATCCTAAAAGATTAGTCTGCGCTGAGCCATGGTCCTGTGTGGACATGGTCAGAAGTGTACAAAGAGCGATGGCTAACGAATATGCCGCTATTTTAATAATCGTGTAGATTTGTGTTGCGTTCGTTAGATGCAATTGTGATGTCGACCACTTGCAAGTGTAACTGAATTATGTAATATTCTTAGACGAATATAAATTGTGGAAACCGTCGCTGGAGTCGTGTTGTGCATTCTGTTCGTCATTGTTCGAGAGAGAGAGAGAGAGAGAGAGAGAGAGAGAGAGAGAGAGAGAGAGAGAGAGAGAGAGAGAGAGAGTGAGAGAGAGAGAGAGAGAGAGAGAGAGAGAGAGAGAGAGAGAAAATCAAAAGGTAATAGCTAATGGTAACCAACTATAATGGTTGAGCCAGTAGAAATTATGTGCTCCACAGAAAGAAGAAGTAATAATATATATTCCACACATAAAGTTCACGAAGTCAGAGGCGAAATAAATAAATGGGAAAACGCAGTCAGCGCTCAGATGATGTGTGTACTATAAGTACGAACTGACGGACATGAGAATATTTGTTATCAATCAATCAAGCATGTGCCATGCCGGAAAGCGTGGGCGGTCATGACTCGTCATTTCACTCGAACACCAGTGTTGTGGATCAGCTCAGTGTTCCTGTCTCGTCCATGCCATGTGACCAAGCCATCCAGGTATTATATTTGTTATAATAGCAAGAATAATATGTATAAATAGAATTAGCTGGCAACGCACCATCTGCTGTGTGGCAACGAACAACTAGAGTTATAATTAAATTGTAAGAAGACAGATATTATGGTTGTCTCTAAGAAGAAAGAATTACCCCAATCTAATACACGAGTAAGTGTAAATATTCTTTAATAAGTGAATCGGTACAATTAGCTCGTGTCTTGGAGGGATTACAAAAAGAATCGCCATGGCTAATGTAGACTTTTGCAAGATGGAAAACATACTGACCAATAAAAAGATGTCAATTGCAACGAGAAAAAGAGTGTTGAAGTGTAACATAAAACCTGTACTTTTGTATGGATGTGTCAAGTGGACAATGCGCAGACATGCTGAAAAGCATCTAATGAAAGTGTACATGTGGTTTCATTGGAAACTACAAAGAATGCCATGAACTGACAGAAAAACCAATGAGCAAGTCCTATAAGAAACAAAAGACAACTATAAACTGATTAGAAAAATTAAACGCAGACAGTCAAGACTTTTTGGGCACGTTATGAAAAGAAATAAACTAGAGAACTTGCTGACAACTGGCAAGATTGAGGGGAAAAGAACAAAGGAAAGGCAAAGATATAAATATTCGTGTCTAGATGACTTTGAGTCGAGGATCAGCTCCGTGGTCTTGTCTCGATTATGCCATTAAAAGTAACGTAAACACCTCAAATGAATTACTGTACATATTTTTAGCAAGAATCTGGGAAACTGAAGAAATGCCAACACATTGGAGAGAAGGATGCCTTGTGAAGCTGCCAAATAAGGGAACCTAGAGGAGTGTAACATTTATAGAGGAATAATGTTACTATCGGTTCCTTGGTAAATCTTAAGCATGATGATTCTGGAGAGATTACGAGATGTCACTGAAAAACAACTAAGGAATGAACAGGCTACAAAAACTGTAGCCTTAGGGAAAGCGTGTATGAGCAGGTGTTCTCTAAAGTGTTTGAGAGAGGTATCGCTGGAGAATTTCTCGACTCTTCTCATAGTCTGTATGTAGGCGAACACCTGCAGTATTGATGACATTAGGGATGCAACGAGCCAGCATGCCTAGACTGCAGTATTGATGACATTAGGGATGCAACGAGCCAGCATGCCTAGACTGCAGTATTGATCTCATATCTACGTAGACGGTGACACAGGTGTCAACTAGAAGGGAGACACTTTTCGTTTAGCTTGTAGTAAACAATTTAGGAGGATAAGTATCGGACGAATCAATGCAACTTGTTGCTGAAAACTTGTCGGTCCAGCATGCAGCGTTCAGTTATTCATAATAGGTTCTGATAACTAAACGGCGTTTGCAAACTTGACTCTAGTATCTTGTTTTCTTTGGCTGATTCTCATCACTCTGATATTCTGTGTCCATGAATCAATCTGCTGATGACACTGGATGTTCTGCCGTGTGCACCGTCTTGATCCTTCCGACACAATTTGCTAGCTATGGCCATCTACTAAGAAATTATTTTAGTGTGTGATTATTAGTTTAATCTTCTTCTTCTGCTGCTGTCGCGTTCATCCGGAGTTTTTTTTCGGACGTGATTGCGTTGTGCCTGTTTACAGCAGAGCTGCGTTCTTTGCGCCGTTAGGCCGACACATCCGACTTCTGCGGGCATTTGTTGACTGGGTTAACCTTCCCGGGGGTTTCTTAGGACGTTTGACTCTCACTGTTGTGGTGTTATCCCCCATCCCAGTTGGCCCATTTAGAACAGCCAAAGACATCCTGGTCAACCCTCAAGGGAAGGCAGGGGCAGACCATCGGCATGCCCCGCCATCCAAGGAGGCTTCCATACTTGCAGAGCCGACACATAGCGCTCTGGTACTGGGCTTACCCAAGGAATCGTCACGTCCTGCACATGGCTGCTTAGCCTCACTTCCGTATATTGGGCCTTCCGTTCACCATAGGCTGTTCCTCCGGAAACCAGAAGAATGCAGTCTGCAGATGACATCCACACAGTGAACTTTCTATTCCGACTTTCCATGTAATGAATTTGCTATCCTAGCAATATTCCATTTTGTGCCACTAGGACACTTTTTCCACCTTTTATGAAGCCCACTTAGTGAGCTTTCGATTCAGACTTTCCACGTAATGGATTTGCTATCTAAGCAATAATCCATTTCATGCCTCTGGGACGCTTATGTAACAGACATACCTGTGGTATGAAGTGTGGCAGTCTAAATACTTCTTCATGCACCTTTAGATGTCAACCTGAATGTAGTTAAAGTAAGCTGCAGTCAACTTGAGCTTGTTGATATCTCCATAGAGCTTGTCCTCAAATGAAGCAGGTGTGGGCCAAAATATCTTTCTCTGTTCTGCATATATTGGGCACTCCTGCAGCAAATGTTTAGCTGTCATTTTACCAGTTCCACAATTACATTCATCGGTATCTGCTATCTTTAGTTTATTGAATAAGTGGTATTTCAACCTGTTATGTCCTGTGCGGAGTCTGAAGATTGCTACTTTTTCTCTTCGGTCGAGTTTGTAATATGCGTCATCCTTCTGGTGGCCTGGATGCTCTGATTCCCATTTGGTTCTATAATTGCTTTTTATAAACATCTTTGCCTCATTATAGGTTATGGCTATGTCAGGCTGTGGTAGTCGTCCGCCCTCTTTTGCTAGTCTGTCAGGCTCTTCATTTCCAGGTATACTGCAATGTGATGGGATCCACTGTATTAAAACCGTTTTTGGATTTCTGGCATAGACCATGGAGTGCTGCTCTTAGGTCAGCTAGTTCTGTACTGTTTCTGCTCTTCGGTAATGAGACAGCTGACTTTGCATCTGTGAAGATAGCTATTTGCTTCTCTTTAGTTTCCTCCATCAAGAGCATTTCTGCTGCAGTTTTCACAGCCTCCACCTCCGCTTTGAAGTTACTGGAAAATTTTCCAGTTGCCACTGACTGTGTTTTTTTCACTCCATTTTTTAAATTTAGTAGAATTCCTCCTCCTCGATTTTCTATTGCATTTTTGGCTGATCCATCTGTATATGCATGGGTCCAATTGCTGCTTGGGTAATGTTATTTTGTGTAGTTTAGGGTTATTTTTCTTCTTTCGGTTTCATTCTGGGTATTCTTTTTCTCAATACCAGGAATGTTTTCTATCATTTCAGGCAGTTGCTGCTGTCTCCAAGCTGAGAACTTGTGTGCATTGTTAATAGGTTTGACTGTTGATATGTTAAGTATAGGATCTGCCCTAATCTTTCGTTCTGCAGTTTTTACAAAGTTGCTACGCTTCAGCCTTCCCTTTCCAAAATCATTAAACCTGTTATACATAGTGTCGTGTATCCGTTTAAAGTGTCGTCCCTGGAGTGAGAGGCATCAACACCCACATTATATTTTAACCCCTTATCATTATCCTGGAGAAACCCCTAGAATCCATCTACAAAAATCCGTCACTTTATGGACACCTCTTTCTCTCTCTCCATCACTGCTGTATCATGCCCCCTCTCATTCTTCCCCAACGCAACATACTCAACAACTCTAGCTTCTAAAAATTAATAACAATTAATTTATTAAAAGAAAAGTGTAATGTATGTGAGAAGCGTATGCGAAGAATGTGTGACGTGTTCTATAATGTGTGTAGAATCGGACCCTCAGATCAATAGCCCAGTCAGTTCATCCTTGCAAGGACACACCACAGCACGTTAGGTCAGCACAAGACAACCTCACCGAGTGATGTATCTCTCCTGCCAGACACTGACTTTCTTCTGTAGCTACCTGGTAATCCATCGACATGATCCTTCGAAATAGATACAGTTTATTATTTACTACTGATCATGGACCGGTTGCACACTGCACATTATAAGTCCCTATAGTTCTTAAAATGTACAAATCTCTGTACTGTGAAAATAAGTATCACTGTTGTTGGAAATAGACTTGATCCTATCTATTGTCTATAGTGTCTAAATTACAATGTTCCTTGTAATATTTCCCTGGAATCTACCACACCATGTGAATGTTACATTTAAAGTTCTCGTGTAGTTACTAATGTTCGTATGAGGTGTGGTGTCTCAACAAACATCACCCATCCTAGGTGAACCTTAACACACTGGAATCGTTAAATGGTTTCGCTCATCTGAGCCCTGTTCCGGTGGACCCTCCTGATCATGGGCCCAGCCCAAACATTATTGAACAACTTTCTTCTTTGACGTTATTCATTTTCCGTAAGAAAAACATTTACTGTTCAACTGGTGTTCTTCCCAATCGTAGTAAACTTCTTCAAAACTCGTGTAGAGCTTCTTCGTAACTGGCAGGGAACCTGTTAGAGAAATAATACACCGGGTGAAAGCACCAGTCACTGATCCTACCAGCTGAGTGTAGGCCTACAGCCTTGCTCAGATATTTATCAGTGAACTAAACTCTGTCATAGAGCAGATGAGCTTATCACCTAGGTCCGAATCAGGTTATGACAAGGAAAGACCAATAAACAGAGTGCAGAACCCCAGTGGGCACCCCACTGAAAGATCCCACTATTTAACACTCCCCCATCTCCCAACCCATTCTTAAATCTCTCCAAATATCACCCCACTACACTATTCTCACTATCAGAGCTAATTCTCACTTCACTACTCTATTCTCAACTAACAGAGCTAATCATCACTTCCCTACTCTATTCTCAACTAGCAGAACTAATTCTCACTTCACTACCCTAGCTAGTTTTAACAAGGCTACTGCCTATATTAATTAGGCCTAAATACACTATATGTAATACCTTATGCAACACCGCATCACTCTTGGATGGCATCTACAACTTGCCATAAAGACATATGTTATTTAATGTTAATTAAATCTAACACAGTAGATGCTCTCCGAATTTCTAACAGCGGTACAGAAACACGTCAGCTCTAGTCAACTTGCTGGTCTACACTGACTGTAAACAAGTCAGGTTTTTGTCAAAGAGCCTAGAGTGTTCTAGTGAAGTTCTTTGAAGTCAATACATCAGATGTTCCAGGGCAGACTATCCATTTTATAATAAGTTCTCTCCCCTTTGTTTAATCAATGCAAAAGTGGTCCCCCTTGTTTCAACATCCAAAACAAGGTAGCGTGTTTCCTGCATTCTTCCAATCGGGTCACAATA
This sequence comes from Cepaea nemoralis, assembly GCA_014155875.1. Taxonomy (NCBI): domain Eukaryota; kingdom Metazoa; phylum Mollusca; class Gastropoda; order Stylommatophora; family Helicidae; genus Cepaea; species Cepaea nemoralis. Next base: position 650,520 of record JACEFZ010024437.1, on the reverse strand, counting down.
ACAAGCCTACAATTTTCTGTCGTGTGGGGACTTTCAAAGACGACTGTATTGATTGATCTTACCGACTCCCCGTAGTAAACAACTTGTAGTTGCGAATCAAACTGTCCTTGGTATTTTTATCATCTGATTGTAAATTACAGTGATTTCACGACATAGGCCCCTCTTAAGAGAGTAGTCCATCTCACTCTTTTCCACTGTAAGTTCGATCCAGATGATTTATTTGTCCTCCTCAGGAGCTGGGTGTTTTGAGAGAAAATCCGCTCCAACATTTTCCTTCCCAGGTATATACTCCACTGTGAAATTGTAGGGTTGAAGTAACAACGACCACCGCATCAAACGGGCGTTGAGCTTCTGAGAAGTAGCCAGGAACATCAGGGGCTGATGATCCGACTGGACCCGAAACTGAACTCCATACAAATAGGGCTGGAATTTTTGCACGGCCCATACGAGAGACAAGCATTCTCTCTCGACGGTCGAATAATTCCTCTCAGCCTGGAGAAGTTTTTTGCTTGCGTATGCCACAGGTTTCAAAACCGAAGCATCGTCTTTCCCTTCCTGCAACAGAGCTGCCCCAATCCCAATCCCACTCGCATCCGTTCTCAACACAAATGGTTTGGAAAGGTCAGGTAGCTGTAACACAGGTTTGCTGACCAAGGCCTCCTTTAACTGACTATAGGCAGTCTCACATTCTGGTGTCCAAATGATTTGGTCCGGGAATCCCTTTTTCAAGGTTTCCGTCAATGGAGCTCCCATTTCAGTAAAATGTGGGATACATTTTTGGTAAAACCCACATAACGAGAGAAAGGATCTCACATCCTTCTTCGATTTTGGCCTTGGTGCATTTCTGATTTTTTCTAGGTTCTTCTGCTCTGGGACAATTTGTCCTGGAGTAATGGTGTGACCCAGAAATTCCAGAGTCTGGTAACCAATCATGCACTTGGTTGGACGAGCTGTAAGCCCTGCTTCCTTGAGTCTATTAAACACTCTCTCCAAGGATTGCAAATGGTCATCCAAGCTGTCACTGGAAATCAGAATATCATCCATGAATGATACAATGGACTGATCCTGTAAGGGATCTAGTAAAGTCCTCATCATGCGCGTAAACACACTAGGTGCATTGCTGAGTCCAAAGGGCATGACCTTGAATTCGTAGTGTCCACTGGGTGTACTGAAAGCCAACAGTGGTCGAATCTCCGGTTTGACTGGTATCTGATAGTACCCCCGACTCAGATCCACCTTTGAAAAGTACCGAGCCTTATGGAGCCTACCAAATAACTGAGTTGTATTCGGCAAAGGTTCCACCTGAAATTGTGTATGACTGTTCAGATGTCGGTAGCCTATACACAACCGGTGTTCTCCACTTGGTTTGCGTAATAAAACTACCCCCGCATTGTATGGGGATGTGGATGGCGCAATCACGTCATCCTCCAGCAGTTTCTGTATTTCCTCCTCCAGGGCCTTTTCTTTAGAGAATGGCACTGGGTAAACCTTTTGGCGAACAGGCTCTTGGGTGGTCAAAGTCATCTCGAACTCCACCAACCTCGTTCGTCCTGGTTTATCAGTCAGTATCTCCTTATGAGACTCGAGAACCTGGGTAATCTTTTCCCTCTCCTGGGAAGTCAGATCAGGGTTCACTTGCACATCCCTATAGGTTTCCTGGTGTACCAAGGGATATTCCCTGCCCTCGTTGGTTCCCACTTCAGTCTCCACTGCAACTGCCATTGCCATGAGGTGAGCTGCTTTGTCTCCGGGTCTCTCCTCGTATTTCCGCAAGAGATTGATATGGAAAATCGTCGACATTCCCCGGATCCGGATCTAATAGTTGGTTCTGGATATCACCATTTCCATGGGAAATTGTCCTTGCCAACCTATCTCCAGTTTGTTGTTTCCCGTTGGGAGTAGCAACAATACTTTGTCTCCCACCTCTAGAGATCTGTCTTTAGACCTACGGTTGTAGTAAGCCGCATGTCTTTTTCTGGCCTTTTTCAAGTTTTGATTCGCCAGAGTCCATCCCTTGTGGAGTTTTTCTTTCAGTTCCTCCACGTATTTATAGGAAGAGATCACTTCTTCTGACGTCCCCTCTTCAGTCCAACTCCTCAACATGGCTTCCAACGGTCCTTTGATTGGACGACCAAACAGCAACGTAGCGGGTGGTAGTCCTGTTGAGCCATGAGGAACTTCCCGATAGGCAAAGAGTGCTGCTGGGATATATTCATCCCACCTATCAGGTTTTTCCTGTGCCAGTTTCCGGAGCATTGTCATCAACGTGCCGTTGAAACGCTCTACTTGACCATTGGCTTTAGGGTGGTAATGGCTGGTATGTATGTGGTTAGAGTGGAACACCCTAAATGAGTTTTCCACAAAACTGGGACCCATTGTCCGTCAGAATTTGATCAGGGAAGCCTAATCTGGTAAAGGCCTCCATCAGTGCGTCCGCCACTCGTTTCGAGTCAATCGTGGTCAACGGTATGGCTTCACCCCACATTGTACAGCAATCCACCATTGTGAGAATATACATGTTCCTCTTCCTAGTCCTAGGAAGTGGACCCACGATATCGATGGCTACCCTCTCGAAAGGAGAGTTCATGATGGGCATCTCACCCAAGACTACCGGTGCTGTCCAGTGTTTCGGTGCCACCCTCTGGCACTCAGGGCATGACTTCACATACCGACGCACATCATCTGTCATTCCCGGCCAATAGTAATGGCAGGAAATTCGCTGCATGGTGGCGGCAATACCCATGTGCCCACTAAAGGAGATGGTATGCCCCATATGAAGAATCTGGGACCGGTGAGCCTTCGGGACGACCAACTGACCGTATAGGTTGTCTCCCCTTCCTGCTCTCCTGTAGAGTATCCTATTCTTCATGTAGTACTGTCCCCGTCCTGGTGGATCAGCACTTCTCTGCAGCTTTTTGTAGCAAGGACGTAAAGTAGCATCCTCACTCTGGGCAGTTCGTAGCTCCCCCGGCAGTGGGTTAGTCACAATTTCTTCTGCCTCTTCCGTTCTCGTCTGAGAGCGAGTCTGTATTGCTCCCATATGGATTGGCTCCCTGGGCATTCCCAGAAAGACATACCGGCAACCGAGGATGACGGGAAAAATGGGATCGGTCAGTACATCGGCCTTGACTGTGCCGGTGACATACCTTGACCGAATCTCCACGTTAGCAATGGGCAACTTCATGGCCACAGCACTCTTCTGTGCAGGCTGTATCTCCATGGTCTCACCTGTGAATTGTTCTGGATGTACCAGATCCGAAGAAATCACGGCCTCCCCGTCCAGTCTTGTGTCGTACAAACACTCCACTTGACGACCGTTAACCTCTACCAATTCCACTACAGGTGGTTTTTCCTGGTCTGGAGTCTCTTCATCTGCCTCGACCTGTTTGGTGGGCTCCACCTTAGGTTTCCAGGGGCACCCGACGAATTGAGAGTCTCCTGACTTTCCCCTGCAGTCAATAGCATTGTGCGTGTTTGACTTGCATTGGTTGCACCATTTCCCTGTCCTAGATTTTCTAGTGCCGGACTTGAGTGAGCTCTCCTGGTGGCGAGCTTCCTTGTTGACCTTGGCATTTTCAGTGACAACCTCCTTGGAAGTCACTTGACATGCTGCGAAGTGAGGGCTCTTAGCCTTCGATTTGCAGTCCCTCGTACTGTGAGAGGGTGACTTAAAAATTGAACACCACTTCTCCGACCACGGTCGTTTTGGTGTAGAGCTTGAAGTGCTCTTGCTTCCCTCCTTCGTCTTCTCTGAACTATCCTCTGAAGTTTTTACATAAGGTTCCCCCTTTTTGGTTCCTGAGTTTTTGGCTTTCTTCCTGTCATGTTTCTCCTGACTTTTGGTGTTGGTTGAAAGGTTTTCCCCTGCCTCCCCATGTACCTCGACGAACCGTTCTGCTAATTTTGTCACGAGGTCAATACGTTCCGCCCCTTGTTCTCCCAGGAATGTCCTGAGAGGTTTCGACATTTGCTTCTTCAGCTGGTCGACCACCATGAGCTCTTCCAGACTCTCATAGTCATGTGCGAACCCAGCCAAATCCATCCACTTATGGAGATAGGATTTTAGATGCAAACTGTAGGCGGCAAACAACTCCCCCGGTTCACGTTTCGCTGCTCGAAATTTTTTCCGGTAGGTATGTGACGTAACCTAGAATCGTTTCAGCAGAGCCGTCTTCAACTCGTCGTAATTGTTCTCATGTCCTGGTGGCAGGCGAGAATAAACCTCGTGGCCGGTCCCGCGTAATCCCTGGAATAGCTTAAGACACCATTTGTCACGATCCAGACCCATAGCAACGGACATGGCCTCGAAGCGTTGAAGGTACTGGTCAATCTTCTCTTTGTCCTCCTCGTACATCGCTAGAGGGAACTTCATAGCATGATAACTATTCCCACCTACTGGTGTTGAGCCAAGGAGAGAGGAACCTCCCACTGCTCCCTCAGTTTCTCCACCAGATTGCCTCTTAAGCTCGAATTCCCACATTCGGTACTCGTGCTCCCTTTTCTGAGCTTCTAGTTCCCCTTCCAATCTCTTAGCAGCCTGTTTAGCTTCCAGTTTCTTAGCAGCTTGTTCTGCTTCAAATTTCTTAGCAGCCTGTTCTGCTTCAAATTTCTTAGCAGCCTGTTCTGCTTCAAGTTCCTTAGCAGCATGTTCTGCTTCAAGTTCCAACCTTCTAGTGGCTTGCTCAGCCCTATCCTCTTAGTTTCTAACTCCATTTTTCTCAATTCCAATTCGGCCTTCCGATCTTCCCTTTCTGCTTGAAGAAACTCCCTCTCCACCTCCTGTATGTAATCTGTTAGTGCAAATCCCGACAAGCCCATTTCTTCCCCCTTTGCCCTTAGTTCTGCCGTAGTTAGTTTAGGATTGGCAATTTTTCAGAGAGGTAAGTTAGCAGGTTGAGTACAATTTAACTGCAAACCAATATATAGATATATGAACAAGTACAATAAATCTATATATTTAATAACACACAGCACACCACAACACAATCACTCAGTGACAAGAGTAGAATCAGGATCACAGACCTATGCAGATGTGTGAAGTGTGAACAGGTAATATATGTGTCTTAACCTCTATCCACATTCACTCTAGCTGGATTCTCTCTAATATGATATCTCCGTCCTGTACTAAGGATCCCGTGTCAAAAGACCCCGTTGTCAAGAGATCCCGCTGTCAACAGATCCCGTCTACAAGAGATCCCGCTGTCAAAAGACCCCATTTACGAAAGATCCCGCTGTCCAAAGATCACGTTTACGAGCCCCCAATAATGTCGTGTATCCGTTTAAAGTGTCGTCCCTGGAGTGAGAGGAATCAACACCCACATTATATTTTAACCCCTTATCATTATCCTGGAGAAACCCCTAGAATCCGTCTACAAAAATCCGTCACTTTATGGACACCTCTTTCTCTCTCTCTATCACTGCGGTATCATGCCCCCTCTCATTCTTCCCCAACGCAACATACTCAACAACTCTAGCTTCTAAAATTAATAACAATTAATTTATTAAAAGAAAAGTGTAATGTATGTGAGAAGCGTATGCGAAGAATGTGTGACGTGTTCTATAATGTGTGTAGAATCGGACCCTCAGATCAATAGCACAGTCAGTTCATCCTTGCAAGGACACACCACAGCACGTTAGGTCAGCACAAGACAACCTCACCGAGTGATGTATCTCTCCTGCCAGACACTGACTTTCTTCTGTAGCTACCTGGTAATCCATCGACATGATCCTTCGAAATAGATACAGTTTATTATTTACTACTGATCATGGACCGGTTGCACACTGCACATTATAAGTCCCTATAGTTCTTAAAATGTACAAATCTCTATACTGTGAAAATAAGTATCACTGTTGTTGGAAATAGACTTGATCCTATCTATTGTCTATAGTGTCTACATTACAATTTTCCTTGTAATATTTCCCTGGAATCTACCACACCATGTGAATGTTACATTTAAAGTTCTCGTGTAGTTACTAATGTTCGTATGAGGTGTGGTGTCTCAACAAACATCACCCATCCTAGGTGAACCTTAACACACTGGAATCGTTAAATGGTTTCGCTCATCTGAGCCCTGTTCCGGTGGACCCTCCTGATCATGGGCCCAGCCCAAACATTATTGAACAACTTTCTTCTTTGACGTTATTCATTTTCCGTAAGAAAAACATTTACTGTTCAACTGGTGTTCTTCCCAATCGTAGTAAACTCTCTTCAAAATTCGTGTAGAGCTTCTTCGTAACTGGCAGGGAACCTGTTAGAGAAATAATACACCGGGTGAAAGCACCAGTCACTGATCCTACCAGCTGAGTGTAGGCCTACAGCCTTGCTCAGATATTTATCAGTGAACTAAACTCTGTCATAGAGCAGATGAGCTTATCACCTAGGTCCGAATCAGGTTATGAAAAGGAAAAACCAATAAACAGAGTGCAGAACCCCAGTGGGCACCCCACTGAAAGATCTCACTATTGGACACTTCCTCCATCTCCCAACCAATTCTTAAATCTCTCCAAATATCACCCCACTACACTATTCTCACTACCAGAGCTAATTCTCACTTCACATCTCTATTCTCAACTAACAGAGCTAATCATCACTTCCCTACTCTATTCTCAACTAGCAGAGCTAATTCTCACTTCACTACTCTAGCTAGTTTTAACAAGGCTACTGCTTATATTAATTAGGCCTAAATACACTATCTGTAATACCTTATGCAACACCTCATCACTCCTGGATGGCATCTACAACTTGCCATAAAGACATATGTTATTTAATGTTATTAAATCTAACACAGTAGATGCTCTCCGAATTTCTAACAGCGGTACAGAAACACGTCAGCTCTAGTCAGGTTTTTGTCAAAGAGCCTGGAGTGTTCTAGTGAAGTTCTTTGAAGTCAATACATCAGATGTTCCAGGGGCAGACTATCCATTTCAGAATAGGTTCTCTCCTCTTTGTTTAATCAATGCAAAAGTTGTCTTCCTTGTTATGACAACCAACACAACTAGCGTGTTTCCTGCATTCTTCAGATCGGCACATCAACCTGCCTACAAATTTCCGTCTTGTGGGGAACTTTCAAAGACGGCTATTCTGCTTTGATCCGACTTGTTTTTCTGTACTGATTAAAAAACAATTGTGGCCTTGAAAACATGGTGTCTCCGTTAGTTAGTTTTTTTTTTTTTTTTTCATCTTATCGCCAATTTACAGTGGGTTCGTGACACATAGGGTGGTCTGTCAATCTTCTAAATTTGTTGCTGGGCTCTGCTATCTCTTCTATCCTGCATTGGTTGTAAACAACTTATCTTTTCTAGTTCATTAATAGGCGTTGTCTTCAGGCTTCCATTTATGATTCGCTTTCCTTGATTTTGGACTCTACTTATTTGGTTAAAGTTTGGCTTAACTGCTGTTGCCCAAGCTGCAATGCCATATTCCAGTACTGGCCTCACCCGATCAGTATATAACTTCTTGAAGACTTTCTCATCTGCTCCCCACGTTGAACCAGCAAGCTTTTACATGATTGCCATTCTTTGCCTTGCTCTTGTTCGATTTTTCTCAACCTGTGTCTTCCATGTCAGACGACGATCAAAGGTGACTCCTAGATAGTTTGGATTTTCTTCATGGAGCAATATTTTTCCATTTAATACCAGCTTAGGTTGCTGAGTTTTATTTGAGAGGGAGAACACTGTGCATGTTGTTTTCTCCTTACTTATCTTCACTAGCCATGATTTTGACCAGTCCTCTAGCGCTAATAAGGCTTGCTGTATTCTGCTGTTAGCTGTACTAATATATTCTTCAGATGTCCATATGGCTAGGTCATCTGCAGAGGAGGATGTGTGTACTCTGGCTGGAAAATTTCCGTGATGTCATTTATATATGCTAGGAATAATGTTGGTGAAAGAACTCCTCCTTGGGGGACACCTTGCTCCAGCAGCATCATTTTGCTTGTTTGTCCTTGTACTTTTGTCCTGGCAGTTCTGGTCTCAATGTAGTGGCTGATCCATTTATACATTTTCCCACAAACATGCATTTTTTGCAGTTTTACTTTCAGTCCTTCCTTCCATACTTTATCAAATGCTTTTTCTAGATCTATCCAAACCGCTAGTGTGTGCTTTTTCTCTTGGAAGGCATCCTCTATTTCCTGAGATATATAGGTTATTTGATCTTCAGTGGATCTGTACTTTCTGAATCCTGCTTGGTGTGGTGTTAAGATTTGGTTTTCTTCCAGATGCCATGTTAGCCTGTCATTGATAATGCGTTCCATTAATTTTCCTACACAGCTAAGTAGGCTGATAGGTCGATAGCCATTTGGTTCTTCCAGGTTTTTTCCTTTCTTTGGGACTGGTATTAGTATAGTTTCCTTCGATGTCGGGGGACTATTTCTCTAGTCCAGCTGTAAATTAGGACTGCTAGTAGTTTCTTTTTTGCCTTAGTGCCTAGTCCTGTTAGCATTTCATTTGTGATTCCATCCTTTCCTGGTGATTTCTTCTTTTTTACGGTATTCATTGCCTGTTCCATTTCTTCCATTGTTAGATTTGCCATAATATATTCTGGTGCTGTCTGTGTATAACTATGATGTATCTGTTTGTCTTTGATTGCTTTCTTCTGTTCGGTTGTAATATCAATGTGGTTTGCACTGGCATAGTGTTCCATTAGTGCATTTGCAGCCTTTTTTTCCTGTAAGCAAGGCATTTCCTTGTTTAATTGTTATTTGTTTGTTTCTAGCTCCTTCATTGTTCATGGCTTTCACTAGTTTTCATAGTTTGTTTCCATCCCTGTCAAAATTTAGGTTTTCTGTTTTTTCCCTCCAACAATCTCTTGTTGTTTGATTTACTGTTCTCTTATATTTTGCTGAGATGGCTTTGAGAGAGATGTTCGCTTCAGTTGTTTGTTCTCTCTCTGCTGTCTTCCTGGCATCTTCAACTTTGTCCTCCAAAATTTGTAGTTCTTCAGTCCAGTATGGTTTGTAATTTTTCCTCGCTCCTCTTGGAATAGACTCAGTGGCCGCCTGTATTATTGCTCTGCTTAGACTTTCCACCATTTGCTTCATGTTGCCATATCGTGTATTTATGTTTTCACAATATTTGTCTGTTAGTATGGCAAATCTGTCCCAATCTGCTCGTTTGTAATTCCAGCGGGGCAAGGGCTTTTGCTCCTGTGGAACATACTCCATATTCATTACAAGCTTGATTGGTCTGTGGTCACTACCTGCTAATTGGTCAAGCACATGGCGATCGATTTTGTGGAGGATGTCTCCTGTGCAGAAAGCTAAGTCTGGAGTAGAAGTGGTAAACCATCTTCTGGAGAAAAAGCTCGGTGTGTCATCCGCTTTGTTGAGTAGATGGAGATTTGAGGCTATTTCCCAGTCCTCCACTTCATCTCCTCTTTTGTCAGTATCTGGGTATCCCCATCTTTCTGAACGGCTAATAAGGTCTCCGACAATAATGCAATTTGTGTCAGTTATTTTCATGTTTGAGAGTGTAAGGTCATTATCTGGGCTATACAGATTGTAAATTCTTATTTTCACGTCTTTTATCATTATATCAACACCTATAATTTCCGTTTGGGTGTCAGAGGTCACAGATACTTCGCTGCAAGATATTGTATTTCGTGTATGTATTAGAACTTCCGGTATAATGGCGACGCGATGACTCGTTGTCTTGAGGGAGACGCTGTTCAGTGTTTTTCTGTGGATTCCCTATGGAAATTCCCGTGAAATTCGTGTGGATAGTGTTTTTCCTTTGATTATGTGATGTTATTTCGTGTTCGTTAATTGGAAGTGTTCAAAAGAAGCCACGGAAGGCAGGTGGTGGATGAAATTATGAGGCCAGCCGACAGATATTTGTTGGTTATGGTCTCGAGTTTCGCGACGGCAAGCTTTCTCTCTTTCGAGAGACACTGATTGCGGTCACCCGGCCAGTATGGTCACTGCCATAGAGGAAAGCAACGGCAAACTACCTCTTTGAAATTGCCTAGTTTATTATGATTCGCTTAAAGACTGATCATCGCAAGACAAGGACAGAGACATTAAAATTAGGAACATGGAACGTTAGGACGTTAAACAACGACGGAACATTAGAGAACATAACACAAGAAATTCAAAGAGAAAAAATTAATATATTAGGTATGTGCGAAACGAGATGGACAGGAGCAGGCATCAAGATACATAAAGATTTTAAGATTATTTATTCTGGAGGTGAGGATCGACATAGGGGAGTGGCAATAATTTTGGACCGGAAAACATCAACGTCTGTTCAGGGATATTGGGCCGTGTCGGACAGAGTATTACTAGTTAAATTGAGTGGCAGACCTTTTAACATAAATGTTATTCAAGTATATGCCCCAACAGGAGAGTCTAGTGAAGATAGTGTAGAGGAATTTTATAATGACATAGAGTCTGCCTTAAAGAAATGTAAAAATTCAGAAATAAACATCATAATAGGGGACTTCAATGCAAAAGTAGGAAATCAAGGGGATAGATACACAGTAGGAAACTATGGTTTAGGAGAGAGAAATGAAAGAGGATACAGACTAGTAGAGTGGGCAAAAGAACAGGAAATGATTGTAGGAAACACCTGGTTCAAACAACACCCTAGAAGATTATGGACATGGAGGAGTCCTGATAGCAGGATTAGAAACCAGATTGACTACATTCTCATTAGCAGAAGATTTAGAAACGCCCTAACAGTAGCAAAAACAGTTCCCAGTGCTGATTGTTATAGTGACCACAGATTACTCACAGGAACATTGAGGATAAAGTTGAAGAAAGTCAAGTATACAACAGGGAACACTAAATATGATTTGTGTACATTGAGTAATGACAAGGAAATACAAAACAAATTCAACATAGAAGTACAGAACAGATTTGAAATATTGTCTGATCTAGAGATCCTATTCCAGGATGTGGATGATCAATGGGAAATGTTAAAGAATTCAATCAATGTGGCTGCAGAAACAACTATTCCAAAATTAAAGAAGGTGGGTCGTAAGAAATGGATGACTGAGGAAATTTTACACTTAATGGAAACAAGAAGACTCAACAAAAATAATCCTGCCAAATATGAAGAAATTCACAGACAAGTCAGAATATTATGTAGGAAGGCAAAAGAATCATGGCTTGAGGAAAAGTGCTTAGAAATTGAAAAACAACACAACAGTCAAAATACCAAATTAGTGCACAAAAGAATTCAGGAACTTACTAATAAAAGAACAAGTACATCAACAGGCTGTCTAAAAACTAAAGATGGCAAAATCATAATAGAAAAAGATCAGATTCTACATGTATGGACAGATTATGTGAAAGACCTGTATAATGATAACAGAGAGGAACAGTATGCTATTAGATTTAATAATGAAGGACCAGCAATTTTAAAGATGGAGGTTCAAAATGTTCTTAAGCATATGAAAGCTGGCAAGGCCCCCGGTGCAGATAACATCACAACAGAAATGATTAAAGCTTTAGAAGAATTTGGACTAGAGCAAGTCACTAGACTGCTGAACACATTATATGATACTGGAGATATACCTTCTGAATTATGTAATTCTGTATTTATTGCAATCCCAAAGAAATCAGGAACCTTAGAATGTGATCAACATAGAACAATTAGTATAATGAGTCACATCACAAAGATTTTGTTACGAATTATCATGCAAAGAGTGAGGAAGAAAATACAACCTGAAATAGGGGAAGAACAATGTGGTTTTGTAGAAGGAAAGGGTACAGTAAATGCTGTGTATATGCTGCGAACAGTTATTGAACGTGCTTTAGAAGTAAACAAGGATATACATCTTTGCTTTATTGACTACACAAAGGCTTTTGATAGATTTAGACATGTCAACATTGTGGATATGCTTGCAGATCTACAAATTGATGGGAAAGACATTAGACTTATAAAAAACATATATTGGAAACAACAAGCTGCCATAAGAATTGATAATGAAGTAGGACAATACCAACCTATTAAGAGAGGTGTTAGGCAGGGATGTGTAATGTCTCCAGATCTTTTTTCCCTATACAGTGAAAATATTTTCAGAAATGTAGAAGACCTAAATGGAATCAGCATTGGAGGACGAAACATAAATAACATTAGATATGCAGATGATACAGTATTGATTGCAGACAATGCACAGGATCTGCAACAATTAGTAGACGCTGTGGTTGTACACAGTGAGCAGCTGGGGTTGGAATTAAATTGTAGGAAGACACAGGTTATGGTCGTCACTAGGAAGAACGAAGTACCACAATGTAATATACAAGTAAATGGGAATATTCTTCAACAAGTGAATCGGTTCAATTATCTCGGAACAGTCATAACATCTGATGGCAGATGCCTTGAAGAGATTAGAACAAGAATCGCCATTGCGAAAGTAGCCTTTAGCAAGATGAAAAACATTCTGACCAATAAAATGATGTCAATTGAAACGAGAAAAAGAGTGTTGAGGGGATACATAGAGCCTGTTCTTTTGTATGGATGTGAAACTTGGACAATGTGCAGTCAAGCTGAAAAACATCTGATGGCTGCAGAAATGTGGTTTCTGAGGAAAATGCAAAGAATACCATGGACAGATAGAAAAACCAATGACCAAGTACTACAAGAGACAAATGAAAATCGTAGATTGATTAGAGAAATTAGACGTAGACAGTCAAAATTTTTTGGACATGTTATGAGAAGAAATGGACTGGAGAACTTAGTGACAGCTGGCAAGATCGAAGGGAACAGACCAAGAGGAAGACCGAGAGGAAAATACCTGGATGGCTTGGCCACATGGCATGGACGAGACAGGAACACTGAGCTGATCCACGACTCTGGTGATCGAGTGAAATGGCGAATCATGACCGCCCACGCTTTCCGGCATGGCACATGATTGATTGATTAATTAGAACTCCTCCTTTGTGTCCTTGGCGGTCGAAACGTGTGGCCTGGTATCCTCTGACTGAGAATTTGCGATTGGCGTTGAGGTGTGTCTCTTGAATGCATGCCACATCTATTCTATCTGTATAAAGACGCTTTGTTAGGGAGACTCTTGTTATAAACTCCTTCTGCATTCCACTGTAGTATGTTGAGTGTCCGGGGTGTTTGGTCAATAGCTCTTAACCTACTCATCTGTGCCTTGACTCCACAGCACAGGGGAAGGTGACCACCAGTAGTCATGGGTGGACCCCCTCGAGGCAGGGGGCCCGGCACTATCACCGCCTGATGGGACTTCCCGGGATTAGCACCATAACGATTAATTTTCATCTGTGGCATCATGAAATGATAAAGTTACGTTGCACTTCTTTGTCAAGCCTGTGGCTCAGTAAATCCGATTTAGACAAGCATTTTTCGGGATGCTTTCCCTAGCTTTCGTCTGTCCCCAGTCTACCTACAAGGCAGCAGTTTTGTGTGTCTCTTCGGCTGGTCCCTCTCCCTTGACCTGTCCGACATGGGTGACCCTACCATTAGCTGTGCTACCGTCGGCATAGCTCTTGGGGTCATTGGAACGCACAAGTCCCTCTACCTCGTCAAGGTCGACACACCGCAGAGGGGTTATTAGTTTAATCTGGTAAACAGTAGTGAAAATCAAGAATTGTTAAAATAAACAATACAAACATTTTCAATGTTGGTTGTAATTTTTGGTTGACATGTAATTTCCTCAGGGGACAAAATGCTACATCTACGGAACTCTGTAGTCTCTCGAAGGCTTAGGCAGATGGCAGGAGGTATATCCACTGACAAAACTGCAAGCCAATTCAATATTACAATCAACACTGAAAATGTCATTAACTTAGAATACAGCAGCTAAATGAGTCTGACCAGGTTGTTCTATAATTAACAACACAAGGAACTGTTAAAAACATGTCAGAATTAGACTGGAGATAGCAATGCAGAGTTTAAACAGCATGACGAACGTATGACACAACACAAAGAAAAAAAAAATACCACAAATAAAAACGTTGAGAACATGCAATTCCCCCTTCCCTTAGTAACTTGCGGGTGAGAACCATTGGTCATTTCACAAACAACAAAAATGACAATCGTGGCTTTTGCTCATAAATGCTAAAGAAAACCATTTTCAGAATACAGATCAAAAGGACGGAAAAACAGTGATATATATAATATATATAAATTTGCTGATGAAGATTTGTGTTGAATTATGTTCTGTAAAGCTGCATTCTTTGTGTTATTTCATATTGTTTTAGAAACAGCAAGGAAGCTTCTCCATTACACACTGTCTTCTAGCGATTGCATATAACTGTTGGAACACCTTAGACCGTCCACTATAGATGTTTCATGTTAGGATTGTCTATGGCTGTCAATTCACTGTTTGTCTTAAACTGTCCCCAGAATAGATGGATTCATTATTCATCAGTAAAGTCTCACTACACTTCGTATGTAGAACAAATCTGAGAAATGAGGTACATGATGTCATTAAAAATGTGCTAAAAATTCATTAAATTAGTTACAATAGTCACTACTATGGTCTAACGCTGTTTTGGGGAAGCTGTAAAGCACCAATGTTGGAAATGCCCACCATGGGATTCAAGACGTGTCTGTACACGTTTCTTCATATTGTCAAATACCTTCTGCAACGTGTCTGATTTTAGTTCTTGAATGGTGACTCTGATTGCTTTTGCAGCTCCTCAATTGTGTGTAAATTATTTTTGTAAACATTTCCTTTCAAGAAACTCCATAGATAATAATCTAATGGAGTTAGATCTGGACAACACAACGCTGAACGTGTTGCATGGAGGGCAACTATCAGAAATGGAATAAAGACAAAGGAGAAAATGATTGCAGATAAAACACACACAGAGCGTGAGAGACGTAAGATGGTGCAAAATGATGGAAGTGACCATGTTTTCACATGCACCTATTGTGGGCAAACATTTGCAGCAAGAATTGGCCTTACCAGCCACACTCGCCACCGCCATGGGTCGTAGTTATTAAGCCTTTTTAAAGCACAATGTATCAAACTATCGTCTGTCAAGACGGAAAGGTGCCAATGAAAGATCTGGACAACGAGCAGGCCAAATTCCATTATTATGTAATTATGTAATTTGCGAACATCTCTTCCAGAAAAAAAAAAAAAAAAAAAAAAAAACGCAGTGATGCTCTAGCTGTGTGCAGTGGAACCATCTTGCTGGAAAAACGCTTCTTCAATTTCACTTTCATTCAGGTGTTCTAAAAAAGGTTCCAGAATGTCAGTAAGGTACCGATCGGCATTTATGGTGTTGAAGAAAATTGATCAAATAAAACGTTTTGCAATAACGGCACACCACGCCCTAATTTTCTCATCGTGTAGAGACCATTCGTGAAAATTGTATTTGGATTACAAATGATCCAAATATGATTATTTTGGCTATTAACGTATCCAGATTGGTGAAACCATGCCTCATCATAGAAGACTGCTACATCGAGAATTGACTCGTCTTCTTTAGCTAAAAATGCTTGAAACCACATGGAGTAGTTGACCCTTTTATCACACTAATTCAGTTCAGACACAACAGAAATCCTGTATGGATGCAAATTTAATCGTCGATTAAGAATTTTGTTCACTTTGTTCACTGATACGTTCACTTGTTGCGACATTTTCCTTTAGGACTTGCTTTGACTTTTCAGGATTCTGTCTTGGATATCTAGATATTTTTAATTAGACACAGCAGGTCTACGAGATCGCGGAGAATCTTCCACATTTCTCATAGCAAGAAACTTATTCAACACATTTTGTTACCGTAATGCGATGCGGAGGTTGTTTATCAGGAAATCTTGCTATACATCTGTGAACAAACATCTGTGTTTATCGACCGCCATTTCGAAAAACCTGTTCAACCAAAACAAATTCAAATGGTCACTGTCATTGAATATAAGTATATAAGAAAGAGAGTGCTATATTTTCAATACATCACTGTCATTGAATTTAAGGAAGAGTGTGCTGAAATGTTATATAGAATCTGCTTTGCTGTAAGGCAGTGAAACTTTGAATGTTAATTTAGGAAGAACTTAGAATCAACAGAGATGTGGTTCCTAAGACGAATGTTGAGAATTCAGAGTAACTAACAACGATTGCCTGAAAGAGGATACTGAAACTATAACAACAATAAGAAAGAGACAACCGGTTTTCTTTGGTCATGTGATGAGAAGAGATTCGTTTGAGAACATAGTGACAACTGGATAGATCAATCGGGAAAAGGGCAGAGGCAGACCAAGAGAAATAAAAAGGCAAGAGAAAATAACTGCATCGGCTGTTACACCATATAGCTCTGTCACTGTCTCCGAACTCAGTAGCTCCAGAAAAGGACTCCAAGGAATCTACTAGAAAATTGCTATCGTGAGCCGAGCAACGTTGCCTGGAATCAAACCCACGACCTCCTGAACGCAAGACGGGTGGTGTAACCACTTCGACACGGAGACTCCCAGACCAAGAGAAATTATGCTGGATGGACTGAGACGGTGGCATGAGGGTATATCATGAACAGAATTACTCCAGAAAACCACAAGCCGAGATATGTGGAGAGACATGAACGCCAGCCGCCAAGGTATATGATGACCAAAAGCCCGGGCTAAGTACTTCCGTCTTCGGTATTTCCGTTGTCACGCTCATCCAAAGCAGCCGCATATTGCAAGAAATTGCTTTGATAAGGTCCATCCAAGAGCCCACCGTGACCCAGTAGGAGCATTATTCTATACATTATTGAGGTGTGTGTGTCTAGGCTATAATATACCGATGTGTCGTAGAAAGTTTATTCCTATATGGGAAAACCTCCTAAGAACCGATATCACTGCACTCAGGACATTCCCATATGCGCTCCGTCCCCTCGTTCAACAGCCAGCGAAGATCACACTACTAGTCGTTCTAGAGACCACCAATCGTGAAACAAGAGTGGGCTGAATTACCGGTAGACAGGGCGGACTGGCAAAATGTAATAGTCACACAGGGTCGTGAGTGCAGAGAATGGGCATCGGGCCGCATAGAGTTTGAGGTGCAACAACTGATCCAGAGTAATACACATCAAGGTGACATAGTGATTGGTTGCGTTTCACGACACCTCATCGGATGTCTATTGATTTATGTCTAATGCATGATGTGTGTGGGCTGTATTACCTATTGTCTCTTCTTCATTATCTTGTGGACTATCCTTTCTGACCTAGGACTTCACATTATTTAAATAGAGAGAGTGAAACATTGAGAGAGAGAGAGAGAGAGAGAGAGAGAGAGAGAGAGAGAGAGAGAGAGAGAGAGAGAGAGACAGGGGGAGAGAGAGAGAGAGGGGAGAGAGAGAGAGAGAGAGAGAGAGAGAGAGAGAGAGAGAGAGAGAGAGAGATGCAGACATATAACACATCTGATGCTGCAGGCATATACTTTTATAAACACGTACATTCTGCAATGTCTTTTTTTAATTCTACGTACATTCAAATATGTATACCTGTTACGATTTGTGCCATCATTGGTATTTAGACGTCTCCATCGTTTAACCTTCTCCGTGTTATAATCATTCTATACATGTTATCATCATTCCATGCCTTCTATCATCATTTCATACATTGTATCCTAGATCTAAAAATTGTATCACTATTCCATACATTGTATTATTATGCCACACATTGTAACCTCGATCTAAACATTGTATTATGATTCCATATATTGCATCATCATTCCACACATTATATCCTCCTTCTAAACATGGTATCATTATTTCATACACGGTATCCTCGATCTAATCATTGAATCATCATTCCCTACATTACATCATCATTCCATACATTGTGTCGCCATTCTGTTTACAAGTCCAGCAAAGCGTTAAGGGATCTGCCTCTCCTTTCTAGCATCCGAGTAGAACAAACTAAACAAAGTCATTCACCCACACACAACCATGAAGCCATCAGCAAGATACTAAGAGGTATGCGATTGTTTCTCCCAAGTAAAGGAGCCTAGCTTGCTAGCTGCCGTTTAATGAACCTGTGTGAGGTTGAGTTACTCCACTCTTGTTTGTTTGTTTATTTGTTTGTTTGTTTTTGAAACGAAACGGACCAGATCTCATGCCCGTACTCTGTATTATTTCCCTTTGGTCGGAAATAGACGGGTTGTCTCCCGTCTGAGATTAAAATAGTTAGGGAAATCCCCTGCTAAAATAGTCCCTTTCGAGAATATTCTAGGTTATTCGAGAAAGTAATAGGCAGAGTGCGTACGTGATGTTTGCAGTCACGTTGGACCCACAATGACATCGGGTTTCACGGGATACTGGACTTCTCCGTGACCCATGAGATTCTCTGAGGCCGAAATGTAATTGAAACGGCGCAATCAGCTTTCCGATGTTAGTCGCCAGCCAGCTATCACCAGAGACGGCCACAATTTATTGACTGCTGTGAAACGATGTCTTTTGTCGTTTGCCAGAGCGGGAAACCGTGCAGCCAAGTCGTGCGGTGACTCTATGATCTAAGGTATTATCTTAATACAATATTAATTAGCCGTTGTCTGTAACTAAAACGCCGGCAGCCGAAATACTGTTACGCGTCGAACGCAGAAATAATTGTCACCGCGAAGAGCATAAATTTTCCGCCGCTTGTCTGCATTTGTAATTAGCTGTATCTATCGGCTAAGAAATATTTAGGTCAGACGTCTCCTGTAACAGCCGGTATTTGTGTGCGTCAAAACATCAGGTGTGTAATTGTCACATCTGATCAGCTGTGTAAAACTGATGTTATGGTAGGAGATAGATGTAACGTTGTTATAGTAAACTTAGATTAACATTGTTAGTGAAAGATTTACTATGAAGTTATCACTGCTACTTGTAAGTAGGTTTGGGTAATTTAACAGCTGTGTAGCAAGCGTGTTACCTATCTTGTTTAGTGAATACATTGTTAGGACGGTGAGAAATTCTGACTCTAGTTAGACTGAGATGTTAGAGGCATTAATAGTGATGTGTTATTTGCTTAGCTAGATGATAATGTAACTCTTGCATTAGCTAGCTGTGTGTATTAATTCCTGGGATCAAGGTGTCGTATTTCCATTAGGATGTGGAGGTAAGTATTTACTAAGTGAGGATGCCAGTGCTATTCCACCTCTATGTAGAAATGTTTTATATTTACTTAATAGAGGTAGTTAGGAATTACCTGTGGATTTATGATGTCACTACTTGTTGTTATTGTCTGCCCGCCTGAGTGAATATACATGTTCAATCGTGCTTATTGTGTCTGTCCGACCGACTGTTTATTTGGCCTGTCCGACCGAGGTGATTGTGCGTGACCGTGTGTCGATTTTACATGACCGACCGAGAGCGATGCGACGTGCTGTAAACGAGGCCAATGCGTTCGTACCTATCCGAACTGTGGACAGATCGTTGCGGTATGACTCTAGTGTTCTTCTCTTCTATAAACCTGACTCTGTTAGTGGGGGAACATATCCACTATGAAGAAGGAGTCAATCCACACGTGAGGTTGGACTGAAGATTTAGGGGATGAGGGGCTGGATGCCACTCTAAACAGGATGACGTGGTCTAAATCGCAACGGAACCAATGTGTTCTTTTTCCACAGTAGCTGTGGGAAAGATTACTAGGTGGATTGCCACCAGATCTGTGGTAGACCTGCACAGACTTGACCGTCAGGAGACAAGGTCAATTAATAAAGGTCAAACGTGTTCTGGGACAGAGATCCCAGGACGGAAAAGCATTTGCTTTGTTTATGAGTTGTTAATTAGTTTTAACGAGTCATGATTTAATTTATTAATGCTATGTTGATGAATTATGATGTATATAATTTATTGAGGTTGAGTAGTCATTAATGAATTATGTTTAATTAATTGATCAATGGGTTAAGTGATTAATTAATTGTTGAGTTATATGAGTGAGGAGGATATGTCCGGCTGGACACCTCCTAGATAATGTAACCGCTACACTGAAAGATCAGTAGGTGTATTTTATGGTTGTGGTTGGAAGAGAAATGGAGGATTGGAATAACACCTGGTAGTCGGAACCTATGACAGAGTCAAACAGTCTACTCTGGTGCTACCGGGCCGGATGTGCCCAGACGAGTTACTTGACTATGTTCTAGCTTTCTCTTGCATCCTCATGCCTGTACCTTGCAGTTAAGAAAGATGATCTAATATGTTGATGATCTATTATATCATGTATGATATATATATATATATATATATATATATATATATATATATATATATATATATATATATATATATATATATATATATATATATACATCAGTCCTAGTTGTAGTTGAGTGCTCACACCGACCTCCATGTTTCAGGATCTGTTTATATGATGGATATTCGAATGAGTTAGACCATAAACTCAATGGGACCAGCTCACTCCAGTGCCAGTCAAGGTGTTTGATGCAATACTGGGAGCGGTCAACCGAATCTGCTTGAGTTACCACATAAAAGGACCTGTAAGTTTAGAACATCACGGGGAGTCTAAGCTAAGACTGCCGTGACGAGTCCCACGAAGGTTTAGTCAAGAGATGCAGGTTGGATCCAGGACTGATGCGTCTCCTGATTCAGGCCAGTAAGGTACTAATGAATTTCTAAGCAGACTCACAGGTAAATATTTAGTGACTTGTGAAGCACTTAAGGACATTCGTTCCAGTTGAGTTGAAGGACAGGAACTATGTTTACTAGTCACGACGATGGCCAGTTTATTATGTTTCAGGCCCGGCTGGGGCGTAATGAGGTCCAATGTATAATTCATTTAAACTACGGTGTGAATCTACAGTTGTGATCCTTAATGAAACCTGAACTTGGTCAAGTGACCTACACAGTGGTTTGCTATTTTCGTGAACACCGGAGGGACATATTTGTTCGGGTAGGGATCTACCCCTTTCCTAGGCGTGTTGGTAGACAATGACATTGGAAGCTGTGAAGGTATTAGATACCTACAGAACTGTGTAGAATAGTGACAGTGTGAATATGGTAAGTTCTTACATTCACCTGTTGGAGCATTCAATTGTGACAGTGTTGTTATATGGAGCCAGCGCCCCAGTTATACGGTGCAGATAAGTTCATCCCATTAACTTGAGATGCCGAAGAGCAACCAGGCTCTTGTATACTAGTGTATTGTGCCACAGTACTTATCATCAGTTGGGGACATCTAGAATTCTAGGGTCGGCCCATACGTCATCAGCGGAGTGGAACTTGTGAGTTATTACGTCATCGAGGGATGACCAGCGAACTTTGGTGAAGTGTCAGTCAGGTATCAGACATACGCCTGACCAGTCCGAGATCTTACTCACAGTGGAAGGAGAGAACTTTGGAAGAGTCTACGACTTGGAGTTCCTTTGCACTGGAGGTTCCTCGGGTGAGTCGTTAACCACGACGGGACGACAGCACGAACTGAAGTCACATGCTCCGTGATGATGACTGATCATCTGTAGATCTTCTCGCTGTTCTCCAGCAGCAAGTGTACATATTGTCTTCTATCCAGGCTTTTCAGCCATCCCTCTCTTAGTTCAGTTGACGTATTCAGAAATTAAATTTTGCTTTGTTAGCCATGGCTTTGAGTACTAGTATGACTGTTGTCTTGTCCGAGCCCCCTGTGGGTAGGAATCCATAGGTGGGGAGGGAAGGTCAGCTGTCCCGGCTTGTGTGGGGTCCTGTAGGTGTAAAGTCCTATTGGGATGGTCGGAGCAAAGGCTGGGGATATTAACTATAAGTAACATACCTGTCCAAGCCCCGGGGGTCTTGTTACAGTGAGGTTGAGTTACTCCACTCTTGTTTGTTTGTTTATTTGTTTGTTTGTTTTTGAAAGCAAGGTTTGCCAGTGAGTGAATGACAGTATTTTTTTTTTGCGCTCGCTCGCTTTTCAACTCAAGCGTAGTCCATGCACACTACTTCCAGTAGTGCTGGGCTGAATTTTGCGTGTGTATTACCTTTCCCTATTAACAGTGTCCATCGCCATCAGGCAAACCCACTCCGACTTCAGAGGTACTTGTAATTTACGTAGTCCCCAAGTCAAGGATGACAGGTAAGCGTTTTAGTCCAACTGTGAGGTGTAGGGGTTGAACCCCCCAACCTCGGCATCAGCACACCGGATGTTTAATTAAGAACACGCGTTCTTATCCATTCTGCCATGCTGACCTGCAATTTCAGTATTTAACTGATAATTCAATAAATAATACATGTGGTAATAACAAGGGACTATTAAACCTAACAAGAGCTGTCCAAATGAACGAGTGACTAGTGATAGGTATTCCCACATACACGAGTGCTCTTCTCTATCTTTTGTTTCCAAGTGAATTCCGTTCGTCATTCTTTTGTTAACGAGCCAACATGACGTGACTGTGGGAGTGTTCGTGGGAAGGGTTTTTCTTCCTATTGTAGTTAGAAACTCCCAAACGGCCAGCGATACAATAGGTTTAGAGCACCTTGAGCATGAACATAACTGAGTGGTTTTACTAATCTTTCTTAGGAAGTTTTTGGGGGAAGGCAAGGCTGGACTCAGTTGAAGTCACAAACTAATCTACCAAAGTAAACGTGTATCGTACGGTTGTTTTGAAACTGTTATACACCGAATACAACACAATACGGCGCCACGGTGACAATAATGTCTAACTTTGGTCACTTGTAAACTGTTACCTTTGGATAGATGACTCCAATAGGTCTTGGAGCCAGAAGGTGAACAGCCACATTTTTAACTTCATTGGGTGGTTTATGTCAAATAGAAACCATCATTTGACTATCTAACCCCTTGACAATCATAAAGCTTCTGTAAAAATCAACGTGACGTCAGGATTTAGCGTTAACCCGAGACGTGACAACATGGGGGGAAAGTATCGGCGGAGTGAAGTATCTGCGACTATGATTGCTAGACCCAGGTCGAAGATTTCCCTCTGCTCGAAGGTTGTCATCGCGACACAACAGTTGCTGATTGTGGGGTTGCATCTTATTGTGCTTGCGAACCATTATTGTTGCATTATGCCCTGAATCTTGACAGATAGATCGAATATATCAGTTGATGTGATTTCCCCAACCCTTGAGCAGCAACAGGCTACAATGAACTGTAATATAAAATACTCTATAACTTTTGTTACAACAGATCAACATAAATTGTGTGCCTGTTTTGTGTGTGTGTGTGTGTGTGTGTGTGTGTGTGTGTATATAATCTTTATTTTATTTTATTATGTATTATTTTATATGTATTGTGTGCTTGTTTGCATCAAAAATGGATGGGTGATTGGTTAGATGGATGAGTGGATGGGTAGAGCAGGAAACATGCGGGTATAAATGGATGCATGCGTGCATGCGTCCATGGATGGATGGATGGATGGATGGATGGATGGATGGATGGATGGATGGATGGATGGATGGATGGATGCGCTAAGTTGTGTTACTAACACAGGAGACTCCTGGGAGACGTCGCTGGAGCTACAGAGTTAGTGCTTTATGTGGCGTTTCCGGTGGGTCGCCCTGTGGAAAGAGACAGAGCCATGTGGGATAAAACCCAGGTCAATGAAGTCTTTCTGGTAACTGCCGATTCCATCCAGATTAACTGTATTTTTTTGTGGACTTTTGTGTTGGCATTCTGGCGGCGGCATTGTGCACAGTGTACCTGTGCGGGCTGTTGGCTTGCTGAGACTCCTGTCGTTCCACTTTTCACATTACGCAGTGAGGAGCATTGTGTGTGATATTCACTGGCGCAGGAACGGAGCATAATGGGGACGACCCGTTGTCGTGAAGTTGGAACCGCGGCTAACTAACTAACTAACTAACTAACTAACTAACTAACATGGGTGTGTGAATTGAAGGTCCTAGAAAGGTCTAGCAAATATAGTATCCGTTCCTCCGTCTACTTCATGTCCTCCATAGTTAGCTCCCTGGCCGGACACACCTGTTCTCCTACTCTCACGTTTCCGTTATGTTAGTGGGTGTGAGACATACATATTCTTCATGGCACACTGTATGGGGCTGTGGTCCTGTGTATGTTTCATAAAGTCTCCGAATTGTGTTCGTTGAGTGCACCCAGCTAGTGTGATCACGCTACAGGGTCAATGGCTTACGGTATAGGTTTGTTTGGAACTTGTGTACTCCAGACACAAGCGCATATGTCAGAAATGTGAGTCCTGCAAACACAATCTGAAATAATTTCTCTAAAATGATAAGAGGGCATTGCTGTCAGGAAGTAAACAAGATCAGATAAAAACGATTGTTTCAACCACGAAGGTCTTTTAGCAAGAGCAAACAGTTAACAACAAAATTGTAATCGGAGCAAGCACAACGAAACAGACATGCACAGCATGGGAATTAAAATCGTACCGATTATTCATATTAAATAATGAGAAGAAGAAGAAGAAGAAGAAGAAGAAGAAGAAGAAGAAGAAGAAGAAGAAGAAGAAGAAGAAGAAGAAGAAGAAGAAGAAGAAGAAGACGAGGAAGACGACGACGACGACGACGACGACGAAGAAGAAGAAGAAGAAGAAGAAGAAGAAGAAGAAGAAGAAGAAGAAGAAGAAGAAGAAGAAGAAGAAGAAGAAGAAGAAGAAGAAGAAGAAGAAGCGCAAGCGCTGGCGACAGCTGGAAAGACGGAGAAGAAAAAAACGACGAAGAAGAGGATTGCATGTATATATATTCATTCATGTACAGGAAGAGCTCGGAAAAAAACGTATAATGTTAAACAAGGAAACGTAAGAACGTGCAAGACAAATAACATTATTGCAGATTAAAAGACAAGTCAGTGGCATTTTAAAACATTAGATTGAAGGTAATTTATTTGTCAAGAGTGATACCCACAAGTAAATGAAAAGATGAACATGCATCAGCTAAAGCATATCCACACATATGCTGTCATGGCCTTGTGCAATAAATCCAGCCAAAACAAAACAATGCACTAACATGAGCAGTCAACATAAATTAAAAACAAAAACGGACAGCTCGTGAGGCTGCACATGGAGGATTGATAACCTACAACTGTCAGACACGTTATTAGGCGTACTGCAGGCACATTCATGACAAAGCACACCGCCCGCGGCTATGATATTTCTCTGAGACATGTTCAACAAGTGGCAGTTAACTCTCGCAGCAGATCGAAGGCTAATAGTCGTTCATATTCGTCACCCCTGTCATGGCAGCTCTGTAACGGTTTCTGGCAGACTGGATCCCCGCCCACGCCACTGCTCTCTCACACATTCACAAACATAGACAACCAGATGAACTAACCTGGTAGCGGTATGATAGGGTACACCATCCAGTTTCTTTACAAGTATCCATTCCTTAATCACTTCCTTCATTGTGTATTCTTCTTCCGTGTTCTGGTCATTTCTTTGTCTCTTGTTTAGCTTTCTTTCCTCTGCTGGCTCTGCTTGAAGATACTATACGTACGGTTAGCATATATTTTGTGTTCATCTTCATGATGACAGATGCAGTTTCACCTACACGCTCAGTAAATTGTCAACTACGTCCATATACGTCTGTCTGACTGTCTGTCGGGTTGCCTGCATTTGCTCTTGTCGATCTATCTAAATACAAGCGTATCTGTTGTGACCTGGATGACATAGGTAAAGAGTACAATCATGTGTTCCACACTTGTCAAGAAATGAAACATAATGCGTGAGCATGCTAGCTTGTAATCTATAGAATTCACTTTGGCACGGTTTGAGAAATGTAACTGACAGACCTGATGACAATAAGCGGGCTCACTGGCTACAAACGAACGTGGCCGAAAGTAATATAAAAGAATTTGGAAACTACAAATTCTGTAAATCATGAAAGCAAAGCAAAAACACATTTTGAGGCACCACCATCCCAAGCATCTAAAACAATACATCAGATGCATCAAATATGAACAATAAATAGAAACATGATAAACACTACCTCTTGGACAAAATGGTAATAACAAGTCTATGAAAACCTAAAGATTCCGTCTTAATGAAGAGGAAACAAAAAAGAAGAAAAAAATAGCTGAAGCCAAACTAGCGCAGGTATCGGCTGTCTCGAGCTAGGGACCTCATACGGTGGTTACCAGCATGCTAAAATATTTGACTACTCGCAAGCGCAATCACTGTACACACTAGTGGATCTAGAAGCTGACTGTCACAGATTCATCATCACTATGCGCCATGCCGGTAAGTGTGGGCGGTCATGTTCAACCATCTTACACGATCACCAGAGTCGTGGATCAGCTCTGTGTTCTTGTCTCGATCATGCTATGTGGCCAAGCCATCCAGATATTTACTTCTCTGCCTTCCCCTTGTTCCTATCTCATCAATCTTGCCAGTTGTCACCAAGTTCTCAGGTTTATTTATTTTCATAACGTGCCCAACAAATTTGACTGTCTACGTCACGTTTCTCCAATCAATTTGCGGTTTTCATTTGCCTCTTGAAGGACTCTGTCACAGCCTCACATTATACGGTAACCCAACATAAGTTAATAGCCACTAGCGAAGGGCTACAACTCCCGCCCAAGGGAAAGAAGTAAGACCCTCGAAGGCCAGAGTAATCCAGAGCCTTCTCGAAGGACTGGTCAGTGAGTCCACTGTCCCGTGGACACTGATGTGGCCCGCCTATTGCGGGGTCCACGAGGAACTCGGACAGAGTTACCACCCGTGTCGGATTGCGACACGTGTGAACCGGCAGAGACAGACGGGACATCGGAGAGGCAACAGGGCCTGCCTTAGAGGGACTTAATAGTACAGACCCATGTGTTTTAGGGTCATAGACATATGCTAGATAGTTTGCTTAGAATGTTTGTTATAATCATGTGTGATGTTAAACCTCTGTGATAAGCAACTTATTAGTGCGGGCTTGTTAAACCCACTGCGCCAACGCACTGTATACCTAAACACAATAAATATTGTTATATTATATTTAACGGAGTTATTGTTGCCTGTTTGAGCCCGAGACCAGATCCCCTAGAGATCCAACACGCTGACAGGCTTTTTGGGGGCTAATCTCCGGTTTTGGCACAAGCTTTACGTTCAGACGGCTATTGATTGCCAAGTAAAAAATTAAGTAAATGATATCAAATTGATTTCTGAACAAGTTTAATAACTTTGCAGCTATCTAGTGATGAACTAGTATTAATATGAGTCCCTCTGCAGATAATCTCTCAATGATGTTAATAAAATTTGACATGACTGTGACATTTGACTGTTACTAATGTTTTCTCATTCTACGAACAGATTGTTCCGCGAATTGTGGTGTATGTAACCTATGTAACCTATCCAACAGTGGCGAGAGTACAAGACAACATTCGCAAGTTCAGGGAATATAAGATAAGTTTCATATCATGCCCATTGCAACCCTAAGCGGTACTTATCACCATCCATCCATGTAACATTTTTGCTTTGCATTGATTTGTATGTATATTCATAACTTTGTAACCAACGTAACTTTGTATTTGTATTTGCTCATGTAAACAGTAAGGGAGATAACTAAATTTTCTACTCCCCAACATTTTTCTAAGGGATTTAACTTCAGTAAAAATACCAACAAGTAAAAGACAAGATGTCTACCTTAGAGAAATGTATCGAGTTAGGTAAAACATTAGGTTATAAAGAAGAAAAACTGTCGGAATGGGCACAGAAGACACACGCAGAGAACATCGCCCGTGAAGAAAGAGCGATAGAACGGGAAGAAAAGAAGATGCAAATTGAGGCAGAAGAAAAGAAAATGCAAGCAGAAGAAAAGAAGATGCAAATGCAGGCAGAAGAAAAGAAGATGCAAATTGAGGCAGAAGAAAAGAAAATGCAAGCAGAAGAAAAAGATGCAAATGCAGGCAGAAGAAAAGAAGATGCAAATTGAGGCAGAAGAAAAGAAGATGCAAATCGAGGCAGAAGAGAAAAAGATGCAGATGCAACTACAAGCTGAAGAGAGGAAAGTGCAATTGCAGGCTCAAGAGAAACAATTAGAGCTTGAGGCGGCGGCCAAACAAGCCCAATTGAATGCCGATACACAAATAAGACTAAAGCAGATGGAAATCGATTCCAACGTAGAAATATCTGTAAATAAACTGAGAAGCAAGGAGGAGGAACAAAAATATAACAAGTATAAAGGCCTCGTCAAAGCATTTTGCTCAGGAGACTCTATCAGTGCATACCTGGAAAATTTTGAGTGTCTAATGTCCTACCATAAAATCGTAAAATCAGATTGGTCATTTATTTTAATGAGAAACTTAGCTCTGGAACCCTTAAAAGTAATAGAGACAGTTCCGCAAGAAATGAGAAAAGATTATGATTATTTAAAGCAACGCATTCTCCAACATTTCTCATTAGATACAGCAGGTTACCAACAACAGTTCGCAAAATTAAGGATTAAGGATATCCCAACTCGTGACGCTTGGAGATAAGCCACACATTCAGCACACACTTTACACAAAACTCAAAACTGAACACTATCAATTAAAATGCAGTCACGTTATTAGAAGCAGCAACTTATTAGTCAACACACTAACAAGCCAACAGGGACACATGTAGTCAGATGGGATAAAATAACAACGTAACTACATATTCAGCATTATACAACATACGAGAGTAAAAGTGTATACTTTGTATACAATGAGTATACAAGAGAGTATACAATGCACACACAGAACAAGATTTGAAGGTGTACTTAATTAGCCAAGACTTGTGTCTTGTTAATCCTCTCTAATACAGAGGTTAATTATCTTGGTATCAGTAGGATACTTTGAGAAGGACGGGTTGTAGAAACAACTAGTAAACGTCACGTAACTTCGGTCAGATAAGCATTTTTAAGGTCACAGGAGAGAGAGACCTCTTCAGCAAATCAGAGAAGTGGTGTATGGGAGAATACATGAGTGTTGATGCCAGTATGTAGGTTACCAAGTTACTGTCCACCAAACTACAAACACCGACTTTATGTGATTCTGTGACAGAATTAGTACAGAACTAATTACCTTATAACAACCCATCAAATCAGGGGAGATGGGGACTCCTGTCACAGCCTCACATTATACGGTAACCCAACATAAGTTAATAGCCACTAGCGAAGGGCTACAACTCCCGCCCAAGGGAAAGAAGTAAGACCCTCGAAGGCCAGAGTAATCCAGAGCCTTCTCGAAGGACTGGTCAGTGAGTCCACTGTCCCGTGGACACTGATGTGGCCCGCCTATTGCGGGGTCCACGAGGAACTCGGACAGAGTTACCACCCGTGTCGGATTGCGACACGTGTGAACCGGCAGAGACAGACGGGACATCGGAGAGGCAACAGGGCCTGCCTTAGAGGGACTTAATAGTTCAGACCCATGTGTTTTTAGGGTCATAGACATATGCTAGATAGTTTGCTTAGAATGTTTGTTATAATCATGTCTGATGTTAAACCTCTGTGATAAGCAACTTATTAGTGCGGGCTTGTTAAACCCACTGCGCCAACGCACTGTATACCTAAACACAATAAATATTGTTATATTATATTTAACGGAGTTATTGTTGCCTGTTTGAGCCCGAGACCAGATCCCCTAGAGATCCAACACGCTGACAGACTCGCTCATTGGTTTTTCTGTCTCTCCATTGTATTCTTTGTATTTTCCTCATAACCCATATTTCCACTTCCATTAGATATTTTCAACCTGCCTACTCATAGTCTACGTTTCACATCCATACAAAAGAATAGGTTTCATGTAGCACTTTAACTATTTTTCTCTTGCAATTGTTTAAATTATACCAAGGTATTTAATAAAGTAAAACACGATGAAATGATGAAAATTTTCAACATCAACATCAACATTAACGGGAAATATCAGAATAATAATTTAAAAAAATATTTACTGGAGCAAGTAGCAGCAATAAAAATAGGAAATAAAGAGGGCAATTATGAACAAATAAAGCTAGGAGTACGACAGGGATGTGTTTTGTCACCGGATCTCTTCTCCCTCTATAGCGAAGTGCTTGCTTGCTTGTGTTCGCTGGCTGTGAACTCCAGCGTGAAGTCCTGTATGTCGGATGAATACACCCTGTTGTCCAACATCAATGTGATGTCATACCGGACCTGAGGTTTGCGTGAGTATCCGTTGTCCCATGTCTGGCTTATTGGTCTGCAGACTGGTGGTTCCTCGCCGTGCAGGCAGATACTCTCCGGTATGTAAACAATATAGCTATATACTTCCGGTAAAATGGCGACGACATAACGGTGTTTTGTTCAGAGGCCGCGGTTTTTGTGTTTTTCTGGGAAGAATGTGCTGTTATTTCGTATTCGTTTTCGGAAGTTGTTCACAAGAAACCATGGAAGGCAGGTGGTGGATGAAATTGTGAGGGCAACCGACAGATAGTTGTTGGTTATGGTCTCAAGTTTCGCGACGGTAGGCAGAAGACCTCTTTAACGGTACAATGGCTACGGTCACCGGCCAGTAAGGTCACTGCCAAGAAGGAAAGCAACGGCAAACTGCCTTCTTTAAAGTTGCCTAGTTTACCATGATTCGCCTAATCATAGATCATCACTAGAAAAGGACAGAGATAATGAAATTAGCAAGAAAGAATATTCGAAGATTAAGCGACGACGGAAAATTAGATAACATCAAACAAGAAATGGAAAGAAAGATTAATATTATGAATGTGCGAGCGAGATAGAAAAGAGCAGGGATTAATACAGGGTAGGATTTTAAGATTATTTATTCTGGAGGAGAAGAGCGGCAAAGAGGTGTAGCAATTATCTTGGATCAGCAAACATCAAAATCAGTTAAAGGATATTGGGCTGTGTCAAAATTAATCGACAGACCTTTTAACAGAAACTAATATACAAATACATGTTCTAACAGGAGCAAGCAGTGAAGATAGTATAGAGGAATGTTATAATGACATGGAGTCTGCTTTGAAGAAATGTAAAAATTCAGAAATAAATATCGTAGTGGATGACTTCAATGCAAAACTAGGGAATCAAGGCGATGGTTGCACAGTAGGCAACCATGGTTTGGGAGAGCGAAAAGAAAGAAGATACAGACTTGTAGAATGGGCAAAGTAGCAGGAAATGATTGTAGGAAACACCTGGTTTAAACAAGATCCTAGAAGATTATGGAGACGTCCTGACAGCAGGATTAGAAACCAGATTGACTACATCCTGATTAGCAGAAGGTTTATAAATGCGTTAACAATCGCAAAAACAGTTCCCAATGCAGGCTGTTACAGTGATCACAGACTGATCACAAGCACATTGAGGGTAAAGTTAAAGAAGGTAAGTATACAACAGGAAACACTAAATATGATCTGTGCACATTGAAATATGAACAGGAAATACAAGACAATTTTAACATAGAAGTAAAGAAATTATTTGATATATTGTCTGATCTAGAGATGCTATTTCAAGATGTGGATGATCAATGTGAAATGTTGAAGAATTCAATTAGTTTGCTGCAGAAACAACTATTCCACAATTAAAGAAAGTTAGAAAGACATTGAAAAATACTACAACAGTAAAACATACCAAATTAGTGCACAAAAGAATTCACAAGCTTACTAATCAAATGACACGTGCATCAACAGGCTACGTAAAACCACATGATGGAAAATCCTAATAAAAAACGATCAGATTTTACATGTATAGTCAGATTATGTGAAAAACCTTAATGAGGATAACAGAGAAGAACAACGGAGTCTCTGGAGTCTCTGTGGCGAAGTGGTCAAGCCGTTTGACTCGTGCTCCAAAGGCTGTGGGTTCGATTCCGGGCCACGTCCTTCGGTTTACTAGTTAAATGTTTCGGAGACTCCTGTGGGTCGTCGCCAAAGCTACAGAGTTCGTGCTTTGTGCAACGCTTTCCAGTGTTGCGGAAAGAGACCGAGCCATATGGGATAAAACCCGGTGTAATGAAGTCGACTCTGTCCGACTTATAAGCGACTTTTAAGTGCGATAGTCGAAATAAAAATGAAGGATCATCAATTTTGAAGATGAATGTTCAGAATATTCTTAACCATAAGACAACTGGCAAGACCCCCGGTTCAGACAACATAACAACAGAAATGATTATTGCTTTAGAAGAATATGGAATAGATCAAGTCACCAGACTTCTCCTTCTTCTTCTTCTTCTTCTTCTTCAGCGTTCCGAGCCATTGAGGTTCTTTGCTGCAGACACAATCCGTCTCCATTCGTCTCTCTGGTTGACCCTCTCTTGCCAGTCGTTGATTCCAAGTGCTTGTAGGTCTGTATATATATATTATCTCTCCACCGTCTTCTTGGTCTACCTCGGGGTCTACGGTCATTTATTTCCTGAGTGTAAGCGAGTTTTGTTTCCCTATTATCTTCCATTCTTTCTATATGCCCCAGGCATTGTAGTCTATTAGCCTTCATGATACCAGTGATTAGCGGGGACTTAAACAGATCATAAATGTCTTTGTTACTTCTTCTTTTCCACTCTCCACTTTGTGTATCCCTAATGGGTCCAAAGATGCGTCTTAAAACTTTGTTCTCAAAGGTTTATAACAAGGCTTCGTCTCCTTTCGTTGTACTCCGGGTTTCAGAGCCATACAGCACAACTGGTCTGATCAGTGTTTTGTATATTGTGATCTTGGTGTTACGAGATAGCGCCTTTGATTTTAGTACATGTTGTAGTACATAGTATATCTTATTTCCAGAATTGATTCTAGTTTGTATTTCTTCCCTTATGATGTTGGAGCAGTTGAAGATTGTACCCAGGTATTTGTATATTTCCGTTCTTTTAATGGTCATATTATCTATTTGTAGGTGGCCAGAGTTTTTAGCCATTCCTTCTCTTGAAATTACCATATATTCTGTCTTATCTTCGTTGATAACCAGCCCCATCTGTTGGGCTTTTTTCCTTTAAGTGAGTCAATATTTCCAATGTCTTTTGTTCATTTTCCCCTATAATATCTATATCATTTGCATAAACAAGCAGCTTGGATGTTCCTCCAATATCACATTCCTCCTTTACCTTCCTTACAACGTTCTCTAAAGCCAGATTGAAGAGTAGCGGTGATAGTGCATCACCCTGTTTCAAGCCAGATGTTATTTGGAAAGTGTCTGATTTCCTGCCTTTATATGTTACTATATTATAAGTATCTTCCATTCATAGTCTGGTCATGTTGATTAACTTCCTTGGTATTCCAAATTCCCGCATAGCATTCCATAGACTATTATAAGTCACCAGACTGCTGAATACAATATGTGATACTAGAGATATGCCTCATGAATTGTGTAATTCTGTATTTATTTCAATTCAAAAGAAATCATGAGTTTTGGAATGTGATCAACATCGAACAATTAGTATAATGAGTCACATCACGAAGATTGTGCTACGAATTATCATGCAAAGAGTTAGGAAGAAAATACAACCTGAAATAGGAGAAAACAATGTGGGTTTGTTGAAGGCAAGGGTACAGTAAATGTTGTGTATATGCTGAGAACATTAATTTAAAGTTCTTTAGAAGTAACCAAAGATCTACATCTTTGCTTTATTAACTATACAAAGGCTGCCGATAAAGTAAGACATATCAACATGATAAAGATGTTTGAAGATCTACAAATTGATGGGAAGGACCTTAGAAAAAAAAAACATATATTGGAAACAACATCTTATACAAAGCATAGGGTTGTAAATTCTAAAAAGACGCTGGTCATGAACTGATAAGTTATTTAAACTACTTGCCCTGTTGAAGAACCTTACGTTTCACTTGCTCAGCCACTTACGGCACTCTTTTTTTTTTTACTTGCCATAGGAATTGATAATGATGTAGGTCAATGTCAGCCTATTAAGAGGGGTGTGATACAGGGATGTATGATGTCTCCAAATCTTTGTTCCCCTGTACAGTGAAAATATTTTCAGAAATGTAGAAGATATGAAAGAAATCATTATTATAGGACGAAACATCAATAACATTAGATATGAGGATGATACATTATTGATTGCAGACAATGAGCAGGATTTGCGACATTTAGTAGATGCTGTTGCTGCACACAGTGAACAACTTGGGTTAGAATTGAAATGTAAGAAGACACATATTATGGTCGTCACTAGGACGAAGGAAATACCACAATGTAATATACAAGTAAATGGGAATATTCTTAAACAAGTGCGTCTGTACAATTATCTCGGAACAGTCATGACACCTGATGGGAGATGCCTTGAAGAAATTAAAACAAGATTCGCCATGGCAATTTCGCAAGATGAGAAACCTACTGACCAATAAAATGATGTCATTTGCAATGAGACGAATAGTGTTGAGATACTACGTAGAACCTGTACTTTTGTATGGATGTGAAACGTGGACAATGAGCAGACAAGATGAAAAACATCTGATGGCTATGGTTATGTGGTTTATGAGGAAAATGCAAGGAATACCGTGGGCAGACAGAAAAAAAAAATAAATAAATAATGACCAAGTCCTACAAGAAACAAATGATAATCGTAAACTGATTAGAAAAATTATGACAGTCAAACGGTTTTGGGCATGTTATGAGAAGAAATAAACTGGAGAACTTGGTGACAGCTGGCAAGATCGAAGGGAGAAGAACAAAGGGAAGACAGAGAAGTAAATTATAACAGTACGACTGTTGTAAGACGACATGACGAAGTTCGGACAGGGAATTAGAATAACGAATTTAGATTATAGATGTGGGTTTTGAATAGAAGAGGTTAGAACAAATCGCACTAAAGTGCACAGGAGTTATGTAAGAAAATGTTGAGTGGAACGTAGGTTAGTAACCACAACAAGCTAAAAAAGTCTTGACGTTTGGAATCCAACCTGACATTATCTTGACATCTTAAGGAAATAAGAGTTACATCGGGACAGAGCATTGACTAAGAAATTAAGGACGTGCCCTTAGAAGACAGTAAAATATGAAGATGGATCATTTGTGTGCTTCTAAATGACTAGAAGACGGACTTGGAAAGAAACCTTCATGCAACCCATATCAGTGTACATTTTGTAAACTTCTTTCACGCTATTGAACTCAACATGTTTTTATTCATCAACCATATGTCAGGAATGGAACCCTAAAAGAATAAAATAAAGAAAGAACCAAACGTATGGATATTTGCCTTGATGTCTATTTCGCAAATGTCTTCTAGAATGTAGTTTTGTTCGTATTGAAATTAGGTCGCACACAAGCGAGTTGGAAAAGAATAATAAGTTCTGCCACTATAGACATTCGGCGGTTGAAACTGTGTTCACGTTCCTCACCCTGCAGTTGGGCCACAATGGGGTGGCGAGGCTGTGTTCTACTGCAAAATACCTGAATGGCTTGGCCACGTGCTATTGTCGAGACAAGAACACTGAGCTGATCCACGACTCTGGTGATCGAGTGAAATGGGGAATCGTGACCGCCCACGCTTATCGTCATGGCACATGATGGATGCGTGGAATATACGCTATGCAGATGACACAGTATTGGTGGCAGATAATGTAAAAGATCTACAACAAGTGTTAGACGTTGTACTATAAATCGGAGTGTGCAAAGAAAGGAATCTCCTTGAATATCAAGAAAACAGTAACAATAGTGATATCAAAGAAAAATGTGAAAACAAAATGGGAAATGGAAATAGAAGGGAAGATTCCCAAATAAGTGGAATATTTTAAATACCTAGGGACATTTATAACATTAGACGGGAGATGCACAACAGAGACTAAGAGCAGAATAGGGCAAGCAAAAGCTGCATTTCAGAAAATGAAAAGTATCTTATGCAATTAGTCACTATCATTGAATGTAAGAAAGAGAATGCTAGAGTGCTATATAGAACCTGTTTTGCTGTATGGCAGTGAATCTTGGAATGTAAATGAACAAATTAGCAAGAACTTGAAAGCAACAGAGATGTGGTTTCTAAGACGAATTTTGCGAATTCTTTGGACTGCCAGAGTAACTAACGACGATTGCCCGAAAGAGGTTAATACAACTACAACATTATATATAATACTATGAAAGAAACAAACAGCTGTCATTGGTCTTATGATGATAAGAGAGTCACTGAAGAACATCGTGACGACTGGAAAGTTCTAGGGGGAAGAGAAGCAGACCAAGATAAATGATACTGGATGGACTGAGACTGTGGCATGGAGTAATATCATCAACAGAGTTGATACAGAACACCAAAGGCCGAGATATGTGGACAGACATAAACGCCTACTCCAGTTATGTACATTTGACCAGGTCACACTGAAGGTCTCCATCGCTGTACATCTGGTCAGGTCACACTTAAGGTCTTCATCGCTGTACATTTGGTAAGGGCACACCAAAGGTCTCCATTGCTGTATATTTGGTCAGGTCATACTGAAGGTCTCTACCGCTGTTCATTTGGTAAGGGCAAACTAAAGGTCTCCATTGCTGTACACTTGGTCAGGTCACACTGAAGGTCTCTACCGCTGTACATTTGGTCAGGTCACACTGAAGGTCTCTACCGCTGTACATTTAGTAAGGGCAAAATAAAGGTTTCTATCGCTGTACATTTGGTCAGGGCAAACTAAAAGCCTTTACCGCTGTACATTTGGTCAGGGCACACTAAATGCTCTATTGCTGTACATTAGGTCAGGTGACACCAAAGGCCACTACCGCTGTACATTTGGTTTGTTTAAAAGTATTGAATTTGAATAACGAAGAGCAAACAATAGATTTCACTATTTATTGCCTGGCATATTTCGCTGCATCTCGTCAGGTACATACTGCAGAATTCACACAACGTAAAGTAAAATAACTAGATAAATTCTTAAAGCTGAAATATACACATGTTCGCACAGTAATGTCATTTGTCTACCACGGTAATTTTAAACTGACTAACATGTCTTTCTGTTTTCACAAAACTGGCTTGTGTAGATTAATCATTATTGCTTCTGCAAACTTTAACAAGCGAGTATTTTGTGTGTTAAACAACACGTGAAAGGCCTTGTCTCTAAATATCACATGGCCGCTTTCCAGCATATGCCTAGTAAAAAGATTAGCTAAAAGTATTGAACTGGAGATATTTCACTGTGGTTATTTTTCCCCTTTGACCATTTGCAAGAGAGACTTCTGAAACTCAACGATTTGAGGTTCCTCTAGCTCCCAGAACCTGTGACAGTCCAGGCCAGCTCCCGCTACCGTTTATACACATCTAAGATACACGAAAAGAACCCGTGGAAGGTGTAGGTCGCCAGCGTTATATTTTTCACCTGATTCCTCGAGTGCCGATTATTCAATAACAGTTTGGAGCAATATGTCCAGTGAGCCTCAACGCGTTAAAAAAGGCCCGTAAGTATGTCATAGATCTCACCAGGGGTTTCGCAAGAATCAACATACCAAACAGCCACGCTTGTCACACTGTGGCTAAACGACGCTCATTGGGAGAGTGTGAAATGAGTCTGACACCAATCGTTGAGAACATTAACTTCCGCCCAAGATTGTTTGTAGATAACATTACACCCCTAATGCTAACAATTCAACAGAAGACAGCCCAGAACTATATTCACTCCCTGGCGAAGTGGTCAAGCCGTCTTACTCAGGCTCCGAAGGTTGTAGGTTCGATTCCGGGCCGCGTCCTTCGGTTCACGGGTGCATTGTTTTGGATACTCTTGGAGGTCGTCGCTGGAGATATGGAGTTCTTGCTTTGTGCGACGCATTCCCTGCTGCGGAAAGAAACAGAGCCATATGTGATAAAAACCAGGTGCAATGAAGTCGACCTTGTCGACTTTTAAGCGACTTTTAAAGGCACAATCAACTCCCAGAATATAGACATAATTCTAAGTCAATGATAATCTTACCCAAAGCAAGCCAAGGAAAATCGGCCACCACACAGACAGAACTCCAAGTCAAAGATAATCTTACCACCACAAACGCAATCTCAAGGCCAATGTAAATGTAACCAACAGAAACACATAACAGTTATGTATGGAGGTAAGTTATTTAATGATGTCGAGATATGACACAACTCGACATTATTAAATAACTTACAACCATACATGCAAAACTCTAAGAAAGTGATACACTTAACCCCCCCCCCCCCCCACTCTCTCTTCTTCTCTCTCTCTCTCTCTCTCTCTCTCTCTCTCTCTCACACACACACACACACACACACACACACACACACACACACAACGTAATCAAAAAAATGTTTTAATCAAATATCCTAAACGCGAATTAGTGTAACCTCTGAAAAGTCCGACCCCAGTGTGCCTTACTTAGGCTGCGTCGCAGAATGTCATCGTCACTTGATCTGAGGCATGCAGATAAATATACACTACTGGATATACCAGCGAGGCAGTTCACAAACGGGTTGTGGAGTACAAACAGAGTACAGGCAATAAACTGCTTCATGCACGCGGGTAGGTACCTGAGGCGAATAACAAAATATTGTGAATCACGTTATAACAGACAAAAAGTGTATTTAAAACAGTCATAAAAATCGTTAACAAGTGTGATCTTCAATATCATAATGCCAGCCCTTTCGTTTCGAAAATGATCAATGTAAGCATCAATACAATACTTGAACAACCCTAGATACCTAACTTAATCTTATGACACCAGAATTGGAACAGCGGTTATATTACGACATACGACATCACTGCATGTTTTCCAATGCGAGCTCAGGCCTTCGATGCAGTCACCATCCCAAAGTATTTCTGCTCAGTGTTCACATTCGGAGTTGGTCTCTCTCGACTCCGAAGATAACATCGACGTGTTTGACCAGGCGTAGGAAATTGGGTTTTGGAGGAAATTGCAAAAAAAAAAAAAAAAACACCATGGGCGGGCAA
Source organism: Cepaea nemoralis (assembly GCA_014155875.1). NCBI lineage: Eukaryota > Metazoa > Mollusca > Gastropoda > Stylommatophora > Helicidae > Cepaea > Cepaea nemoralis. The sequence continues at coordinate 611,930 of JACEFZ010024437.1, read as the reverse complement.
AAAAACGAACGAAAAAGTGCGTCGAGAAACAAATGAAAACGGCAAATTGAATTAAGATAGTACGTGGACAGCCAAGATGTTTTTCTTATGAGGAGAAATAAACTTAAGAATTTTGTGACAACTGATAAACTTAATGGGAACAGATGAAAGGCAAAGACAAAGAGATAAATAACTGGGTGGCTTAGCCACGTGGCATAATCGGGACAAGAACACTGCCCTGATCCGAGACTGGTGATTGTAAGAGATGCGAACCATGACCGCCCACGCTTGTTGGTATGGCACCAAAGGATGATGGTGGAAGCTCCTCTTTTTATTCATGTCTTCGTCTGTTCCTATGTCCTATCTACATTGTTGTTGTTGTTGTTGTCTTCCACTTTAAAAAAGTCGATTAAAAGTCGACAGAGTCGACTTTATTGCACCGGGTTTTATCCCATATGGATCAATCTCTTACCGCAGCGCGGAAAACGTTGCACAAAGCACTAACTCCGTAGCTCCAGCGACCACTCTCAGAAGTCTCCGGAAAAAAAAACTTTCTCGTGAACCGAAAGACGCGGCCCGGAATCGAACCCACAACCTTCGGACCCAAGTCAGACGGCTTGACCACTTCGCCACGGAGACTCCCTGTTGTCTTCCACTTAAGTCGTCAGGCGTCGTGGAGAGGGGTTATTGAAGTTCCAGCGCCTGTGACTAGCACCTTTCCTCCAATTTCCTCCGTGATTCATGAGCATGTTTCTAGGATCAAGTAAATTCACTACCGGTTTGCTAGACGTGTCATGGGTTCCTTAACTATTTGACCCTAACTGAACTACATTGATGCCTACATATGTGTATGAGTCCGCCTTTAGAAATGATGTTCCATAAATGGAGATCGGCTTTTCATTTGTTTGACTTATTTTCGTCTGTCGTTAAAAAGTCGCTTAAAAGTCGACAGGACTTCTCGTCCTAAGTCAAGGACGAGAAGTCAACATTTTAGCTCAACTGACCGATGTAGGGGTTGATCCCCCTACCTCATATGGAGTGTCTAGTTGGTCGTGCGTCGAAGTACACTTGTTCCTGCAGCGAGGCGCCGTCGTCATTTGGAGGCGACAGGTTCGATCCCGGTTGGTAACTATTATAGCTTTCAAATTTTATGTTGTCTAGTGCGTCTTCTAATCTCTATTTCCTTCTTCTTCTGCTGTGAGTGCCAAATAATACTATGTGTGTCCATTTATGTAATCGTCTTAGTGGCCTCAACGGTTCTCCCCATTTATTTCTTGTGTTTACCTCAGCATCAGTGCACCGGATGTTAAAGAACGAGCGGTCATCCTCCGATGGTCGATGATTTTTCCTGACAGGTCTTTCCAGCAAGATGTATCTCCAGAAAATTCCTAACTAGAAAGTCGTGTCTGTGTCTGACAACAACTTTCTGTCTCATGGCTCAGCAGTTCATAGATCCCAGTCCTTGATTTTAATAATATTAATAATATTTAATGAGATTAATGTCTTTTAAGGTTCAGGGAATCCTGGAATAATTATCATCATTTTTATATTTTCTGCAGACTGGCAGGTGTAATCATACCTGTCCACATTATGCAGGCTACAATAGCCTGATGCAATTTGTGTACTGCCACCTTACTAATCCATAACTAAAGTTGTCATACTACTGATGTGGATTACATCAAATCATGCTAGGGTTAATGTAATCTTCAATACTCACATTCCCACAATATTCCTGCAATAATCAGGATGTGTATGTTAACACTAGTGTGTTTAAATTTGAGATACTTACTTTATAATCTCACTAGAGGAGAATGGGTGAATATATAGGGTTTATTTTTAATGACTGTGGGGGTTTTTGAAAATATTGCCGTTACAAGTTTTGTATTCAGCCTCTGTGGAGTTCGTGCAACATAAAAAGTAAATACAAAACTTGGAACGGCAATGTTTTCAAAAACTCCACAGTCATTAAAAATACACCCTGTATTTCATATATACCGAATCCTTTTAAGTATGTTCATCACTAAATTATATGGAGGTGTCAGCTACCTGTGAATGACGGTTTATTCTAAATAGAATCATGTTGTAAAAAGAGTAATCGGGTGAAGATTATATTTCTCATACCAAACATATGAAATACAGATCCTTGCAAGAAAGACGTGTTTATGTTTGACAACTCTCCAGACAGATCCTTGCAAGAATCATGTCAAATTTTCATAACAACTCTACGAACAGATCTTTGCAAGAAAGAAGTCTCTACATTTGACAAATTTTTACACACACAGATCAATGCAAGAAAGACGAGTCTATTTTTAAAGAAGCTCTTTAGACATATCCTTGCAATAAAGGCGTGTATGTGCCCGACAACAACGTTATGAGCAGGTCCTGGCAAGAAAGCCACCTTTAAGTTTGCCAATAACTCTCCGGACATATCCTTGCAATAAAGACGTGTATGTGAGTGACAACAACGTTATGAGCAGGTCCTGGAAAGAAAGCCACCTCTAAGCTTGCCAATAACTCTCCAGACATTTTGAGACACAACTCATTAAATACAACAAAGACGTGTATTTGAGTGACAACAGTGCTATGGGCAGGTCCTGGCAATAAAGCCACCTCTAAGCTTGCCAGCAACACACACTCCAGACAGATCATTGTGAGAAGGAAGTCCAAATAAAAAAACAAAATATGACTAAGAAACGTGACGAATGGAAAAACACACAGAGGTGAACATTTTGACAGAAGTCTATGGGATAACACATATACACGCACACGCACCACACACACACACACACACACACACACACACACACACACACACACACACACACACAAAGGGATTCCAACTTTGTTGACAGGACTACCTCTGAATACATAAAGATGCCTGTGTGTTATTTGTATATAATTATTTTGTTTTTGTACGAGTATTTATTTGTTTCATAATTTATTTTAGTACTTGTAGATATTCGTTTTTATAATTTATGTATGTGTATGTTTTACATACACCAACAGAGACGTCAGAGTTAACGCAAACACACAACATCCACTGCATAGTGAAATTAGGAAGGTGAAGGGCAGCAGGTTAAAAAGAGGACGGTCGTGGATGGGTCAAGTCGAAGACATTTTTCAACAGTTGTGTTCACTTGAGGACTTAGAGCCTGGCGAGGAGTGGGTACAAGTGCCAACAGATTTCTGCACATCCTTTTTAATTTGCATCCAACTAGATAGAAAATGCAGACAAGAAAATCCGGCTGCTGTGGAGGCTGAAGTACAAGCGTTGATTTTCGAGAATTCGCTAGACGGTGATGCTGTCATCTACACAGATGGGTCGGTCGTCCGACACGTGAGAAGCTCATGGGCCTTTACGGCTCGGGGCGGAGGAAGAATTGTGAAGGAGGACTCTGGTGCTTTTGTTGAGACCACAAGTAGCCTGACTATGGAAGTCATGGCAGTAAGCAAAGCAGTAACATGGCTCGAGACACAGACATTCACCTTCAGACATGTTTCCTTAGCGATTCAATGAGCATACTCAAGAGGATAGAGGTGGGGTGGATCCGAAGAGAATAGTTGCTGTCTCTGGAGCGGTCTCGGCTGGCAAAGATTAGTTTTATCTTCGTGCCAGGGCATGCGGGAGTACAAGGAAATGAGCGGGCTGACACGCTCGCAGGTGAGGCTACGGTGGAGGGCGGACGCGCCATGGACCAGGCTGACATTCTGAATGCTCTACGAGAAGTAAGACTTTAGCGTGAACCAAGTGATGACTGTAAATCTACAACCATGGCCAGACTGCGAGAACAGCAAATTAAAAGAGGGGTGGCCAAACAAGAACACTACGCAGGAAGCCAAAGAAGAGTAATAAACCAACACAGAACTGATGTCGAGAACCGCTAAACGCTGCGGGATTTACTGACGAGAGGATCCTAGCACTTATGGACTGAATGGTTCGATGTGCAATGAGGATGATCTGTCGACTAACTAACTAAGTAACTAACTAACTAACTAACTATGTGTATGTTTTGTATTTATATGGTGTATTTTTAATGACTGTGGGGTTTTTGAAAATATTCGCGTTCCAAATTTTGTATTCACCCTCTGTGGAGTTCATGCAACATAAAAGGTAAATACAAAACTTGGAACGGCAATATTTTCAACAACCACACAGTTATTAAAAATACACCCTTACCTGTGTTTCCATTCCTCGAACTTGTAGTTGTATTTTCTGACTTCAGCTGCCAGTAGCCAACCCACATTGTCGATACTCTTGAGAGAAGGACGTGCCAATGCTCTACTGAAAACGCATACTGCATTCGTCCATTTTGAACTGTATATACTATCGACTGATAGTTAAACACAGTTATAATCGAATGACATATCTTACACTTCCATCAGATTTTTTGTTAGTTAACGGTAGGTTTGCCAGAGGTGTGAGTGTGTGGGAGTCGCTTCTACAGTACTGGTCAACTTACAACAGTGATTGTAAATAAGTAGGGCGCCGGCCAACGCCAGTTTCATTAACCACAATCTGTATGGACTTGGCATAGACCTGAAACTTCATTAACCACAATCTGTATGGACATGGCATAGACCTGAAACTTCATTAACCACAATCTGTATGGACATGGCATAGACCTGAAACTTCATTAACCACAATCTGTATGGACATGGCATAGACCTGAAACTTCATTAACCACAATCTGTATGGACTTGGCATGGAACTGAAACTAACTACTGCTTGTATTGGGAGCATGAACATGAAAGTCTGAGTGCGAACGAACAGGAAGATTTCTTGTCCCAGAACATTGACCGGTGCAATTTACTTGATAGGGAGTAGTTTGTTTCTTTAAAGAAGTCAACAGCCTGTTAGGAAATCTGCATACTGCCCCGTACTGAAGATGGTGGGTTCTATTGAAAGGGAAACAACAACTTCATGTAAATCTACCAACAGACTGTGATATTGTTACCTGACCATTTCAATGCTTACAAAACACAAAAACGAATTCACAGTAATGACTGGTGCTCGCAGAAGTAGAAGACAGAAGTGGAAATTAGACAAAATAAAAACTGAAAACTAAAGTTATCATACGGGGACTCGAATCTGTCACCTCTAAATGACGACAATACGTCCTTACAGAAATAAAGTCTGCTAGAGCGCAAGACCAAATCGAAAGCCCTTTTTAAAAATATGGTTGGATATTCCTGTACACACATCTTTGCCTTGTTCCTTGCTTTATCTATTCATAACTGCACTCTTGATATATACATCTACTGACAGTTTTTACCATAATAAGAACCAGAAGAAGAAGAAAGCAAAGACCATGCAAATATAAGCCATGCGAATTAGTAAACTTAAAAACTCTCAAAGACGAGCCAGTGAAATAGAGCTAAATGAAATCTTTGTAAAAGTACTTACAGAAAGAAATATAGTGAAAGTAGAATGGGAGATGTTCAAATCAAACGTTATTTTTTGGCTTCTGCCAGGTTGATGACTCTCCATCCATTATCATTTGAAGTTGTATGTAGGCTTTCCATACCGGCCACTTTTTTATGTTTGCTCTCTACCTATTTTTGCATTGAAGTCTCCCAGCACAATCAGGATGTCCTGTTTGGGGGTTTCTTCTATGACATCTTCCAAATCATTGTAAAAGACTTCTTTAACGTCATCATCTTTCTCTTCAGTAGGTGCATATACATTAATCATCGTTATATTTTTCCATTTACCTTTTATTCGTAATTTACTAATTCTGTCATTAACAGCTTTAAAGTTTAGAACGTTCCCCCATTACTCTTTTTTGATGACAAAACCTGTTCCTAATTCATATTTATTTTGGGTGTTTCCTCCATATATTACAATCATTCCATTTTGCTCTAAAGTACCCCTTCCTGGCCACCTTATTTCTTGAATTGCTGTTATATCCATTTGATATTCAACCAGCTCCCGGGTTAGTTCTTCAGCCGCTCCAGCTCGATATAGTGTCCGTACATTCCATGTTCCAAATCTCATTAGTCCTTTAACGTTCCGAGGTCGTTGTCGAAATAAGTCAGTTCGAATTCGAGGCTTATGTATCCGTTTCGTAACAAAATAGTTTTTACAAAGGTGGGGATGTCAACCCCACGCTTCAACCCCCAACCTGGAGGACCAGGGTGTTTCTCTTTGTCTGTTCTCTACCCTTTGACCAGGGTAGCGGGGTAGGGGTATACCCTATCAAAGGAGAAGTAAGGTGCCTCCTTCCCTCCGCTAGCCTACGGGACACCCTTGGGCAAGGTGGAGTACCCGTTTAGCCCCCCCCCCCCCCCAACAGGGTAACGTGAAGCCATGTGAGCAGGTGGTGGATTAGGACTTGGGAGCAGCCGACAGATAGTTGTTGGTTATGGTTTCAAGTCAGTGACGGTGGGCAGAGGATCTCTCAGTAGAGACAATGGCTACGGTCATCCGATCAGTATGGTCACTGCCAGGAAGGAAGAATGGGAGACTTCCCTCCTTATTGATTCCCGGGCAGAGGAGGCTCGTCAGCCTTGGTTGGTATCTCTTCTAAGAGAGGGAACTCTAAATCTCAAACCTCCGCTGCCTTGCGGGTATACCCATATGGGAAAGGCTTCGGGAGTAAACCCTGAGGACAAATCCGGAGATGGAGTCCCTAAGGCAGTTCCATGTTGTAAACAACATAGTTCTGGCAACTCCTGCGACGGCACCGATGCCAAGTTGCATTGGCTACTGCCTTTCCCTTGGTCAACATCGGCGACGTGGAGAGGGGGAACCTGCTACTGGGCAACAGCTGGTTCTCCGATTTCCATTGCCCAGGCTTGTGCCCTGAAGAGGTCACTTCAGCACCGCGTAAAGCGGTGACACAACACGGGAAGCAGCATTTGCCGGTTATAAGTCTTAATGCTCGATTGGCGTAGAGCAAGGCGCCAGGGGCTACTTCCGACGGTGGGAGAGATCATCGTGTCTCACTAGACAGCTACCGCCCGCCTAAGCTGGGCAGCCCCCAGTCAATAAGGTGTTGTCTCGCCACGGTTCATCTGCTCCTGAGGGTGTGTGGAGCTTAGGGGAAAATCCTGACACATGGACCGCAATCTATACACCTAGCAACAAGAAAAAAAACAAAACAACCAGCCCTAAGGCTGGGAACATGGAACGTAAGAACCATGACCCCTGGTGTCAGGGTCTTGTATGTAAGCAATAGTGTAATTGTCTGTATGTAAGCAAGAGTCAGTGAAAGCAATAGCTGAGGTCAAGGGCAGTAGGAGACACCACGGCTTGGCTAACGGACGATCAGGCAAGAAGCCCGTGGACAGACCCACGTGATGTGGGAAGGTCAAGGAGAGAGAGTCAGTGTGTGTGGAGAATAGCGAGTGATAGAACGATCGAACGATAGTGTTGTGACGGATAGATGAGATGAACGTTGTGTATTGATATTCGAGGAATGTACTAACTGTGATATGTGCGGGATGATGTGAGACTGTGATTGCGAATGGTCATACGGGAGACAGTGTAAATATCGCCCATGTGAGCGAGCGTTTGGCTGCCTGTGTCGAATGATTGCTTAAGTGTGAAGTGAGACCATATTGTTATCCTGTAATATAATGTAATAAAGGGTGTTCAGGAGACAGCTCCTGCGAGTTTCCGATTGCAGTCATTGTTATTAGTATATGTGTCGTGGACGTTGTAATTTGCCTGTCCAAGTCCAGTGAGCTAGACGGAGAAGATAGTTAGGACTCTGACACCTGGCATCTCAGACGATCTAAACGAGATTGTGGATGCCCGCAAAACTGCAGTGATAAACAACGAACTACTAAGACTGGGGATAGACATCGTCGCCCTGCAAGAGACCAGACTCCAAGAATCTGGAAGCATCAAGGAGAGGGACTTCACTTTCTACTGGCATGGCAAGCCGTGCGGAGAGACCAGGGAGCATGGAGTTGGCTTCACTATCAGAAACAAGCTGCTCAATTCCATCATACCACCAAGTGATGGCACTGAAAGAATATTGAAGCTCCAACTCCAGACAGAGGCAGGCCCAGTTAGTATTATAAGCGTTTACGCCCCAACACTAACTGCAGCATCAGAATCTAAAGACAAGTTATATGACGACCTTAGCAAAGAAGTCAGTGAAACACCAGAGAAACAACATCTTTTTATCCTGGGGGATTTCAATGCCAGGGTTGGCTCCGACCACGAATCTTGGCCTTCATGTCTAGGACAGTTTGGCGTTGGGAAGATCAATGACAATGGACAACGTCTCTTGGAATTCTGCAGCCACCATAATCTGTGCGTGACCAACACCTTCTTTGACACGAAACTCCAACACAAGGTGTCATGGAGGCACCCCAGATCAAAGAACTGGCAGCAACTCGACCTGGTGCTCACTAAACGCAGCAACCTCCGCAATGTACGACTGACTCGCAGCTATCATGGTGCTGACTGCGACACCGACCATTCACTCGTCTCCAGCAAGGTGAAGATAAAGCCAAGAGAATCTACAGAAGCCGAACAGAAGGTAGACCACGCATTGACACCAGTGGCACCCAAAATAAAGAGAAGGTCAACAAATTCATGCAGGCTCTAGCGGATACTCTACCCGGCCCCACAGACGGAGATTCCACCGAGAGATGGAGTCATTTTCGCGACACAATCTACAATACAGCACTATCAACATTTGGCAAGAAGCAAACTAAGTCAACCGACTGGTTTGAAGTACACTCTGAAGAGATGCTCCCAGTCCTGGAGATAAAGAGACATGCATTCTCAATGTATAAAACATCACCTTCAGAGAAAACACTGCAGGCATTGCGAACGGCCAGAAATAGAGTACGACAGATGGCAAGAAGATGTGCGAACAGGTACTGGCTACAGCTCTCTGCTCAAATTCAAACTTGTGCAGACACTGGAAATATAAGAGGAATGTATGAGGGCATCAAGCAAGCTGTCGGTCCATCAAAAAATAAGATGGCCCCTTTACGATCAACTGAGGGGGTAATCATAAAAGATCGAGCGAAACAAATGGATCGCTGGATAGAACACTACTCAGAGCTATACTCAGTGGATAACACTGTCAGCGAAGAAGCTCTGGAAGCCATCGATCAACAGTCCGCCATGCATGCCTTGGATAACGAACCTTGCCTCACAGAAATCAGCGAAGCACTAGACTCTCTCAAATCCGGCAAGGCACCTGAAAAAGATAGTATTCCACCTGAAATTTTAAAATGTAGCAAAGAAACAATCATCCCAGAACTGTATGCAATACTACAGCTCTGCTGGAGAGAAAAATCAATACCACAAGATATGAAAGACGCAAACATCGTTACCTTTTATAAAAACAAAGGCGACAGAAGCGACTGCAACAACTATCGCGGCATTTCCCTTCTCAGCATTACAGGCAAGATTTTTGCCAGAGTAATCCTTAAAAGATTACACATTCTTGCTGAAGGAATCTACCCCGAATCGCAGTGCGGATTTAGACCCAACAGGTCCACCATCGATATGATTTTCTCACTCCGGCAGCTCCAAGAGAAGTGCAGAGAACAGAGGAAGCCATTATATATTGCCTTCATCGACCTCACAAAGGCATTTGACCTCGTGAGCAGAAGCGGCGTTTTTAAGATCCTTGAAAAGGTTGGATGTCCACCCACCCTTCTTAGTCTCGCGAAATCATTCCACGAAAACATGCAGGGGACCATTTTATTTGACGGCTCATCATCCCAGTCATTCAGCATCAGCAGCGGAGTAAAGCAGGGCTGCGTGCTTGCTCCTACACTCTTTGGTATCTTCTTCGCTGTTCTCTTAAGGCAAGCATTTGGGACTGCCACTGAAGGCATATACCTCCACACAAGATCTGATGGCAAACTTTTTAACCCATCAAGACTCAAGGCAAAGACCAAAATAAGATCAAGATGCGTAAGAGAACTACTTTTTGCAGATGATGCAGCACTGACTACTCATACAGCAGAGGATCTCCAAAAGCTCATAGATCATTTTGCAGCTGCCTGCAAAGACTTTGGGCTCACCATTAGCCTAAATAAAACACAGGTGATGGAACAAGATGCTGATGCGCCTCCGTCAATCAAAATCTCTAATTACGAATTGAAGGTCGTCCACGATTTTGTGTATTTGGGATCGACAATATCAGATAATCTTTCATTAGAGATAGAAATCGACAGACGCATTGGAAAGGCAGCCACAACATTTTCCAGGCTAGCTAAAAGAGTTTGGGAGAATAATAGACTAACAGAGCGTACAAAAGCTCAAGTATATAAAGCTTGTGTTGTTAGCACACTACTCTACGGGTCTGAATCCTGGACCCTGTACTCAAAACAGGAAAGGAAGTTGAATTCCTTCCACATGAGATGTCTGAGACGTATCCTGGGCATAACATGGAAAGACCACATAACAAACAAACAGGTGCTTGAAAGAGCAGATATTACCACAGTGCACACCCTCCTCAAGCAGAGACGCCTCCGGTGGTTGGGCCACGTATCTCGAATGGAGGACGAACAAGAGGCCAACCGGAAGACCCCAAATGCGATATAGGGATGTGTGTAAACAAGATATGAAAACCATTGGAATAGATCCAGACACGTGGGAGAGAGTTGCAACAGACAGATGCTCCTGGAGAAGAGATGTACGAAACGGACTGGTGCTCTTTGAGCGCAATCAGATCCAAAAAACTGAGGAGAGACGGCACAGGCTCAAAGAGCAGTCACTTACTGCGGGACTTGCCTCGTCTTACAGATGCGGAAACTGTGACAGGAATTGTCATTCTCGAATTGGACTATACAGTCACCAGCGGTGCTGCCAGGCACCTCCCAAGCGGCACAACTCTGTAGTCCTTCAGGACTGAAAGAGGCCTACTACCCTTTGACCTGTCCGGCTTGGAAGGCCCTGCTGGTAGCTACGCTACCGCCGGCATAGCTCTCAGGGTCATTGAGAAACTCAAGCTCGCCCACCACGTCAAGGTGGAAACACCATCGGGGGAATAACATGTGGAACCACAAAATAACGCAAAACACGAATAAAGAAAATAACAAGTTGGTGGAACGCCGAAGTAAAGAAAGTTTTAAAAGACAAAAAGGACAAATATTTTAAAAAAACGGGTGAAGAGCAAACAGGATCGCGATTACATACAATATAAAATAGCAACAAGACACTTGAATAGAGTAATAAAGAGAGAACAACAAAAAAGACTGGGAGGAATACGGAGAAACTCTAAATAAATACTAGAATAACACTAGTCGCATCCAGTTCATTCACTCCATTTTAAATCATCAAACGCGCTTATCTTTTGGTATACATAGCCAGCCTATATCGAGGATACAGATAGGTAACTTTTATATTTATATCTTCATGTAGTATTGTTCATGTAGTTGTGTCATTTTGTGTTTGTTTATACTGTGCTGACGAAGGCTTTGTCCGAAACGTCCACTTTGTTACTTGTAATTGTGTTCTAGTAAAGCTCACAATCTACTTCTCGTTTTCTTGTGGATTCATTCTTTGCCTAAATAAAAATTACAAGGATGCAACTAGAAACTTCTACAAAAAGATCAGTGCAATGAGAACCAGAGCAGAACCCTTCGACCTAACTGAAAGAACTCTTCGATCCAACTAGAAGAACTGGAACCAGACATCCTGAAAGAAGAAATCGAAGAAGCTATCAGATTAGCCCCATTGAATAAATCATTGGACGAAATAAGAAATGAACTAATTAACGCAGCAAGAGAAGTGGGAACAGCATGGCTACATAGACTATTTAATCATGTTTGTGTAGAACAACAGACACCACGAGACTGGGGAAACGCCATAATTATCCCAGTTAGGAAAAACAAAGGCAGCAAATGAGACTGCGCACAATACAGAGGCATTTCCATTTTGAGTCATACTGGGAAAATATTTTGCAAACTTCTTGAGAAAAGATTACGAACTACTATAGAACCCTAGATAAGCGAAACACAGCTTGGATTTAGGAAAAACAAAGGATGCACAGATGCCATTTTTGCTCTTGGACAATTTATAGAGAAATCTATTGAATTAACACACACACATATATACACACACACACACACACACACACACACACACACACACACACAGCTTTGTCATCCAAGAAAAGGTATTTGATAGAATATTTACAATCGAGCTATTGAAAATAATTAAATTATATGGAGTGAATACACGTGTAACAAACGTATGTAGAAGATTATACACCAACACTGAATGCATAGTGAGAACAAATGGAGGACACTCATAAACCTTCACTTTAAAGTCTGGAGTACGACAAGGTTATGTCATGTCCCCCATCTTATTCATAACCTATATATACATACATATATATGTGTGTGTGCTCGCGCGCGCGCGCGCGTGTGTGTGTGTGTGTGTGTGTGTGTGTGTGTGTGTGTGTGTGTTGTGTGTGTGTAAAGAATCCAGCTAAACAAATGCCGCAACAACACCACAAGACGAACTGAACACAGAAGAAGAACCAAAGACAAATAACACCATGAAAGAACTCCTATTTATGGACAATCAAACACTAATAGCAAAATCAGAAGTAAAATACAAGACCACATGGATAGCCTAAAAGAAATGTGTAAGGAACAAGGAACATAAAATGAAAATTAGCATCAATAAAACAGAGGTAATGACCTTAACCAAAGAAGAAAAAACAACAAAGATTCATCTAAACCAGGGGTGGCCAACGCGAGGCCCGCGGGCCGCATGCGGCCCGCCGGGAATCATGTTGCCGCCCGCGGAGCTGGGTCAAATGAGCATAAATGTTAACTTTATTGTACATATCACCAAAAGAACATTACATCATGAGTCGTTGTGACATATTTCCAATATTGTATGCCTATCAACGACACTTGGAGTCCCTATTAAACTCTGTATTCAAAGGTCACGATGTTAATACTAGGCCAAGCCCAATTTTCTAACCATAACACTTAAGCCGCCGGGGCGTTTGAAGTTGACAGGAGTTTGAAACTGCGTCCACACGACATATGAACACGTGCGACCGTCTGGTGGGTGACAAGAAGACGGGAGATGGCAACACTACTGCCCCTCTTTCTCCAGCCCGGCCCTGTCCGCGACACCATCCCTATCAAGCTGTGTAGCGTTCTGTGCCAAAAGTGTGCCTAGGATAGGTACATTAAAATAAATCGAGTGGGTGGATTGAATTGAGAAGTTTTTAAGGGGTGAAACTGAGAACTGTAAGGAGTCTGAGAAATGCTTTTCTATCGACCAGCTGTATTTTCTGTATTGGATACAGTGGGGTTCTTTGGACTCCAGAATGGTGGAATGAACCTTTGCCGAACAAGAAGCATAGTACAAATGCTCTAGTTCTCATTTGGAGTTTCTGATTCATCGGCACAGGATGAAAAGGATTCATATTGATGTAAGAGCCAAATTTCCTTAATATTATTTGCTCTCTTGGTTTAAGCAACCTCAACATTATTGAACTCCATTGAGTGACTGATCAATGTATATAAGAGGATGGCCTGGCCAACACCAATGTATCTACTATTCAAGCAAATGCACTGGCTGAGTCCTCCCTTCATGACTAGTTGTTAAGGTCAGGAGAAGGGTTATGAACATTGTCAAAACCTGGACATTTTTAAAACCTGAACTTTATCCATGAGGACATTTTTAAATCCTGAACGGTATCACCATGGATATTTAGAACTCTTGATGTTTATCTGCCCTATGGATATGTATAATTTATAACTTTTGAAGTTTACCAGTGGATATGTATAACGTCTGAACTTTATCTGAACGATGGACGTTTATAACTCCTGAAGTTTATCTGCCCTGTGGATATTAATACTTTCTGAGAAAATTTATTATCAAGGATATTTCACCGTTTGAGGAATGTTGCACTGGATACTCTCAATTCCGGAACATTTAGCCGGATGAATATGTGCACCTTGGGAACTTATTAACCTGGCTAGTTCTACTCCAGTGACTTGAACATTAACATTCGTAAAGGGAATATTATGGACCATAGACTGTAGGAACCATAGTGTTTTAGTTTGTGAAAAGACTTTATGGTATTAGGTATGAACTCTGTGTTCCTGATATTTCTCTGAGTGGATGTTGTTGAAGGAAGAGGTAATATTGGTTGGATACTGGCTGAGAACAGCAGTGAGAAAGGTATGATTAATATAGATTATTAATATTATTGTGATGTGGGTTTTTATTATGTGAATATTCATTATGTGTACTTGAGGTACTACGTAACCATGGCGTCAACTAGTAAAGACGTTGGACCAAAGAAGAGAAGAATCACAGAAGAATTAAGACGTTTTCAAGACAGGTGGACTATAAACTTCTTTTTTTTTTGGGTTGGAAATTAAAACAAAGCCCATATGCTTGATATGCAGCGAATCTGTTTCTGTCTTGAAATAGTATAACATCAAACGGCACTACGAGGCTCATCATCAACATCAACAAATGCCGTGCCGGCTGGCGTAAGCGTTCATGGCTCTCCACAGATCTCGGTCTTTGGTGTTCTGGATCAACTCTGCTGATGATATTACTCCATGCCACCGTCTCAATCCGTCCAGCACCATTTCTCTTGGTCTGCCTCTGCCTCTCTTCCCCTCGATCTTTCCAGTTGTCACGATGTTCTCCAATGCCTCGCTTCTCATCACATGACCAAAGAAAGCTGTTTGTCTCTTTCTTATTGTTGTATATAGTGTTCTAGTTTCATTAGGCTCTTTCAGGCAATCGTTGTTAGTTACTCTGGCAGTCCAAGGAATTCGCAACATTCGTCTTAAAAACCACATCTCTGTTGCTTCTAAGTTCTTCCTAATTTGTTCATTTACATTCCAAGATTCGCTGCCATACAGCAAAACTGGTTCTATACAGCATTTTAGCACTCTCTTTCTTACATTCATTGATAGCGACTTACTGCATAAGATATTCTTCATTTTCTGAAATGTGGCTTTTGCCGGCCCTATCCTGCTCTTAATCTCTGTTGTACATCTTCCATCTGATGTTATAAGTGCCCCTGGGTATCTAAAATTATCCACTTGGTTGAGAATTTCCCCTTCTATTTCTATGTCACATTTTGGTGTCCCTATTATCTTTGATATCACCATTGTTACTGTTTTCTTGATGTTCAAGGAGAGTCCTTTCTGCGCACTCACTGATGCTACAATGCCCAATAATTGTTGTAGGTGTCATGATTTCACTGTGTATCCACCAGATAATGACAATACAGACGGTCATATTCATGGCCTGTGTGCAAAGCTACATTTGTTTTTTAACCGGGACAGAAAAACAAAGTCGGAATGTACATCTGCAGTTGTTTACCAGTTAGATCAAGGACACCGCTAAGTCGCCAACATCAAACAAGGAAATCTTCTTTGACAATCCCCACAAGACGGGAAATTGTAGGCATATGTTGAGAAAAAGGGGGAAGCGACTTGTGCATGGATTGTCCAAAAGGGGGAGATAATCTACTATTGTGACATTGATGAAACCCAAGGGAAAGAATTTATTCAGAAATGGATAATCTGCCCTTGAACCACCTTTGTTAACATCAAAAGAACGTCACGTGGCCACTCAAGGCTGTTGGGTAAAAACATGCTTTGTTTACAAGTAGTGTAACTCTGAGGATTGACTTGCACGGACGTGTTTGTCACTGCAGTGGATTTAAAAAAAATATCTACCGTGTGCGGAAATTAATTAGATTTAATTGTACACGTGCCTGTTATGGCAAAATGTGGATATGATTTCGAAGACACTGTTGTGTTGTGCTTAAGGTATTGTAGAGAGTATATTTAAGCCTAGTTAATATAAGCAGTAGCCTCGGTAAAACTTGCTAGAGTAATGAATAGAATTAGCTCTGCTAGTGAGAATTGTGTAGTGGGGTGATATTGGGGAAATTGGGGATGGGGAGAATGTACAATGATGGGATCTTCTAGTGATGTCTGCTAGGGGTCTACACTTTACATTTTGCTCTGTCCTGATCTTAACCCACTGCAGACCGGAGTGAAGAACTCCTATGCCCATGACAGAGAATGTTCACTGTCATGTATCTGAGTGAGGCGGACACCCCCCCCCCCCATCCAATGGAGGTTGGGGACAGTTGCTATCACCCAATGTGTTGTTCTCTCGTTGACAGGTTCCTTTAGGTCACTCAAGTCACTGAGAATGGAGACCTTGGTGCAGGCAGTTGGTCAACATCTTTTGCACTTAGCCCATGATAGAAAGGGTTTACGGGAACAAGCATAAGAGGGATTATCAAACGTCACACATTAACAGAAGACCAGAAATTGTTTTCTCCGCACCAGTTTGGAGGAAGACCAATCGTCAAATTAATGTTTCAAACATCACTTGGGAACAGAATAGTAAAAAGTGAATTTCTTTTACACCACCTGGGAACAGCCCAGTGGCAGTATGTTTTACACGACAGGTGAACAAACAAAGAGATACAGTTATTCCCCATCACATGGGAATAAATCAGTATAAACTTATTAGGAAGTTAGTATAACAATGGTCTTGTGAACAGTAGACACTTGAGACAGGAAGTACATTTATTTCAAAGAACAGTATGTTCGTGTCCTCACTAGACAAGGGTGTTATAAGTATAGGAACAAATTAGACATATATTAACTGTGTGATCCAGACAGGATTTAGGGTCGGACTGTGACTAGTTCTTTTGAGTGATCAAACAGCCACCGGTGGAAATCTACATCTAGCAGGATGGACACATACCTGGGTGAGGTCTTCGTGGACTGAATGAAGATGTGGTGTGATCCTTTCTGGGATGATCGGGCTGGGCTCTTCAGCTACCTGGTCTAAGTCTGCACCCACTAGAATATTCGACACACATTCTACACATTACTAACACACACTTCTCACACTTATACTCTTTGCTTAATAAATTATTTTGTATTTATTTGTTAAAGCTAGAGTTGTGGAGTATGTTATGTTGGGGAGGAGTGAGAGGGGGCATGATCTAAGGGTGAGTGAGAGTAAGAAAAAGGGGTTTGCAGACCGACGGAGTTTTGTGGACGGAGTCTGGTGGTTTCTCTAAGACAACAATATTGGGGTAATAAAAATGTGGTGTGGATTCCCATCACTCCAAGGACGACACTAAAGTAAGTAAGAAAGACTTACGACATTTATTGGGGGCTCGTAAACGTGATCTTTGGACAGCGGGATCTCTTGTAAGCGGGATCTCTTGTAAGCGGGATCCTTTGACAGTGGGATCTCCTGACAACGGGGTCTTTTGACACGGGATCTTTACTAAGAGGACGGTGATATTGTTGGAGAGAGAATCCAGCTAGAGTGAATGTGGATAGGGGTTAGGATACATATCTTACCTGTTCACACCTCACACGTCTGCATAGGTCTGTGGTCCTGATTCTTCTCTTGTCACTGAGTGATTGTGTTGTGTGTGGTCTTAATTATTAGATTAACAGTGATTGTTCATTATATATATATTCCTCTTGGAGATAATCTGCACCCTATCTGCTGACTTACCTGTCTGAAAAATGGCCACTCCTAAATTAACTGGGGCAGAACTAAGGGCAAAGGGGGAAGGAATGGGTTTGTCTGGTTCAGCTTTAACGGATTACATACAGGAAGTGGAGAGAGAGTATCGTCAAGCAGAAAGAGACGATCGGAAGGCCGAATTGGAATTGAGGAAGATGGAGTTAGAAACTAAGAGGATAGAAGCTGAGCAAGCCACTAGAAGGATGGAACTTGAAGCTGAGCAGGCAGCTAAGAAATTAGAAGCTGAGCAAGCAGCTAGGAAACTGGAAGCTGAGCAAGCAGCTAGGAAACTGGAAGCTGAGCAAGCAGCTAGGAAACTGGAAGCTGAGCAAGCAGCTAGGAAACTGGAAGCTGAGCAAGCAGCTAGGAAACTGGAAGCTGAACAAGAAGCTCAGAAAAGGGAGCACGAGTACAGGATGCGGGAACTCGAGCTCAAGAGTCAATCTAATGGGGAAACTGAGGGAGCAGTTGGAGGTTCCTCAGTCCCAGGCTCAACACCAGTAGGTGGACAGGGGTACCATGCTATGAAGTTTCCTTTGGCGGTCTACGAGGAGGACAAAGAGAAGATTGACCAATACCTTCAACGCTTCGAGGCTATGTCAGTTGCTATGGGTCTGGAGCGTAACAAATGGAATCTTAAGCTATCCCAGGGATTACGCGGGACGGGATACGAAGTTTATACTCGCCTGCCACCAGGACATGAGAACAATTATGATGAGTTAAAGACGGCTCTGCTGAAACGATTCGAGGTTACGTCACATACCTACCGGAAAAAATTTCGAGCAGCGAAACGAGAACCGGGGGAGTTGTTTGCCGCCTACAGTTTGCGTCTTAAATCTTATCTCCATAAGTGGATGGATTTGGCTGGGTTCGCACATGACTATGAGAGTCTGGAAGAACTCATGGTGGTCGACCAGCTGAAGAAGCAAATGTCAAAACCTCTCAGGACATTCCTGGGAGAACAAGGAGCGGAACGTATTGACCTCGTGACAAAATTAGCAGAACGGTTCGTAGAGGTACATGGGGAGGCCGGGGAAAACCTTCCCACCAACACCAAAAGTCAGGAGAAACATGACAAGAAGAAAGCCAAAAGCTCTGGAACAAAAAAGGGGGAACCTTATGTGCAAAAATCAGAGGATAGTTCAGAGAAGACGAAGGAGGGAAGCAAGAGCTCTTCGAGCTCTACACCAAAACGACCGTGGTCGGAGAAGTGGTGTTCAATTTGTAAGTCACCCACTCACAATACGAGGGACTGCAAATCGAAGGCTAAGAGCCCTCACTTCGCAGCATGTCAAGTGACTTCCAAGGAGGTTGTCACGGAGAATGCCAAGGTCAGCAAGATAGCTCACCATCAGGAGAGCTCACTCAAGTCCGGCACAAGAAAATCTAGGACAGAGAAATGGTGCAACCAATGCAAGTCAAACACGCACAATGCTATTGACTGCAAGAGAAAGTCAGGAGAATCTAAATTCATCGTGTGCCCCGGGAGACCTAAGGTGGAGCCCACTGAACAGGTCGAGGCCGACGAAGAAACTCCAGACCAGGAAAAACCACCTGTAGTGGAATTGGTAGAGGTTAACGGTCGTCAAGTGGAGTGTTTGTACGACACAGGACTGGACGGGGAGGCCGTGATTTCTGCGGATCTGGTACACCCAGAACAATTCACAGGTGAGACCATGGAAATACAGCCTGCACAGAAGAGTGCTGTGGCCATGAAGTTGCCCATTGCTAACGTGGAGATTCGGTCAAGATATGTCACCGGCACAATCAAGGCTGCTGTATTGACCGATCCCATTTTCCCAGTAATCCTAGGTTGCCGGTATGTCTTTCTGGGAATGCCCAGGGAGCCAATCCATATGGGAGCAATACAGACTCGCTCTCAGACGAGAACGGAAGAGGCAGACGCAATTGTGACTAACCCAATGCCGGGGGAGCTACGAACTGCCCAGAGTGAGGATGATACTTTACGTCCTTGCTACAAAAAGCTGCAGAAAAGTGCTGATCCACCAGGACGGGGGCAGTACTACATGAAGAATAGGATACTCTACAGGAGAGCAGGAAGGGGAGACAACCTATACGGTCAGTTGGTCGTCCCAAAAGCTCACCGGTCCCAGATTCTTCATATGGGGCATACCATCTCCTTTAGTGGACATATGGGTATTGCCGCCACCATGCAGCGGATTTCCTGCCACTACTATTGGCCGGGAATGACAGAGGATGTGCGTCGGTATGTGAAGTCATGCCCTGAGTGCCAGAGGGTGGCACCGAAACACTGGACAGCACCGGTGGTCCTGGGTGAGATGCCCATCATGAACTCTCCTTTCGAGAGGGTAGCCATCGATATCGTGGGTCCACTTCCTAGGACTAGGAAGAGGAACATGTATATACTCACAATGGTGGATTGCTGTACAATGTGGGGTGAAGCCATACCGTTGACCACGATTGACTCGAAACGAGTGGCGGATGCACTGATGGAGGCCTTTACAAGATTAGGCTTCCCAGATCAAATTCTGACGGACAATGGGTCCCAGTTTTGTGGAAAACTCATGGAGGAGGTATTTAGAGTGTTTCACTCTAACCACATACATACCAGCCCTTACCATCCTCAAGCCAATGGACAAGTAGAGCGTTTCAACGGCACGTTGATGACAATGCTCAGGAAACTAGCGCAGGAAAAACCTGATAGGTGGGATGAATATATCCCTGCAGCACTCTTTGCCTATCGGGAAGTTCCTCATGGCTCAACAGGACTACCACCCGCTACGTTGCTGTTTGGTCGTCCAATCAAAGGACCGTTGGAAGCCATGTTGAGGAGTTGGACTGAAGAGGGGACGTCAGAAGAAGTAATCTCATCCTATCAATACGTGGAGGAACTGAAAGAAAAACTCCAAAAAGGATGGACTCTGGCAAATCAAAACTTGAAAAAGGCCAGGAAAAGACATGCGGCTTACTACAACCGTAGGTCTAAAGACAGATCTCTAGAGGTGGGAGACAAAGTTTTGTTGCTACTCCCAACGGGAAACAACAAACTGGAGATAGGTTGGCAAGGACCATTTCCCGTGGAAAGGGTAATATCCAGAACCAACTATCAGATCCGGATCCGGGGAAAGTCGAAGATTTTCCATATCAATCTCTTGCGGAAATACGAAGAGAGACCCGGAGAAAAAGCAGCTCACCTCATGGCAATGGCAGTTGCAGTGGAGACAGAAGTGGGAACCAGCGAGGGCAGGGAATATCCCCTGGTACACCAGGAAACCTACAAGGATGTGCAGGTGAACCCTGATCTGACCTCCCAGGAGAGGGAGAAGATAACCCAGGTTCTCAGGTCTCATAAGGAGATACTGACTGATAAACCAGGACGAACGAGGTTGGTGGAGTTCGAGATGACGTTGACTACACAGGAGCCTGTTCGCCAGAAGGTTTACCCAGTGCCCTTCTCTAAAGAAAAGGCCCTGGAGGAGGAAATACAAAAACTGCTGGAGGATGACGTGATTGCACCATCCACATCCCCATACAATGCGGGGGTAGTTTTGTTACGGAAACCAAGTGGAGAACACCGGTTGTGTATAGACTACCGACTTCTGAACAGTCATACACAATTTCAGGTGGAACCTTTGCCGAATCCAACGCAGTTATTCGCTAGGCTCCATAAGGCTCGGTACTTTTCAAAGGTGGATCTGAGTCGGGGGTACTATCAAATACCAGTCAAACCGGAGATTCGACCACTGCTGGCCTTCAGTACACCCAGTGGACACTACGAATTCAAGGTCATGCCCTTTGGTCTCAGCAACGCACCTAGTGTGTTTACACGTATGATGAGGACTTTACTAGATCCTTTACAGGATCCGGCCATCATCTCCTTCATGGATGATATTCTGATTTCCAGTGGCAGCTTGGATGACCATTTGCAATCCTTGGAGAGAGTGTTTAATAGACTCAAGGAAGCAGGGCTTACCGCTCGTCCAACCAAGTGCATGATTGGTTACCAGACTCTGGAATTTCTAGGTCACACCATCACTCCAGGACACATTGTCCCAGAAGAGAAGAACCTAGAGAAAATCAGAAATGCCCCAAGGCCAAAAACGAAGAAGGACGTGCGATCTTTTCTCTCGTTGTGTGGATTCTACCAGAAATGTATCCCACATTTCACTGAACTGGGAGCTCCATTGACGGAAACCTTGAAAAAGGGATTCCCGGACCAAATCATTTGGACACCAGAATGTGAGACTGCCTATAGTCAGTTAAAGGAGGCCTTGGTCAGTAAACCTGTATTACAGCTCCCGGACCTTTCCAAACCATTTGTGTTGAGAACGGATGCAAGTGGGATTGGGATTGGGGCAGCGTTGTTACAGGAAGGGAAAGACGATGCTTCGGTTTTGAAACCTGTGGCATACGCAAGCAAGAAACTACTCCAGGCTGAGAGGAATTATTCGACCGTCGAGAGAGAATGTTTGTCTCTCGTATGGGCCGTGCAAAAATTCCAGCCCTATTTGTATGGAGTTAAGTTTCGGGTCCAGTCAGATCATCAGCCCCTGATGTTCCTGGCTACTTCTCAGAAGCTCAACGCCCGTTTGATGCGGTGGTCGTTGTTACTTCAACCCTACAATTTCACAGTTGAGTATATTCCTGGGAAGGAAAATGTTGGAGCGGACTTCTTATCAAGACACCCAGCTCCTGAAGAAGAGGAATGAATCATCTGGATTGAATTCACAGTGGAGAAGAGTGAGATGGACTACTCTCTTAAGAGGGGGCCTATGTCATGATTTCACTGTGTATCCACCAGATAATGACAATACAGACGGTCATATTCATGGCCTGTGTGCAAAGCTACATTTGTTTTTTAACCGGGACAGAAAAACAAAGTCGGAATGTACATCTGCAGTTGTTTACCAGTTAGATCAAGGACACCGCTAAGTCGCCAACATCAAACAAGGAAATCTTCTTTGACAATCCCCACAAGACGGGAAATTGTAGGCATATGTTGAGAAAAAGGGGGAAGCGACTTGTGCATGGATTGTCCAAAAGGGGGAGATAATCTACTATTGTGACATTGATGAAACCCAAGGGAAAGAATTTATTCAGAAATGGATAATCTGCCCTTGAACCACCTTTGTTAACATCAAAAGAACGTCACGTGGCCACTCAAGGCTGTTGGGTAAAAACATGCTTTGTTTACAAGTAGTGTAACTCTGAGGATTGACTTGCACGGACGTGTTTGTCACTGCAGTGGATTTTAAAAAAATATCTACCGTGTGCGGAAATTAATTAGATTTAATTGTACACGTGCCTGTTATGGCAAAATGTGGATATGATTTCGAAGACACTGTTGTGTTGTGCTTAAGGTATTGTAGAGAGTATATTTAAGCCTAGTTAATATAAGCAGTAGCCTCGGTAAAACTTGCTAGAGTAATGAATAGAATTAGCTCTGCTAGTGAGAATTGTGTAGTGGGGTGATATTGGGGAAATTGGGGATGGGGAGAATGTACAATGATGGGATCTTCTAGTGATGTCTGCTAGGGGTCTACACTTTACATTTTGCTCTGTCCTGATCTTAACCCACTGCAGACCGGAGTGAAGAACTCCTATGCCCATGACAGAGAATGTTCACTGTCATGTATCTGAGTGAGGCGGACCCCCCCCCCCCCCCATCCAATGGAGGTTGGGGACAGTTGCTATCACCCAATGTGTTGTTCTCTCGTTGACAGGTTCCTTTAGGTCACTCAAGTCACTGAGAATGGAGACCTTGGTGCAGGCAGTTGGTCAACATCTTTTGCACTTAGCCCATGATAGAAAGGGTTTACGGGAACAAGCATAAGAGGGATTATCAAACGTCACACATTAACAGAAGACCAGAAATTGTTTTCTCCGCACCAGTTTGGAGGAAGACCAATCGTCAAATTAATGTTTCAAACATCACTTGGGAACAGAATAGTAAAAAGTGAATTTCTTTTACACCACCTGGGAACAGCCCAGTGGCAGTATGTTTTACACGACAGGTGAACAAACAAAGAGATACAGTTATTCCCCATCACATGGGAATAAATCAGTATAAACTTATTAGGAAGTTAGTATAACAATGGTCTTGTGAACAGTAGACACTTGAGACAGGAAGTACATTTATTTCAAAGAACAGTATGTTCGTGTCCTCACTAGACAAGGGTGTTATAAGTATAGGAACA
Source organism: Cepaea nemoralis (assembly GCA_014155875.1). Lineage (NCBI taxonomy): Eukaryota > Metazoa > Mollusca > Gastropoda > Stylommatophora > Helicidae > Cepaea > Cepaea nemoralis. The sequence continues at coordinate 588,287 of JACEFZ010024437.1, read as the reverse complement.
AATTAGACATATATTAACTGTGTGATCCAGACAGGATTTAGGGTCGGACTGTGACTAGTTCTTTTGAGTGATCAAACAGCCACCGGTGGAAATCTACATCTAGCAGGATGGACACATACCTGGGTGAGGTCTTCGTGGACTGAATGAAGATGTGGTGTGATCCTTTCTGGGATGATCGGGCTGGGCTCTTCAGCTACCTGGTCTAAGTCTGCACCCACTAGAATATTCGACACACATTCTACACATTACTAACACACACTTCTCACACTTATACTCTTTGCTTAATAAATTATTTTGTATTTATTTGTTAAAGCTAGAGTTGTGGAGTATGTTATGTTGGGGAGGAGTGAGAGGGGGCATGATCTAAGGGTGAGTGAGAGTAAGAAAAAGGGGTTTGCAGACCGACGGAGTTTTGTGGACGGAGTCTGGTGGTTTCTCTAAGACAACAATATTGGGGTAATAAAAATGTGGTGTGGATTCCCATCACTCCAAGGACGACACTAAAGTAAGTAAGAAAGACTTACGACAGTAGGTCTGTTGCATTATCCGCCACCAATACTGTGTCATCTGCATAGCGTATGTATCCTCCGATTAGTATTCCTGGCTTCTCTTTGATCTCTCTAATTATTACTTCGCTATTTAGGGAGAAGAGATCGGGTGACAAGACACACCCCTGTCGTACTCCCAGCTTTATCTGTTCGTAACTACCCTCTTTATTTCACATTTTAATTGCTGCTACTTGGTTCCAGTATATATTCTTTATTTTTTTCTTTTTCTTATTTTAAAGTTTGTCCAAAAAAAAGTGCGGCTATTTCATGATGGTATGCAGGCAAGAGTACAGGAAAATGGTGAACTGTCTGAACCCTTTCCTGTCACCAATGGAGTGAAGCAAGGATGTGTCCTGGCACCAACACTGTTCAGCCTCATGTTTTCAGCCATGTTGATGAATGCCTTCGAGAACGACGACATTGGAATAGACATCAACTACCATATGGATGGAAAGCTATTCAATCTCAGAAGGCTGAAAGCTAAAACCAAAATTAACAGCGACACCGTCAGAGAGCTCCTGTTTGCTGATGATTGCGCTTTATACGCCAACTCAGATGCGGACATGCAACATAATGTTACAGCTTTCTCACATGCCTGTGCCAACTTTGGGCTCAATATCAACTTGGAGAAGACTGTAGTTATGTACCAGCCAGCTCCAGGGAATAATCACACTGTGCCGAATATCAAAGTGAATGGTCATAGACTAAGTGTTGTGGACAAATTCACCTATCTTGGCAGCACTGTGTCACAAGCTGCCACAATTGATGACGAAGTGAATGCAAGAATCTCCAAGGCTAGTATGGCCTTTGGCAGACTGTACAAGAATGTATGGGACAGAACTGGAATAAGCCTGCAAACAAAGCTAAAAGTCTACAAAGCAGTTGTATTATCCACACTGCTATATGCTTGTGAAACCTGGACTGTTTATCAGCAACACGCTAGGAAATTAAACCACTTCCACATAGTCTGCCTAAGGAAGCTCATCATCATCATCAAGTGCCGTGCCGGCTGGCGTAGGCGTTCATGGCTCTCCATAGATCTCGGTCTTTGGTTTTCTGGATCAACTCTGCTGCTGATATTCCTCCATGCCACCGTCTCAATCCATCCAGCATCACTTCTCTTGGTCTACCTCTGCCTCTCTTCCCCTCGATCTTTCCAGTTGTTACGATGTTCTCCAATGCCTCTTTTCTCATCACATGACCGAGGAAAGCTGTTTGTCTCTGTCTTATTGTTGTATATAATGTTCTAGTTTCATTAGCCTGTTTAAGGAAGCTACTGAAGATTAAATGGCAAGACAAGATCCCAGACACTGAAGTCCTAGAAAGAGCGTCCATGCCCAGTATCCATACGCTACTTATAAAAAATCAGATTCGCTGGGCTGGTCACTTGACTCGCATGCCAGATCACAGGCTCCCTAAACGAAATTTTTACAGCGAACTGCGTTGTGGTAAACGCTCCCAGGGTGGCCAGAGGAAACGCTTTAACGACACTCTGAAAAGCTCTCTGAATGCTTTTGGAATTCATCATGACACCTGGGAGACTACAGCCAGAGACCTAAATTCGTGGCGTGCATCATTACACAAGGGTGCAGTCATGTGTGAGGCAACCAGAACTGCAAGAGCTGTAAAGAAAAGGCAGGACAGAAAAACCACTGCAGGAAATCCTCCTCCAGAAACGTCAAGTATTCTTTGTCCACATTGTCAAAGAACATTTCGAGCCAAAATAGGCCTTATCAGCCATCTTAGATCCCACGGCTCCATACTTTCAAACCCACTGGATGAAATGAATGGTCATCATCATTCTTGATGGACAAACAACAACAACATATTCTTTATTATTCTTAAATCTTTCCCATAAATGTTGATATCTTCCAATATTTTAATCAGCTCATTACGTTTTACTTTATCAAATGCCTTAGTATAATCTATGAAGCATAAATATATGTCTCTCTGTTTCTCTATTGACCTTTCTATTAGTGTTCGTAATATATATATTGCATTGTTTGTACCCTTTCCTTCCATAAAACCATACTGTTCTTCATTAATTTCCATTTTTATTTTCTTTCTTGTTCTTCTCATTATAATTCTGAGAAGAAGCTTAGTGACATGGTTTATGAGGTTAATTGTACGAAAATCTTCACATTCAATTGATCCTGGTCTCTTTGGTGTTGCTATAAATACAGATTTTAGCATATCGTTCGGTAAAATCCACTGTTGTAAATATCATTCAGCATTTTGGTTAATATATCTACCCCAAATTCTCCCAATATTTCTAATTCTTCTACTGTGATTTCATCTGGCCCAGCTGTTTTTCCTTTCTTCATATGTTTCATAGCGTCAACGACTTCTTCTTTTAGAATAGGTAGGCCTTCTAAGTTACTTTCTTCTGTTAATTCTTTCCTTTCTCCATTATATAATTCTCTTATATACACATTCCACCTCTTCATTATAGCACTTTCCTCCAATAATATTTTTCCTGTTTTTTTATTTCAAACACCCTGTATTTAATCTTATTTTCTTCCTTTGAGCTCACTGATGTGTCTTCTTTTTTTTTTTTCTTTTTTTTTTTTTCTTTTTTTTTTTTTTTTTGCATTGCTCGTTTAACCAACTTTCTTTTGCCTTCACACATTTATCTCTTATTTCTTTATTTATCTTAACACACTCTTGTTTGTCATTTTTATTTTGTTTCCTTTTGTCCATCAGCATTAAGATTTCTTCATTCATCCATGTTTTCTTAGCTTTTCAGCTTCTCTCCGGTAATATTTCTTTTCTAGTTTGATGAATGGATTCCCTTAACATTTCCCATTGTTCATTTATACTCTGTACTTTAGCTACGAGACTAAATACGCAAATAAGTTTTAGAAGTACAAAGGGCAATTTCGACAAGACCAAGTAAATGACTTTTTAAAAAATGTCTGCACAACAAAGGATATTTACTAGAGCGGATTCAGAGTCAACATACTATGTAAAAGCTAGTTATGCAGTATCCAGGATCAATCAATCATGTGCCATGCCGAAAGCGTGGGCGGTCATGACTCGCCATTTCACTTGATCACCAGCGTCGTGGATCAGCTCAGTGTTCCTGTCTCGTCCATGCCATGTGGCCAAGCCATCTAGGTATTTTCCTCTCAGCCTTTCTCTTGGTCTGTTCCCTTCGATCTTGCCAGTTGTTACTAAGTTCTCCAACCCATTTCTTCTCATAACATGTCCAAAAAATTTTGACAGTCTACGTCTAATTTCTCTAATCAATTTACGATTTTCATTTGTCTCCTGTAGTACTTGGTCATTGGTTTTTCTGTCTGTCAATGGTATTCTTTGCATTTTCCTCAGTAACCACATTTCTGCAGCCATCATATGTTTTTCAGCTTGACTGCACATTGTCCAAGTTTCACATTCATACAAAAGAACAGGCTCTATGTATCCCCTCAACACTCTTTTTCTCGTTTCAATTGACATCTTTTTATTGGTCAGAATGTTTTTCATCTTGCTAAAGGCTACTTTCGCCATGGCGATTCTTGTTCTAATCTCTTCAAGGCATCTCCTATCAGATGTTACGACTGTTACGAGATAATTGTACCGACTCACTTGTTGAAGAATATTCCCATTTACTTTTATATTACATTGTGATACTTCGATCTTCCTAGTGACGACCATAACCTGTGTCTTCCTACAATGTAATTCCAACCCCAGCTGCTCACTGTGTACAACAACTGCGTCTGCTAATTGTTGTAGATCTTGTGCATTATCTGCAATCAATACTGTATCATCTGCATATCTAATGTTATTGAAGTTTCGTCCTCCAATGCTGATTCCATTTATCTTCTACATTCCTGAAAATATTTTCACTGTATAGGGAAAAAGATCTGGAGACATTACACATCCCTGCCTCACACCTCTCTTAATAGGTTGATATTGTCCCATTTCATTATCAATCCTTATGGCAGCTTGTTGTTTCCAATATATGTTTTTTTTTTAATAAGTCTAATGTCTTTCCCATCAATTTGTAGATCTGCAAGCATATCTACCATGTTGACATGTCTAACTCTATCAAAAGGATACTAGCAAAAAAAAAATCGAAGCCATATTCAGATGGTGAAATGGTTAAGGAATGTTTGGAGAGCGTCATTGACATTCTGTGTCCAGAAAAGAAGAAGGATTTCTAAAAAAATAAGTCTGTCTCGTCAGACTATTACTAGGCGTGTGGATGATATTGGAAAACATATAGAAGATAATTTGAAAATTCGAGCATCCAAGTTTATATTTTATGCTCTAGCAGTGGATGAAAGCACAGGTATGGCAGATAGGCCCTACTGCCCAACTGGCAATTTTTATCAGGGGTGTTGATGTCCTTTTTAAAAAGACAGAAGAATTAGCTGCACTGTATCCACTTAAGGACACTACTAAGTCACGAGATTTGTTAGAAGCAGTTACATCGACATTGCATCGCTTTTCGTTATAACTTAACAACTTATCGGACTTAACAACGGATAGTGCTCCAGCAATGGTTCGGAAACACGAAGGTTTAGTAAAATTGATTGAAAATGAGGCCTCCAAAGTCGGTAATACTTCTGTGGTAAATTTTCATTACATTATTCATCAGGAGAATTTATGTTCGAAGGCCCTCAAAATGGACCATGTCATGAAAGTGGTCGTCAAAATAGTGATCTTCATTAAGTCGAACGGGTTGAATCACCGTCAGTTCCAAGAATTTCTAAAGTCTTTGGACTCAGATTATAATGACGTTACATTTCATGCAGAAGTAAGATGGCTGACCCATGCCAAAATGTTGTAAAGAGTGTTTGATTTGCAACAAGAAATACAATCATTCTTTGCAAGCAAGTCAAAAAGTATCCCAGAGTTTGAAGACAAAGCGTGGGTTTGCGACTTTGCATTTCTGGTCGATATAACTAGCCACCTAAATGACGTTAATACTCGTCTACAAGGGAAGGATCAATTAATTAATAAGATGTATTTTTTTAACCTTAAACCAGGCAAGCGTTTGACCACGATCTCACCTACTGGGAAGCGACGATGTGGTCGAAGCTGTAGCACGCTTGCTTGCTTACTTTAATAACAAATCAAAAAAAGAATAGGTAGGCCCTACGTGGCCCGGCAGGAAATATTATTTCTGAAATTTGGCCCGCCTGCTGAAAAGGTTGGCCACCCTTGATCTAAACTAACAACCCCTGAAACAAGTAAAGAGCTTCAAGTACTTAGGCCAATGGCAAATCGGAAGACGAGATCGAAAATAGATGCAATAAGGCAAACCATCTCACTGGACAAATGGCACCATTAATAAAGAACAAACATGTATCAATAACTACTAAGAAAGCACTTTACAACACAATCTTCCTACCAACTCATGCTATCGATGCCAAACATGGACAAAGGCAGGACAAGAGAAACGAAAATTCACAACAGAAATGAGATTCCTCAAGAATATACTCAATGTATCAAGAAGAGAGAAAATCAGAAATGAAGAAATCAGAACTACAGTATGGGTTATAGCAGCGTATCATCACATGGCAAATCAGAAGACGAGATTGAAAATAGATGCAACAGGGCAAACTAACTCATTTGACAAATGGCACCAATACTAAAGAACAAACATGTATCAATAGTTACTAAGAAAGCACTTTACAACACAATTTTCCTACCTACTCTATGATTTTTCCTCACGGCCAGCGGATGATGTTAACCCATGATACGCCTATCATTTTCCACTAACGACCAGGGTATCATGTTGCACCCACGGCCCGCGGATCATTGTCTACCCACGGCCCGTGATCATTTTGCACCCACGGCCCGGGAATCATTTTCTACCTACGACCAGCGGATCATTCTCCAGCCACAGCCCGCAGATCATTTTCCACCCACGGGTCGCAGATTTTGTTCCATCCACGCCCTGCGCATTATTTTCCAGCCAGCCCGTGGATCATTTTCCACCCACAGCCCGCGGATCATTTTTCCCATATGTCTCGCGGATCATTTTTCCCCATTATTTCTGCCCGGGTTTTTGCTGTTTCTCTCTTATAATTTATCCCCTGGCTTCTCTTTTAATCCGTCCTAGTGTTTCTTCCATTACCCCTTATTAACCCAATATTCTCTCCCATTAACCCCATATTTCTCCAATTATGTCACCTATTACCAAGTAATTTCTCCCACTTCACATTCCCCGCGGATGATTTTTTTCCCACGGCCAGTGGATGATTTTTTCCCCACGGCCAGAGGACGATTTTTCCCCACGGCCAGCGGATGATTTTCACCCACGGCACGTGTATCATTTTCCAACCATGACCCGTGGATTTTATTTCCCCCACGGCCGCGGATTTTCTTTCCCACACTGCACATGGATTTCTCCCCTCCCCCATACACGGCGAGAGTATTTTCTTTTCTCCCGGCCCGGAGATTTTCTTTCCCCAACAGCCCGTGGAATTTCCCCTACGGCCTGTTGATTTTCCCCACGGCACGAGGATTTCCCCCCCCCCCCCCCTTCCACGACAGCGGATTTTCCCCAACGATCCGTGAATTATTTTTTTCCACGGTCCGCTGATTTTACCCTACAGCCCGCGGATTTTCACATACGGCCCTCGGATTTCCTCCTCCTACCCCCCCCCCCTCCCCCACGGCCCATGGATTCCCACGGCCCATGGATTCCCCCCCCACGGCCCATGGATCCCCCCCCCCCCACAGCCCTCGGATTTTATTTTTTCCCACGGCCCCTTGAATTTTCTTTCCCTCACAGCCAGGTGATTTTCTTTCCCCCATGGCACGCGGATGTATCCCCACAGCTGGGGATTTCTCTCCATGATACATGGATTTTCTCCCACGGCACGCGGATTTCCCTGCACAGCCCGCAGATTTTCGCCTACGGCCCGTGGATTTTCTCTTCCCCCACGGCTCGCGTATTTTCTCTTTCCCCCCCCCCCCTCCCGCGCCCGGGCCAGAGGAATCTTTCTCCCACGGCCCCTGGATTTTCTTTCCCTTTCGGCCGGGATTTTCTTTCCCCCACGGCCCGCAGATTTATCCCCACGGCCGTGGATTTCCACCCACACACCGCGAATGTTCACCTATGGCCCGCGGATTTTCTTTCCCCCACGGCTCGCGTATTTTCTTTCCCCCCAAAACCCAAGGATTTTCTTTCCCCCACGGCCCGAGGATATCCAATGGTTTTCTGAGCTTGGTCTGATGAAATCTTTCCAAGAATCCACGTCATTTGTCACTTGTTCAGTTCCAGTTTTGATGTTAAGTCCCAAGTCCCAATCTCCAATTGCGTTTGTGAAGTCAATTTCTTTTAATGTTGTTTCCTCTTTTTGCGGCAGGTGTTGATAAAATGAATAATGTTGGCTGCGTTATGCCACATGGCCCCACTCTAGATTGTTCTATGGTATGGAACTATGTTTCCAACATTTTCAGTTATCAAGCTGTTCCCATTTTTCCTCCTTTGTATTTCCTTCTGCATCTGATTGACCTGGTTCATCAGGCACTGGGTGTCGACTCAGGAAGTCCGCTCCCACATTCATTTTCCCAGGAACATACTCAACCTGGAACGAGTAAGGTTGAAGAAGCAGCGACCACCTCATAAGTCGGGCATTCAGAGTCTTAGATGCTGCGAGAAACATGAGTGGTTGATGGTCACATTGCACTGTGAAGTGTCTGCCATATAGGTATGCTTGAAATTTCTGTACACTCCATACGAGCGCAAGACATTCTCTCTCGATAGTACTGTAATTTCTCTCTGCTGCATTCAATTTCCTGCTAGCATAGGCTACAGGGAATAGCTCTGATGGTACATCTCCCTTTCTCTGCAACAGTGCGCAGCACGAATGGTTGGTCGAGGTCTGGTAGATGTAAGACTGGATGAGCAGTTAATGCCTGCTTTAATGCTGTGAAAGCTCTCTCACAGTCAGCTGACCAAGTGACTTTCTCTGGTTTCCCCTTTTTGGTAAGATCCGTTAAAGGTGCTGACAGAGTATTGAAGTCCTTGATGTATTTTTGATAGAATCCACATAAGGATACAAATGATCTTACATCCTTCTTTGTTTTTGGACGAGGTGCTCTCTGGAGTTTGTCCACATTTCCCTCTTGTGGAGTTATCAGTCCATGAGATATCTTATGACCTAGAAAGTCCAATTCTTGGAATCCTATCTGACACTTCTTTGGTCTAGCCGTCAATCCAGTTTCTCTGAGGCGCCTGAACAAAAGATGCAGGGTTTCTACATGCTCTTCAAATGTTTCAGTTGCGATCAGGATGTCATCCATGAAGTGACTGATGTCTGGATGCTGTAGTGGGTCAAGTAATTTTCTCATCATACGTGTAAAGACGCTGGGAGCATTACTTAATCCGAATGGAAGAACGTTGAACTCATAGTGTCCTCCAGGCGTGCTGAAAGCTAACCATGGTCTAACTTCCGGTTTTACAGGAATCTGGTAATATCCCTTACTGAGATCAATCCTAGTAAAGTACTTAGCTCGGTTGAGTGCTGTGAAGAGTTTATTCTGATCAGGCAGAGGTTCTGCTTGGAATTCAGTTATAGCATTGAGCTGTCGATAATCGATGCACAATCTATGTTCTCCACTTGGCTTTCTCAATAATACGACGCTAGCACTGTAAGGTGATTCAGATGGTGAGATTATTCCTGCGGTGAGCAGCTGTTGTATTTCTTCCTCTAAAGTCTTTTGCTTTGCATAAGGAACTGGGTAAGTCTTGACTCGCACAGGCACTGTGTCATTCAACTTCATGTCAAATTCCTCCAAATCAGTTTCTTCCTGGCTTATCAGTAAGTACTTCTGCATATTTTGCCATAAGTTCCCTAATCTGCTTTTGCTGATCCTTTGTTAAGTTGGGATTGATTCCACATCCTTAAAGGTATCTTTGGCTTGCAGTTGGCACTCGACTCCCATTGTTGATCCTTCTTCGACTTCAGTAGCCACACTCATGGCCATCAGATGTGCAGGTTCGGTGGTTGAGGGTCTTTCATGATATTTCTTCAAGAGGTTTATGTGAAATACTTTCATCTTGCCTTTGACTGAAATTCGGTAGTTGGTACGTGAGATCTTCTCCGTCACTACATAAGGTCCTCTCCATCCTATTTGCAGCTTATTCTGACTGGTTGGAAGCAGCAACATCACCTTCTCTCCTACCTCTAACTCTCTATCCTTTGCCTTGCGGTTGAAGTTACGAGCAATTCTTCGTCTGGCTTGACGTAGATTGACATTCGCTTGTTTCCAACTGTGTTGTAAACGATTTTTCAACTCGGCAACATATGTAGATGCAGTCACGACTGTATCATCTGTAGTATTATCAGTCCACGTTCGCAGTAACGCCTCAAGTGGTCCCTTGATTGGTCGTCCAAACAACAGTGTGGCTGGAGCAAAACCTGTTGAGTGATGGGGTACTTCTCTGTAAGCGAATAAAGCTGCGGGTAAATACAAGTCCCAATCCTCTGTCTTCTCCTGGGCAATTTTGCGCAGGATACTAATCAATGTCCCGTTCCACCTTTCCACAAGTCCATTTGACTGAGGGTGATATGGTGAACTGAAGATATGGCGTGCATGAAAAAGTCTGAAGGTCTCTTCCATGAGCTTACCACGAAACTGTGAACCGTTGTCCGTCAAGATCCTTTGTGGGAATCCTAGAAGTGTGAATATTCCTAATAATGCATCAGCGACATGTTTGGAGTCACAGCTGGGCATAGGAACTGCTTCGGCCCACATGGTTGTTGTGTCCACAAGCGTTAATATGAATCGGTTTCGCCTCTTCGTTGCTGAGAGAGGTCCGATTATGTCTACTGCCACTTTCTCAAATGGAATTCCAGTGATTGGCGATTCACCCAACATTGCCGGTGGTGTCCGGTGTTTTGGTGATACTTTCTGACACTGTGGGCATGATTTTACAAACCGTTGTATGTCTGAATTCATCCCTGGCCAAAAGTAGTGAGTGGTAATCCGCTGTGTAGTAGCGTTGATACCCATGTGCCCACTGAATGGTAGACTGTGACCCATCTCTAAGATCTGAGTCCTGTATTGGGTTGGTACAACAAGTTGATTAAACTCTTGTCCAGCTCGTCCTGCTTTTCTTTAAAGAAGTGCTGACTTCATGAACAGATCACCTTTACGTAGAGGTAAATGTGATTTTGGCAGTTTTCTGAAGCAGGGTTCCAAGGTGCTGTCGGCCTCTTGTGCCCTCTTCGGTTCCTCCGTTCGAGGGATTGGCGTAGTTGTTTCTGGAGTTTTTGTTGCCTGGGATCGAGTGGTCATGGTCGCCATCGCCACAGGTTGAACAGGTTCTCCTAGAACGATAAATCTACGGCCGAGGATTACAGGATATATCGGATCGTCCAAGATTGCTGCCTTGATCGTCCCAGTGACATACCGCGAGGCTATGTTCACTTTTGCCACTGGAAGAGACATATTTGTTGAACTCTTCAGTGGTCCCTGCAATTCCACTATTTCCTCTGTCACCTGTTCAGGGTGAACTAAGGATGATGAAACAACACAGTCATATGATAATCCAGTATCATATAAACAGGTCGTTTTGAATCCATTTAGTAAGATGGATTCCACAACCGGAATACGAGATGAGGTGTCTTGATGAGGTGTCTGTTTGGACGTTTCACCAGTGCTCACTTTTTTCTCTTTTCGGTTGGCCAAACATGCCGCTGTGTGTGGAGGTGGCTTCTTTCTGCAATTCTGAAATGTGTGACCTCTAATCTTGCAATGGGTACAGAATGGTTTGTCCTCCCTCGGCGCTGTTTGGACTGAATTTTGAGTGTTTTTCTGGGATTTCCCCTTTTTCTTGGTGGCTACAGTGTTTTCACCCTCTTTTGGCTGTGGAGTTTTGTTTTGAGAGGGGGTGTTGTTCGAACGTCCCTTTCCTCCCATCTCCTTTTGAGATTTCTCAAATCTCTCTGCCAGGATGATTATAGTTTCCAGGCGGTCAGCCCCGTTCTGGGTTAGGAATGCCTTCATTTCGTTCTGCATTTTCCCCTTGATCTGATCAATGATAATCATTTCACGGAGTCCTTCATAATTTTCCTCAAATCCTCCCAAGCAAGTCCATCTTTGTATGTATGACTTCAGTCTTTCCACTAGTTGTGCGTAGCTCTCACCCGGTTCCTTCCTTGCGGCTTTGAACCTGAGTTTATAAGATTCGGCGTCCACTTCGAATCGGCTCAAGAGTGCCGTCTTGAGTGTGGTGTAGTTCTGTTGTTCCTCTCTAGTGAGTCTTGAGAACACTTCATACGCCGTGGATCTTAAGGCTTGCGCTACCTTCGTCGCCCATCTACTTTCTTCAAGCCCACAGCTGACAGCCATTGCCTCGAAGCGTGATAAAAATCCTTCGATGTGGTCAGTCTGTTCATTAAAGGGTTCCAGAGGAAATGACATATCTCCTGAATTAAGTTGAGAGACGTGAGGTGGTTCTGTCACTGGCGATCCTGATGAGGTTGTGGGTGTAGGACCACTCCCTTTCTCTATTCTCCGGATCTCCACTTCAATCTCCATTCTCCTCAACTCCAGTTGGTGTTGACGCTCTCTCTCCTTATCTTCCATTTCAGCCTGTAGTCGTTTCTCTTTCTCCTCCAATTCTGCTTGAAGCTGTTTTTCTTTGAGAGTCAATTCAGCCTGTAGTCTTTCCCTTTTGTCAAATGCATCCGAAACATAGTTAGCTAGCTCAAGGCCATCTAACCCGCATTCCTTACCTGTTTCTGTTATTTGGGCTCTAAACTTTGCAGTTTCCGCCATGTCTATAATTTATTGCTTTGCTCTGCCTATCAATATAATTGCAGTTAGTCTGATCCGCGTAAGTTTGTCAGTCCCTGATCTGCAAAGATACAACAGAGCATGTGCAATATTGTGCATGTGAACACGTGGTCATTTCCACCAAAGTATCCTATGATCCAAAATTTCTCCCATATTTCCCTACCTTTTATTTTCTCCCATTACGCCATATTTTCTCTCAGAACCCCATTTTTCTCCCATTCATCATGTGCCATGCCGATAAGCGTGGGCGGTCATGTTTTGCCATCTTACTCGATGGCCAGAGTCGTGGATCAGCTCCGTGTTCCTGTCTCGACCATGCCACGTGGCCAAGCCATCCAGGTATTTACTTCTCGGTCTTCCCCTTGGTCTCTTCCCTTCGATCTTGCCAGTCGTCACAAAGTTCTCCAAGTCGTTTCTTCTCATAACATGCCCACAAAATTTTGACTGTCTACGTCTACTGATTCTAATCAGTTTACGATCTTCATTTCTTTCTTGAAAGACTTGTTCGTTGTTTTTTTTTTTTTTTTCTGTTTGTCCATTGTATTCTTTGCATTTTCCTCAGAAACCACATTTCCACAGCCATCAACTGTTTTACAGCTTGACTGCTTATTGTCCACGCTTCACATCCATACAAAAGTATAGGTTCCATGTAGCACTTCAACACTCTTTTTCTCGTTTGTGTTGATGTCTTTTTATTGGTCAGTATGTTTTTCATCTTGCAAAAGGCTACCTTCGCAATGGAAATTCTTGTTCTAATATCTTCAAGGCATCTCTCATCAGATGCCACATAATTTATCCCATTAACCCAAAATTCTCCCACTACTTATTTTTCCCCATTATTCGGTCTGGGTTTCCCGCACGGTACCGTAGATTTTCTCCCCCCACTCCCGCCAGCGGATTTTCTTTCCTCAACGGACAGCAAATTTACTTACCCCCCCCCCCCCCCCCCCCCCCACCCCATGGCTAATAATATTTTGTTTAACTTGGCAGCCATTTTACTTAATATAGACACAATTCTTTTTCTATTTGGCATACATATTTCTTACTTTGGCAAAAATTTAATCTTAATTTGGTTACATATTTCTTAATTTATCCAAAATGAATGTATATAACAATGTAACTGTTGTGTAATTGTAAACTATCATGTTTTAATAACATTTTTTTCCTAAGAGATAACATGTAGACAATGTTTCAGATTGATTGATTGATTGAGTGATTGATTGATTGATTGATTGATTGATTTAGGAAACGACATCACATCATTCGGGGCATTCCCATAAGCGCTCTGTCCCCATCATCAGAAGCCAGCGAAGAGTTCCAACCCCAATAGTACCAGTACCAATCTGATTATAGGTGCGTCTCGCCTTTCCTCTAAGCGTCGAGCATCGGCCAGATCCCCTCGTCACTCCACGCTGTCGCATTCTTGCCAGACCATGGTGATCCATTTGCTCCTCCGAGGTGTACACGTGCTCCAACAAGGCCGCAACCACGTCTGCCTTATTATGAATCAATACTCCACCAAGTTTTGCAGAGCTAGCCAATCTGTCTGCCTGTTCATTCCCCAACACACCAGCATGCCCCGGAGAAAATATCCAGACGATGCTTGCCACCGGTGACTTCCGAGGCGAAGCAAGCCACTCTGCCCGAAGCTTGCCTGTCCTCACCCTACTCAGCATGCTTTCTGAGCCAGTTACAATCACGATGTGTGCGTGTATCGTATTCTCCATCCATCGGAAAGCTGCACTGACTGCCTCCACCTCCATTCTTAAGCTAGATGATGTGGTATCATATGCCAGGCTCTATTGCACCAAACGTCGACCATTAGCCTTTGGCAAGAAACCTTAGGCACTTCTACTATCTCTCAACACCGAACCATCTGTGTAGATAATCACATCAACCGAGCGAGCATTATCCTGAATTAGTTGCTGGATTTCCACTTCCGTGGCCCCTGCTGGCCATTCCCTGCACTCCTGGCTCAAAGTGATTATAACTCTGCACAAGTCTGATGATACCAGCCACTATAGATGCATGAATAATGTATTGGTGGGAGATATTACATGCGAGAAAGAATTACTGCGATGAATATTTTCATTATGTGCTTAATTGAGTAGACTAAGGTCTTTGATAAGGTGAAACAAGAAGAATTTATTATGATGATGGAATTTGTTAAACATTGATCGTAAAGATCTGAGTATAATAAAGTGTTATAGCGATTCTGTATCAATTAGCAATCACGATATTCAATTATTATAGAATAACGGCGTTGCCCGGTCAAAATTTCGAGTAAAAAGTCTACCCAAAGTATTTCAGTATCCTCGCCCTTGCTACGGAGTTCGTGCACTGAGCTGAGATTCTCCAGACTCAGACTTTGAGTTAGGAGTAGAACGGGGCACTTACGTGTTACACCCATGTGCCGTGATGTTGATCCGTCGACTAAACTAAACTATCAAGTATTATAGCGTCTGTGTACCATGCAATTTTTCTTAATTTAACCAACCTTTTTTCCTTATATGCCCACCATATTTTCTAATTGGACCGAAATATTTTATCACATTTTCTTTTGTCTATGTTATGTTGTATTTTCTCAAGTGTGATCTTTAGTAATATTTTCATGGTACAGCACTTAAAACTGATTATTCTAGATTGAAAAGGCATACCTTAGCTTATCCATACCATAAAGCACAGTGGATGTTGGATCTATATTTTTCTGCTAATCTGCAGAAATAATAATCGCGATCGTTTTAATTTTTTTTATTGTTTAAAGACCCGAAGTAGTAACATCCCCTTAGTGCAGAAAATGTCTCACATCTATTTCCCACAGCCTCACCACTGGACATAATGAAAGAAGAAAAAGTCAACAAGGCGCGGGAAAAGAAACATCGCCCGCCGCACTCTCCCATGGTCACGCCCCAACACGTTGCATGGCCCAGCACCAATAAGCTACAAGTCCGCCAACCCACCTACTTACAAAATCAAAAGAAGGAGAAAAACTGTAACCCTTACACACCGCCAATGGTATAATGATATTTAATCCCCGTCCACTACAGACAGTAATAAGTGCCATGCTGCAGAAGAAAAAGAGAAGGAAGAGGGAGAAGAACACAAGTTAAAAGAGGATGAAGACCATGAGAAAAAGGAAGAGAGAGAGAGAGAGAGGCATGCAGTTGTGCAGAGAGGAAGATGGAGAGGAAGCAGCAGAAGATGAAGAAGAGCACTAAAGACAATAATAATAACCACCATCTTTAAATTTTCAAAAGTGTTTAAAATTGTTTAAAGAACTGAAGTAGTAACCTGTAATGACGACCTGATATATGGGGTGAGGTGTTAAGTCAATAAGTCCGAGTTATAGCCCACGACGGCCATCAATTTTAGCATATAACCATTTAAAGCGCGGTAACTTTTCAAAAACTAGTCGATTGGTTATTCACTATGATCTCTCTTGAAGGAGCCTAAGCGTGATATTTTCCCGTGATGCATACAAAGTTATCTAGGAAACAAAAACAGTCTCGTGACCTGATTTGCGCGTCGAAAAGCGCGTGGTATACTACTTCCAGAACACCAAAGACTGAGATCTACAGAGAGACAGGAACGTCTACGCTAACTTGCAGAGTACATAGTTATGATGGATGTCTGTAGGTGTTTATATTAATTTTAACAACCTCTTCTGTGATGTTATCTAGACCGGCAGATTTTACAACCTTAAAAAGTTGTATAGCTTTACTGATGTCTTCTTTAGATGGTTTCTAGCAGTTCATAACCAGCTCCACATCGGCATGCTGGATATCAGAAGGGTCTTTTTGGGACTAACCTATTCAGTAGGTCCTCTAAGTATTCAGCCAATCAGTCCAATTTATCTTTAATGTTGATGAAAATGTTTCCATTTCTATTTGTGATCAGTCCATTTGGTTGAGTGTATTTTCCTGCTACCTTTCTTGCGGTATTGTAAAGGTCTTTTAGATTCATTTCGATACTGCTTCTTCTACCTCTTTTGCTAAGTCTTTTATTGTCTTTTATACCTCATTTATCCACTTCTTAACCTCATTATTCGTTTCTACGAATATACCGCCAGAGTAAATAACAGCGATTGCCTGAAAGAGGCGAATGAAACTAGAACATTGTATTCAACAATAAGAATGAGACAAACAGCTTTCTTTGATCGTGTGATAAGAAGAGAGGCATTGGTGAACATCGTAACGACTAGGAATATCAAGGGGGAAGAGAGACAGACCAAGAGAAATTATGCTAGATAGACTGAGACAGTGGCATGTGGGAATATCGTCAGCAGAGTTGATTCAGAACATCAAAGACCAAGATCTGTTGAGAGACACGAACGCCTACGCTAGCTGGCAAGGCACTTGATGGTGATGGATCCCAGTTGAATCAATAATGCATTATTTTTATTATTTACATTTCTTTTAGTTCAAGGCAAGGAACCCCCTGAAGAGGTTTTCATATATGAAGCCGGGAGATAAGGAGGTGCCGGGTTCAATCTCTGCATAGTGTTGGGAATGTGTGTGTCCAAGAGCCATTGGTATATAATTATATCACAAGGCCCCCCCCCCCCCCCCCCATATCTCTTGCATTGTGAAATCGGATGCCTATCCTTCTCGAAAGTCCCTTTAAAAAGCGTATGGGTGAAAAACAGGAGGTCCTGTGTGCAAGTTCTGCACCTTAAAAATCCCACGACAATTGGAAATAGCAAAGAGTAGACTACAAGAGTCCTTTACCTTGCATGGAATCTGACTAAAGGGAAGTAAACTGTAAACTTGACACAAATGCATGCCAAATTTGGACACAATGACCTCTGAGGTGTATAATTAGGTGTCACGCACTCCCCTAAAAAGAGGCACCAAGAAGAGGAGGATTTGAAGCCTATGCCAATTCAATTTGACAATATTTTATCGATCAGCAGTTTTAAATATCAAACCCTATACCATAACAGAACATAGAAATTAAGTATTATGGAATTAAATTTTTTTAGGGTTAGCATCGCCTTAAGTAGCGCATGTTTTATTCCATTCTGTTTATTTTTATTCCACATTATTTCATAATATTATTAATTATGCTTCAGTTTTTAGCCTGTAGTGTCGTTCCAGATTTTTGTGTGTTGTGGTTTAATAATAATATTTTTTTTTTTTAAATGAAGGCTTGTAGTCGCAAGGTCCTCTGCGTTGTAGTTATATTTTGTAAAGTTACCCTGTTATACAGGCCTATACTTTCTTGTTTTCAAATTGTTTAGTGTATAGTTTTAGCATGTTTTAAAGGTGTTAAGAAGAAATGATTTGATTGGTCCTATCCGCACTGCTGTTAGCCAATAACTGCGATCATTGCAAAACAAGAAAGGTCAAACGGGTCGTAGCATAATTTTTGCGTACCACAGGAACCATCGACTGTAGCTGTAACGAATATTGTATCAAATATTGTGACTGTTTCAATTGTTCGCCCGTAAGTACACATTATTCTATTATCTCTAGTTATCGCTACGGGATCATACTTGTTAAATATAGAAGGTTTGTTGTAATTATTTACTTATTTAGCTGAATAAAATTAATATGTTAGGAAATAACATTACCTCACTTAATTAAGGGAAGTGCTACATAAATTCATTTGCTACCACAACCATTTATTTTACCTTACTTTGCCTATTCCTATTGGCTGCTAGTGCCAGTAATAAGGAGCAGGACATTCAACTTTGTGATACTAGCGTGACCGAGAAAACGCCATCGAATAGCGCCAAGTGAAATTATGATTATGTAAATAAGATGGATAATGTAGTTAGTTGAAAGTGGCCAAAGATGGCCTTTCCTGTCACTGTCAGTGTCAGATCAAATGACGAATGAACTGTACTGTAACAACTATCAGGAGGACAGAAAAATAACATCCTATGTTCTCGTGGAAGTAACTAGTAAGTAGTACTAGATGTCTCATTGTTCAGTTGTGTATAAGACGCTGAACAGAACTGACGAAACCAACTCCAACTGAAGGTCATTCTCTTAAGTCATAACTGTAAGAATAGAATGTAAGTAACTAGTAAGCAGAGATATTCATATTGATTTCTGTGTGAATAGGATTTTGTAAGAGGGTGCTGAAGTGCTATAGAACCTGTTTTGATGTATGGCTGTGAATCTTGGAATGTAAATGAACAAAATAAGAGATTGGAAGCACAGAGAGGTGGTTCCTTAGATAAATGTTATGAATTCCTTGGACTGCCAAAGTAACTAACAACAAAGCCTGAAAGAGGCTAATGAAACTAGAACATTATATACAACAATAAGAAAGAGACAAACAGCTTTTTTTTGGGTCAGGTGATAAGAAGAAAGGTGTTGGAGAACATCATGACAACTGGAAAGATCGAGGGGAAGAGAGGTTGAGGCAGACCACAAGAAATGATGCTGATGGATTGCAACGGTGACATGGAGGAATATCAACGGCAGAGTTGATCCAGAAAACCAAAGGCCGAGATCTGTCGAGAGTAATGAACGCCTACGACAGTCGGCATGGCACTTGATGATGATGATGAGGATTTTGTAAGAAGTATACCTTTCATGGTATCACACCTACTAATATTAATATTGTATCTGCAATACCTTTAAATAACTGCTGCATCTGAAGACTAACCATGCATAGGAATGTACCTTTCAACATAAGATACCATATTTTATCTGTGTAACTGCATATGATTGAGTGGTGATGTAGAATATCCCATATGAAAGAAGTAAGACACCTCCTTCCTCCTCCGACACAGTGACAGTGAAAGAAATCAAGGCTGTGCTTCGACGATCAAAAAACAGTGCTCCAGGTCCTGATGGCATAAGATACGACGACATAAATAGGTGTACCGACAATGAGCTAGAGGAATTAGCAGACATGTACAACAACAGTATAGGGAGTGCTAGCATCAAGGAGGAATGGTTACACAGCTATCTGATTCCCTTGCCGAAGCCTGACAAAGACCACAAAAAAATTCAGGGATATCGAATTATAACCATGCAGAATACAATAGGCAAGCTGCTGGAGAAGGTAATTGCCAGGAAAATATCAAGCCAACTAGAGAGGCAAGGTGTTTTCCCACCTACCCTGGGTGGGTACCGTCCAAAAGAGAAACCTGGACCAATGCAGCAGTCTTTGCCCAGGATGTCTATGAAGGTTTCCACGCAGGCACTGAAACCGTTGCTGCAGCGATTGATCTTGAGGACGCATACAACAGAGTACCACTGGATTTTTTAATGTTTCAGCTTCTTGAACTAAACGTAAGTCCATTCCTCCTTAGTTGGATCGCTGCAGCCCTCTACCAACGGAAAGTAGTTTTTAGATGTGGCAGTTGGACTTCGGAACCAACAACAATATATACTGGCCTACCACAGGGATCACCATTATCTCCGGTACTGTTCAACGCCTACACAGTGAGAATCACCAGTGAGCAGATCACTGGACCTGGCAGGACATTGTCGTATGCCGATGATGTTTTAGTGTATCGTCAGGGTAAGGATAGAGAGGAGGTTGCTGTGGAACTACAAACCGAACTCAATCGCATAAGTACTTGGTGTGATGAAGCTGGGGCAATGGTCAACCCAACAAAGGCAACAGTGACTTGGTTCTCGTTGAATAATCATATTGTCAACAATCCAACACCAACTGTAATGCTGTGTTCAGAGACGGTGGAAAGAACGCAGGCAATGAATTACCTGGGCATACGGTTTGATCGAAGCCTTGCTTATAATGTGCACATAGACCAGGTGATAACAAAGGCCAAGCGGGGTTTGGCAGCGATGCGGGTGATGGCGGCAGCAAACTGTGAGCAGCGCCATCTATGTCTTCTGTACGAGGGGCTGGTCATGTCTGTTTTGGAGTATGCAATGGCAATCCTGACTCTCAGCCATAAGCAGATAGAAAGGATGGAAAGGATACAGAATGAAGCAATGCGCATTATTCTTGGATGTACAAGAGATACAGCATGCAGGGCGATGCGCTACCTTCTTGATTTTCCAACCATTGAAGAGAGAATACAAGTTTGCAGGGCACGCGCCTACCTCAGAATTAACGCAAACACACAACATCCACTGCATAGTGAAATTAGGAAGGTGAAGGGCAGCAGGTTAAAAAGAGGACGGTCGTGGATGGGTCAAGCCGAAGACATTCTTCAACAGGTGTGTTCACTTGAGGACTTAGAACCTGGCGAGGAGTGGGTGCAAGTGCCAACAGACTTCTGCACATCCTTTTCAGTTTGCATCCAACTAGATAGAAAATGCAGACAAGAAAATCCGGCTGCTGTTGAGGCTGAAGTACAAGCGTTGATTTTCGAGAATTCGCTAGACGGTGACGCGGTCATCTACACAGATGGGTCGGTCGTCCGACATGTGAGAAGCTCATGGGCCTTTACAGCTCGGGCCGGAGGGAGAATTGTGAAGGAGGACTCTGGTGCTTTCACTGAAACCACAAGTAGCCTGACCATGGAAGTCATGGCAGTAAGTAAAGCAATAACATGGCTCGAGACACAGACATTCACTAGGGCTTGTTTCCTTAGCGACTCAATGAACATGATCAAGAGGATAGAGGAGGGGTCGATCCGAAGAGAGTGGTTGCTGCCTCTGAAGCGGTCTCGGCTGGCAAAGATTAGTTTCATTTTCGTGCCAGGTCATGCGGGAGTACAAGGAAATGAGCGGGCCGACAAGCTCGCAGGTGAGGCTACTGTGGAGGGCGGACGCGCCATGGACCAGGCTGACATTCTGAATGCTCTACGAGAAGTGAGTCTTTTACGAGAACCAAGTGATGACTGTGAATCTACAACAATGGCCAGGCTGCGGGAGCAGCAAATTAAAAGAGGGGTGGCCAAACAAGAACACTACGCAGGAAGCCAAAGAAGATTGATAAACCAACACAGAACTGGCGTCGTTAGCCGCTACACGCTGCGGGATTTGCTGAGGAGAGGATCCGAGCACTTATGGACTGAATGGTTCGATGTGCAACGAGGATGATCTGTCGACTAACTAACTAACTAACTAACCTCCTTCCTTCCGCTAACCTATGGGACACCCCCTTGAACAAGGAGCAAGACCTGTTTAGCCCTTCAACCAGGGAAACATGAAACCATATTAGCAGGTGGAGGATGTAGCTGGAGAGCAGCCAACAGATAGTTATTATTGGTCTCAAATTTCCCGACAATGGGCACAGGATGTCTTTATAGATATAATAGCTGTGGTCACAGCCAAGAATGAAGCAATGGCAGTACCTTCTATACAGATGCCTAAAAAATCATGATTCGTCAACTCCCAGAATTCCAGAAAAATCATATAAATGGGTGCCCATTCGCTGGGCAGGTTTAGTATTCAGCTCCACCTTGCATTTCTTTATCCTGGTGTTGTAAATGGCATGTCTTTTAACTTGGCACATTGGCTACGATAAAACATGGTAAGCGCAGAAGTCAACGCAGCTGGAGGAAAAGCTGGGAACAATCACCCCTGGCAGAACAACAAGATAGCATGGGCCTGGTTAGAGATACTGTGTACTGTGAAAAAGTTGCAAAATGCCAAAAAGAATAGAATTGCACAGCCTGACTAATCCTGCTTTTAAAGCAAAAAAAAAAGAAGCTTATCACGTTTTATTTTTCCACCATATTCAAATCTGGTCCTGTGCTGTCATATTTGAAAGATTGCTTTTTGTTTGTACTATCTTGAAACAATCATAGTATTGGATAGAAGATTCCTTGTAGAAATTAGAACAAAGAATAGCCAAGACAAAGGCAGCTTTTCGCAAGATGGAAAGCATACTTAACAGTAAAAAGCTGTCAATTGCTGTGAGACAAATAGCGTTGAAGTGCAGTAATAAAGATCAGATACCAAGTCAAACACTACTACTGATGCTTTGTGTGTTATGAATATCTTTTCTGCATAATTCATAACAGTAATCAGGTGATATGATTTCTTAGTAGAAAAGTCAAGTAAAGCTCCCTTTCATACACTGTAAGCTGCATTGGGCATACCCTATTGACACATATTTATAGACCGCTGACACTCATGGACGATGTGGTCAGTATTGTGCCACCCGCATTTAATCTCCAAGACATTTCCTGTTCCCATTTTAGATTGGGTTGACTTGGGAGCCCAGGTCAGTTTTTTTTTAAATTCAATATTAATTCTGTTTCTATTAAAATTCTTCACATCTTCAAGCAGATGAGTTAATGCTGCTACTCACAGCTGTATGTTACGAGAGGATGTTGTGAATCAGATGTTTCAAGCAAACGTAGCTTTGAAAAATGAGGAAATTAAAATCTCAGGCCAGATCTCAAGTTGAGATGCTGACCACAATCTACTTGACCGGTCTGGCATGACGAAGTGGTCAAATTGCCTTCCTCACGCTATAAATGTCATGGGTTTGTTTTCAGAGTTTGTCATTGTTTCACGAGTCAGTTTTATTTTTTTTTTGGAGATCCCAGGGGGAAGTATATGGCACTTTCGGCACGATGCTCTGTGGAAAGAAGTCTGAGCCAAATGGGATAGCGCCTGATGCAGTGAAGTCAGTCCACTTGCCTTTAACATCACTGACATGTCCATGTCTAAAAACCATGTGATCCGCTGCACATCATCCAGGTTTACCTCCATTGTATTGTTGAATTATCCAACTAATAAATGTTAGATATTTCAGATGTGGGAATATGTCATCTGTTCTCCAATCAAATGTAATCTGACATGAGTGACATAAATGTTTCCCCAGGTTTCAAAAGAAAAGATGGAGAAGATTGCAGACATTGAGTTAACAAGCATTGAAGCAACTGATCCAAAGCCCAGATCTTTTGCCAATAATGCAAATGCTATTTTAATACAGGTGTGTAAACTGTTTATAATTTTTTTGCATTATGTATACATTGTTCCATTTAAAGACAAAACGCTACATTGTGTTATCATGAAGTAGTCTTTCAACACAGTAGAAGCACTCTATTGTACCAGTAAGTGTTTTCATATCAGAATGACATATGCGGTTAATATTCTCTTGTGAATAGATTTTTTTTCACATTTTGGAACTTAGCCTGGTCAACACTCTTCTTCGTGTGGTGTTATTATTTTGCAGTGCTCATCCGCATGTCCTGAACATTGTTTGAAGCATTAGTATAGAAGAGATGGGAACTTCTGCCACACTCTACCAATAGTCAAGATCTGTCATGATGTGACTTTCGTTTGTTTGGGCCTTTAAGAAGTTCAAATGGGATAATGATTCCACACCGATGCAGAGTCATGACTGCATTCACTAAATGGTTCAATAAGTAACGGCAGTTCCTTATGCAGGCCGTATCTGACATTTCCCTAAGAGGTGAGATGCGTCTGAATACCTACAGCAAATTTTTCTGACAAGCCCAGGTGCGTGCTTGCTTCCTAACAGTTGCTCTATTTAATTCTGCTAAACCTGGTGATATACATTTTGTGTTTGGAATAAAGCCATTGGGACGAGTTTCATTAGATCAAACCTCATGAAAGTGCAAATAAAACCACATAGCATTTGCTCTTGACACTTATATAATGCTAACACAGTAACTGCTGTAACACAAAATGCAATCAGTAAATGCTGGAATTGATAATTGTAAACACATCAGATAAAGATAATTGTTATAAATTCTGTGCTAAATCTTCAAACCCCTGTGAAATATAGTTACATTTACTTTTCTACAAAGCATGCATGATAAATATGAAATCATACATCTGGTGTGTCCGTGTGTGTGTGACATTAATAGCAACAGCTGTGTGCATGATAGTTTCATGTCAGTCCCTGACAGTAAACGTTCCATAAAACATTTTTATAGTACTTTCTAAATTATACAATTTTCTTTAAAGCTGCCAGAACTGAAGAGTATTTATAATTATTCAGTTGCTACAAGAACACACAATCTGATTTTAAATCTTGTGTTTTGAGTGATAATGCTTGATGTGTGTTTCCTCATCTATTGTCTGACCTCTGGGGATGTCATTGGTCTTGTCTTACAAACTTCATTTCTGATGATTCATGCCAGAACCAAAATATGGAGGTAATTGGACTGGTAATGGTTATATTTTTTGTCACACATGCTTGCTTGCTTCTGAATGAGTAGCCAGTTCTCTTTCTGAGTTAACTTCTTTCACGATATCATCAATACTCTTTTTATTCATCCACAATGTTCTCATCATTCTTCTATAGAACCACATCTCCACAGCTTCCTCATAATTGACCACTAGTCTGCTAATTGTCCATGATTCACTTCCATACATCATTTCAGACATAACAATATAACAGACATTAAGAAAAGTACATGGAACTTATTGCTATTGTCCAAAGAAATTTATGAAGGTAATCTTGATAACCACAAATTGAAGAACCTGCATTTGAAGAAATCCTATATGTAATCACACAACTTAAAAACAATAAGGCAACTGGGGCTGATGGAATTGCTGCTGAATTTATAAAGGCAGGTGGCCATGCATTACATCTAAAGCTATACGAACTAATAATAAAAATCTGGAGGACAGAAGAATTACCCCATGACTGGAAAGTGTCATTATTGATACCTATCTTTAAGAAAGGAGACAAGTTCCAGTATGAAAATTATAGAGGAATATCACTACTGTCCACAAGCTATAAGATGCTATCCTCAGTATTACTAAATAGACTAAAACCATATTCAGAATACATATTAGGTGACTACCAGGCTGGTTTTAGACAAAACAGATCAACAATAGATCAGAAATTTATCTTACGACAAATAGCCAAGAAAAATTGAGAATATAAAAGAGATCTCCATAACATTTTTGTGGATTTTAAAAAGGCTTATGATAGTGTCCATAGGAATAGTCTGTGGAATGCTATGCGGGAATTTGGAATACCAAGGAAGTTAATCAACATGACCAGACTGTGCATGGAAGATACTTATAATATAGTAACATATAAAGGCAGGAAATCAGACCCTTTCAAAATAACATCTGGCTTGAAACAGGGTGATGCACTATCGCCGCTACTCTTCAATCTGGCTCTAGAGAAAGTTGTAAGGAGGGTAAAGGAGGAATGTATATTGGAGGAACATCCAAGCTGCTTGGTTATGCAGATTATATAGATATTATAGGGGAAAATGAACAAAAGACATTGGAAATATTGACTAACTTAAAGGAAAAAGCCCAACAGATGGGCCTGGTTATCAACCAAGATAAGACAGAATATATGGTAATTTCAAGAGAAGGAATGGCTAAAAACTCTGGCCACATACAAATAGATAATATGACCATTAAAAGAACGGAAACATACAAATACCTGGGTACAATCTTCAACTGCTCCAACATCATAAGGGAAGAAATACAAACTAGAATCAATTCTGGAAATAAGATATACTATGCACTACAACATCTACTAAAATCAAATGCGCTATCTCGTAACACCAAAATCACAATATACAAAACACTGATCAGACCAGTTGTGCTGTATGGCTCTGAAACCTGGAGTACAACGAAAGGAGACGAAGCCTTGCTACAAACCTTTGAGAACAAAGTTTTAAGACGCATCATTGGACCCATTAGGGATACACAAAGTGGAGAGTGGAAAAGAAGAAGTAACAAAGACATTTATGATCTAAGTCCCCTCTAATCACTGGAATCATGAAGGCTAATAGACTACAATGGCTGGGGCGTATAGAAAGAATGGAAGACAATAGGGAAACAAAACTCACTTACACTCAGGAAATAAATGACCGTAGACCCTGAAGTAGACCAAGAAGGCAGTGGAGAGATAATATATATACAGACCTACAAGCACTTAGAATCAACGACTGGCAAGAGAAGATCAACCAGCGAGACAAATGGAGACGGATTGTATCTGCAGCAAAG
This sequence comes from Cepaea nemoralis, assembly GCA_014155875.1. Lineage (NCBI taxonomy): Eukaryota > Metazoa > Mollusca > Gastropoda > Stylommatophora > Helicidae > Cepaea > Cepaea nemoralis. The sequence goes on along the minus strand of JACEFZ010024437.1, from coordinate 562,141 downwards.
AACCTCAATGACTCGGAACGCTGAAGAAGAAGAAGAATCTTGATTATGTATTTTCTTAGTTCAAGATGTAATATTCCGTTAACCCTTTACAGGGCAGACGCTTGTCCGTTTTGTAGCCCTGAACGGGCAAGATTTTTTCAGGTTCTGTAAAAATTTCGGGTCGCGTTAGTAAAAACATCACAAATAAGGTGTTAGTCAACCGATTTTAGTTAAATAAACAACACAATGAAGGGAAAAGCATGCAGAATATGTTACTCACGTGATTGTTGCCGGTAATCCATATATGAACACAAATATTTACGAAATACGGCATGTTGTTTGTGATTTTCCGTCATCTATACGGCAATTTACAAACACATTTTCAGAATCATAATCACTTTCTTTAAAGTCCGACTCACGGCTGCTAATGCAAAGTAACGCTTTGCACTGATATCTAGCTCTGATTAATAATCAACTTCGTGCCCTTTAATGTCATTTAAATTGAACAGAGCGAAATCTCGGCTATCACTTGAAGAATCGCTGAAATCCATTTTGAAAAACAGCGTAAAACTATCAAAACAAGTCCGTAAAAGTCTGTTCAAAGTCATTGTAGCGCGTTTACAAATGGCGGCCACGTTGTCAAGCTATGGGCGAAAGTGAAAGTAGCCGACGGAAGTGTCGGAAAGCCGAGAGATCGCGTTTTTACAATGCATAATAGTATCGGCCGGAATCGGACGCTACGCTCGTATTTAGAGACCGGCTGGTAACGGACGCTATGCCTTGTAAAGGGTTATAATATTTCAATACTTAGATTTTGGAATAATTTAGTTCTGAAAAAGCAACTTGTCTTATTTTGGCAGGAGGATGACATTGAGACACCATATGGAAATATCCATGTGGCTATCCAGGGAGACAGATCTAAGCAGCCAATAGTAACATTCCATGACATTGGACTAAATCGTAAGCTGTTGTCTGTTAGCTATGTTATTTTTGTTGCCTGGTTGTTTCATTTGCAAATATTTACATGCTTGTTGTGGTTTGAAACCTGCTAAATAGGTCAGTACAGTTGCATAGTTCAAGAATCAGACTTGTAAAACTAATTTTGTTTATATGCTTTCATTTCAGATATCACATGCTTTCAAGGGTTCTTCAGTTACCATGAAATGCAACCCATTCTGCGTCACTTCTGTGTGTATCATATTAATGCACCAGGACAGGAAGATGGTGCACTGTTTCTCAAGCCAGAGTATGGACAGGCATATTTGTGCATTCATTTCTAGTATTTGCTGTTCAGTGTTTTGTTATGTGGGAGCATGCTTAACTGACAGTTTGTTCATAACAGATAATGTCTACTGAGTGGAAATTGCATATTAAGTTCATAAACTGCATGTGCCCTTGCACTTAAGTCAAGATTAAAGGCACTGAGAATAGACACACATCTGACTAGATGCCAATGGCATTTTTACAGATGTGCTGTTGTTTCACCATTTCATAGAAGCAAGGAGATATGCACCATCACTATGTTTTTGCATGTAAATGTTGGTTAATGATAAGAATTTGTGGTGGTTACATGTGCTGCATCATGGAGTTAACTTATTTCTTAGATGCCATGTGTTCTCTTCTACCTATACTTTATATACCACAATGACATACTTTATCTAATTATTTATTTCATGATGTAGAATAAGTTTGAATTGATCTTTGTGTAAATTATTTAATGATATAATATAAAAGTGCTTATTTTCAGTATGTTTTTATGTTGTGGGGTTTTGCAAGTTTATACTGCATGATGGTAGCTTGCATGCAAAAGCATCTTATTCATTCATTACATGCATATAAATCGTGTTCACGTAGACATACATGCAGACACATGCACATTACTATTTATGTGGCATTAGGAAATATGCTGTTTATTCGCATTTAGAAATGCGGTAGATAATCAGTCATCTTGATAAATGAGTTATATAAATTTCTACACTTGAGAATTGGAGCACACGACGACAAACTTAACTTATCTTGAACAGTAGTAGTATTAGAGCCAGTTTGCTCTTGTGGTTGTTTGTTGTAATTTGTGTTGCTAATAGACACAGTGTTTAAATAAGAGTTTGTATCATTAAAATACTAATACTTTTTTATTTTAGAATAATAATAATTTGCCCCAATAAATAAGCAAGGCAAATCATTTGGATTACCCCTGAACGACCACTGCATGTGTACAGACATGGACTATATCTGAGCAGCAACTTAAAGCAATTTGGAGTATTAAATAAAATTGTCATGAAAATTTTAAAAAAAACTGTATGGAAAATCTTAAAGTTAATCCATTACAAAGATAACATTCCTCAGCTCTAATTTAAGGTAAAACTATGATTGGATTCATAGAAGCAATGCATATCTTTATTCAGAATGCAGGACATAAGACATTGATCATTGAAGAAGAATGTTGTGAATCAATAACCTAAATTCTGTTTCTGGCAGTTATGAATCGGGAAAATTGCTCTGTAGAATGGATTTTTGTTTGTTTGATTTTGTATTTAGGTTGTAATTCACCATCATCCAGTGGCTTGTCACTTGCTGGACTTTTCCTCCATAAGTCTTTTGAAACTCCTCTTTATCTTACTTTGGATATCCTGCCTGCTGGTGTTGTCATATGTAAACTATCTGTCACATCCTGAATCCATATACATTGTAATCTTCCACTTTTCTACTTCCCCAGTACACCTCCCTTCATAGTTTTTTCCAGGCATTCATGTCATATTGCACGCCCCGTATAGGTCATTTTCCTAAATTATGTTTGTCTGAACTTAATAACCAATCTTCATAAACACTGAGTTCTTGTTGGATAGATCTTTTTGTTCTCGTTTTCATCCAATGAATTTGTGATACTCAATACTTAAATGTAAAATTGCATATGTGCTTTTCAGCTAAATTGTTAAAGATCAAGTTTCACATCCATATGTTGCCACAGGAAATATGCATACTTTTAGTACTCTGACTTTTGTTCTATATGTTCCAAAAGAGGTTTTAATTGCTTTAGTTTTTTGCAGAACAATCTTTGTTCTTCTAATTTCTGTCATCATATTTCCATCACCCATCAGCAGTGAACCTAAATATTAAAAACTGCTCACTTTCAGGAATTTCTTTCATTGATAAATATATATTTTGACATACATGTTTACTAGCTGTCATTATTTTTTGCTTTTTATTGTTCTTATTTCATCGAGATATAAATGTTTTTTGCTTTGCTCTTGTTCTGACTTAAGTGGTTTCTTAATTCCCATTTATGTTCATGATAGTTTTACTGAGACATCATTATATCAGAGTTAGGTATTTCCATCCCTGTGATTAGAAAGAAATCATATTGTTCCTTGTCAAGACATTTTCTAATACTCTTATGTTTTCAGGATATAAGTTAACCAGATACAGGGACTGCCTGCTCTATATCAAACTGATCTTTTGTATCAGCACATATTCTGATAGCTGTCTTTTGTTCACTGTAGAATGTTTTTGTGATCTGTATTAAGTGTAATGGGAGGCATAAACTTTCATAGTATTCAAAATAATGGTTGTTGATGTAGAGGATGATAACAAAGATAGCTGGTATCTGAGTTTTAAGATAAAAGATTATGGCCTCATACAATTCTAGAACTTTGTACTTAAGTGTTGAATATTATAATGGTATATTGAATATAATCCTAGAAACTAAATCTGTCACAAAATTTCACATTTTAAATATTAAAATAATGCCAAAACAAAAATCAACACACGACTGATCTCCATAAAAAACCTCATAGTCATTCAGGTATTGTCATATCACATTGTATTATTGTTTGTATAGACCAGTTTTACTTATTTAAGTGTCATTGGTTGTTTTTCTTTCCCTTGCATGTTCCTGTCAACAGGCAAGATGCTCTTGGTAATCCAGAGTCTCTTGGTAGCAGGTATGTTCATGCCATAGCTTTGGTAGCCTGTGCTTTATGTTCCTCATTATGAAAGTATTATACGTTCTCTGTGATGTCCGCATTTGCTCAGATTTACATGTATTAAAATGCTGCTAGCTAATTTAGTAGTGTTATACGATTAATTGGCTTCTGCTAACATTATGTAGGTTATATTTGCAATATGTCTTACATAATTGGTTTTTAAGAAATTTTTAATTAATTATTTGTTATTAAAAAAAATGTTAAACAGAAATATGTAACTGAATATTACCATGACACATTAATTTATATTTTGTTGAGCAATCAATACATATAAATGTGGTTCTAACAGTGATTTTTGTTTTAAAATATACACAATAAAAGCCAGAAAAATAAATTGCAATGTTCAGGACATACTGAAGCTGTGCATTATGTGTAGGATTCTGTTCTTGCAATGTTTTGCTGTTTGTGACTTGTCTCGTTTTCATTTATTCATATATTGTAGATTAATGTGGCTACATTGTACACACATGAGTCTGTAGGGCTTGTGAATATGTTCAGTACATGTGAGCTTGTAAATATGTCAAGTACATGTGGGCTTTTAGCTATGTCAAGTGAATGCATGCTTTTAGATATGTTAAGTATGCGTAGGTTTGTATTGTGAAGTACTACATATGTTTGTATGATAAATTGCCAAAAATGTTTAAAGCATTGCCGGTGATATGGAAGGGAGTCATGTATATAAATATGTTAAAAGACACTTTAAATGACTAGAATGTGTCGTCATTTGTTGAACACTTCTACTTATTAATCATTTTCAATATCTTTGGTCAAAGTTGTTATCACTTGTCTCATTGTTGTAAATATCTTTTCAATACCATGCCAGTTAATCTGCAGAATTTTGATATGACTTAAAGTCATAACTGTCCTTCTTGTAATCTTCTCAAGCCATTCATTTAACAGGTGTGTATAATTGTCTCGAGTAGCCATCTTGAGACAGCAGTGCATTAACTTGTACCTATTGTAACACTATAGATTGTCATCTGCACTCCTACATATTCAATGACAGCTTTGCCTCATTTTGGCTCCTTTCTGTGTAGCATAAATTTATCATCATCTTACCTATTTTCATTTGTTGCTGCTTAGTGTCTGCATATTTTTTTTCTGTTTTGCACTGTTCTCAACCATTTCTTTACTTTAGATAATGTCTGGTTATTTGTGTCCATAAGCTGTCCTGTTTGTTCATTACATGTGCCATCTGTAATAGACTCGTTTACTTCATCTAGCCATGTTTAGCATTCATTACTGGCATACAAGCTTTTATGTATGTTCAATAGCCCAGGATTGCAGGACATTACTGTCATCATGGCCCTCTGAAAAGATTCTCTTGCTTCATGCACCCTCATATGCAAGGTGTCTATAATGTCCTGCGTCCTTCTTCATGCTGGCGAACCACTGCCTCTTCTTCTGGGAACCATGCTTTCATCACTGTTCTTTCCAAGCCATTGTGATATTTAATATGACCAAAGTATTTCAGTTTCTGAGACATGAAGCTTGTTTGTGAGTCAGTTTTCTTCCATGTTCAGATCTGGTAGACTGTCATTGTGTTTCTTCTTCTTGGTCTGTGGTATTCTAAGATGTTCAGATCTGGTAGACTGTCATTGTGTTTCTTCTTCTTGGTCTGTGGTATTCTAAGATGTTCAGATCTGGTAGACTGTCATTGTGTTTCTTCTTCTTGGTCTGTGGTATTCTAAGATGTTCAGATCTGGTAGACTGTCATTGTGTTTCTTCTTTTTGGTCTGTGGTATTCTAAGATGTTCAGATCTGGTAGACTGTCATTGTATTTCTTCTTCTTGGTCTGTGGTATTCTAAGATGTTCAGATCTGGTAGACTGTCATTGTATTTCTTCTTTTTGGTCTGTGGTATTCTAAGATGTTCAGATCTGGTAGACTGTCATTGTATTTCTTCTTCTTGGTCTGTGGTATTCTAAGATGTTCAGATCTGGTAGACTGTCATTGTATTTCTTCTTTTTGGTCTGTGGTATTCTAAGATGTTCAGATCTGGTAGACTGTCATTGTGTTTCTTCTTTTTGGTCTGTGGTATTCTAAGATGTTCAGATCTGGTAGACTGTCATTGTGTTTCTTCTTTTTGGTCTGTGGTATTCTAAGATGTTCAAATCTGGTAGACTGTCATTGTATTTCTTCTTTTTGGTCTGTGGTATTCTAAGATGTTCAAATCTGGTAGACTGTCATTGTATTTCTTCTTCTTGGTCTGTGGTATTCTAAGATGTTCAATCTGGTAGACTGTCATTGTATTTCTTCTTTTGGTCTGTGGTATTCTAAGATGTTCAAATCTGGTAGACTGTCATTGTATTTCTTCTTTTTGGTCTGTGGTATTCTAAGATGTTCAAATCTGGTAGACTGTCATTGTATTTCTTCTTTTTGGTCTGTGGTATTCTAAGATGTTCAAATCTGGTAGACTGTCATTGTATTTCTTCTTTTTGGTCTGTGGTATTCTAAGATGTTCAAATCTGGTAGACTGTCATTGTATTTCTTCTTTTTGGTCTGTGGTATTCTAAGATGTTCAAATCTGGTAGACTGTCATTGTATTTCTTCTTCTTGGTCTGTGGTATTCTAAGATGTTCAGATCTGGTAGACTGTCATTGTGTTTCTTCTTTTTGGTCTGTGGTATTCTAAGATGTTCAAATCTGGTAGACTGTCATTGTATTTCTTCTTCTTGGTCTGTGGTATTCTAAGATGTTCAGATCTGGTAGACTGTCATTGTATTTCTTCTTCTTGGTCTGTGGTATTCTAAGATGTTCAGATCTGGTAGACTGTCATTGTGTTTCTTCTTTTTGGTCTGTGGTATTCTAAGATGTTCAAATCTGGTAGACTGTCATTGTGTTTCTTCTTCTTGGTCTGTGGTATTCTAAGATGTTCAGATCTGGTAGACTGTCATTGTATTTCTTCTTTTTGGTCTGTGGTATTCTAAGATGTTCAGATCTGGTAGACTGTCATTGTGTTTCTTCTTTTTGGTCTGTGGTATTCTAAGATGTTCAGATCTGGTAGACTGTCATTGTATTTCTTCTTCTTGGTCTGTGGTATTCTAAGATGTTCAGATCTGGTAGACTGTCATTGTATTTCTTCTTTTTGGTCTGTGGTATTCTAAGATGTTCAGATCTGGTAGACTGTCATTGTGTTTCTTCTTCTTGGTCTGTGGTATTCTAAGATGTTCAGATCTGGTCATTGTGTTTCTTCTTTGTCTGTGGTATTCTGTTCTGTAACATTTAATAAGCCCAGATTCTCTTCGGTAACTGCCAGATGGTCCGTGATTCACACCTGTATGTCGCCTTAGGAAAGATGCATGTTCTAAACAATTTTGTTTTTGTTTCCTGGTGTCATAAGTTCTTAATAATGTTTAACTGCTTCATTGCTATGGCCAATCTACTCCTGACTTCTTATGATCAGTCCCAATGGTTGTTGTCTGTGAAGTGTCAGTTCAGAAACAGCTCTTGACAAACACAGTCAACTCTTCTAATGTATTAGCACTATTTGAGAAGCAGGCCATATCATCTGCATGTCTAAGTTCAAGAGATCTGGGATCAGATTTTCACCAGTTATGAATGGATCAAAATTGTCTCTAGTTTCATTGATGTTTTTCATGATCTTATTTGCATAGATGATGAACAGGTATGGGGAGAGTGCGCAGCACTGTCTTACTCCCCTTTATACCTTCACCAGCTGCTTGTTACTCATGATGTTATATTTCAAGTAATTTGGTCAAATATGGTGGAAACCCCATATCTCTATGAAATTCTACAATTTCTGATATTGAGCACAGTTGAAAGTCTTGCTGTAGTTTATGACATAACTATTAAAACTTACATTGCACTCTGTTTCAAAGATGGTTCTCATGTTGAAGAAATTGCTCTGTCTGAAATTTGCCTATACTTCCTGTCATTTATATTCTAATTTACTTTCGATCCTCTAAATCACGATTCATTTGCAGGAGGATTTTGCTAGCTTGATTTATTAGTGAAACAGGATGTTAATTGATGCAACTTTAAATGTCCTTTCTTTGGTAGAGAGATGTAGATTGTGCTTTGTGCTCTTCCATGCTTTGGGGATCAGCACTACTCAACATGACCATATATATATATATATATATATATATATATATATATATATATATATATATATATATATATATATATATATATATATATATATAGTGCAGGAAAGACAGATGCTCATTTTCCCTATTTTCTGGATTAACTCTTTTTGGTATAGAGTTATAGTCTGGTGACTTCCCATTTTGTATTGCACATCACACTTCCTCTAATAAAAATTGTTTCTTTTTCTTCACTTTCATATACATTATCTTGGTTCTTTTTCATATCTGTTCATTTCTTCACATTTCTTTTTATCAAACTAATATATCTTTGCTTTCTGTTAAAGTGTTGATTGCTATAATTTATTACATATAATAATGGTCTGAATTTGCCGGTTAATATTTTAATCTCCTTGATCGATTAACCTTTCCCTTTTAACTGGAAAGACTCTTTTCTATTACAATTATTCATTACAACTTGTTCTCTGTCATTTCTGTTTGTGATTGACAGGCTGTTTTCTAGGTGAAATTTGTTTAGTTTCTCTCCTGTTAATTCTGTGTCCTATATTGAACGGGACTTGCACCATTTCTTTCTCTTCCATTCTTTCAACTTCAATTTTTGCATTGAATCCCCCCCCCCCTCACCCCCACCCCACACCCCCACCCCACCTCCTGATTATCGCGTCTCTTGTTTTCATCTTTTCTAATATCTCTTGTAGATTAATGTAAAATTCTCAGATGTCATCCTCTTCTGATGCAGTTTTTGGCGCATAAACTTGTATAAAAATGTGATTTTCCTTTTCTTTGTTTTAACTCTTAATAGTAAGTCATTCACTGATTGGATTGTATCCAAGAAGTGCTGAAGAAACTTTCTTTTCCGACAGGAAATCAATCCTGCTGTGTCCTATTTTTCTTTTCTGAACATATGAATGTCTCTCCTACTTGGGTCATGAAGTGACTTTGTTGCACCAATCATGTTCAGATATTCCTGATATCTCATTTTGGTTTACTTATTCACTACCAATCATGATGGGTTTTCCCTGGTACACTTTCATTCTACATCTAGACATTTACGTTGTGGTTGAAACATCATGTATGTGCTACCCACTAATGAATTATAGAGAAGCTACTAATTGTATGAAAATCATAGATGTGCAGTTGCCTGTTGTCTTTTGTTTGCATCTGTGTGTGGTTGATCAAGACACCTGTATAACAGGCTTTGATTGTGTGTTACCAGATATAACCCTGATGACCTGTCATGCTTTGTTTTATACTCTATGAAAGAAATATTTGTACATGACTTTCGTGAGGTAGAATTATTTTAGGAGACAGCAGACCATCTACAAATGCCTCAGATGTACCACACACAAATATATATGAATGTGGGGGAACACTGACTCCAATTTCAAGCTGCAGTGGCATTTTAAGGATATGATGCTAGGATGCCATACTTTCTTCTCTAAATATCTTGATCTCTGAGTGATAAGTATCATACCTGTCATCTGAACTTTCTTACAATTTTGATACACATAATTTACAGACTTGGTCAACCTAAAACCACCTGGTTTTTCAGATGGCCACTATGCTACTGAGCTGTGTGGGTGATGGGTAATCATATTAATATATAACCCACATTCTGCACTTTACTTGTTTACTGGCTCTACGTAGTCTTTTAATTCCTGCTATCTTTTTGCTAGTAACGCTATGAGCACATTTATTAATCCATTTATTAGATTTTCTATTTACTATATCCAGCACATTCTACAGTTGTTGTGGGTGCCATTAAGACTATCTGCAAATCAGATAATGCAGAAAGTGGAGGAATGTTTAATAGTATGTGTGATTCTGGTATTTATACACAAATGTGGATCTGCTTCGGTGTGCATTATAGTGAGATTCTACTTTTGTGATCAGTAGGAAGAGATTCAAGGCAATGAAAGTGATTCTTTGCAAACCAAATAAAGCAAACCATACATTAAACAGATAACATCAACACTGGCTGGAGATGAAAAACAACCACAAGACTACACACAATCTCTGGGAAACATGCCATGGAAATCCAGCTGATGACAAATAACAATATCTCAAGAAAGATCAGAAATAAACAAAATCTAGAGATAGGAGCAGACTTCAATTACTTACATGATGAATGAGATTGCTAACAGTCTACGTACAAGATGCAGTAGCATTATTTTTATCATATCAAAGCCATTTATTATGCACCTGATAAGGTATTTTTGTATTTTTAATGTTGTATTAAAATATATGTGAATGGTAATATTATTGTATTATCATTTTACAAACTCTTATATTGAGCAGCATTTTTATTGGAAATTACTCTCCGAGCTGTTTGTGCATGTTAGTAATTTTTATAGAATTATATTGAAGAAAAAAAACAACTATGAGCTGTGAAAGAAGGGATATAATTATCAACACTTGTGGCATAAAAGGAGAAAATTGACAGCTAAACGAACAACTAAACAGAACATAATATTATGTGAAGCTCAGTGAGAGGATTAGCAACATCTATCTATGACTATTTTCAGATTTGTCTACCCTACCATAGATCAACTAGCAGAAGCTGTTCATCATGTTGTGGAGCATTATGGGTAAGTGATCTTGCATACTAAATTTTTTGATATGCTTCCGAAGCAAGTTAAAGAATTTAAATATCTAGCAAGTATGATCACAGAGGATGGCAGTATGGACCGAAAAATCAAAATCTGATGTTGAGAAGCAAGTGAACTTATCAACTGACACCAATATTGAAACATTCAAATGTACCATTGTTTGCAAAATGACACATAATAAATAGCATATTCATACCAACCTTAAGCTATCAATGTCAAACTTGGACATTATCCAAATGACACACAAAATCAACATCTGCAAGATGAGATGCCAGCTTAACCATCCGAAACAGAGAGTAAGAAATCATGCTATCAGACAGACAGTAGGATCAACATGCTGTGCCACATATATTGAAAGGCAGAAGATCAGATGGTTTGGCTATCTCGTTTCAATGCAACACCATCAGTTACCAGCACTGGCGCTACACCAAAGAAAATTTTATACGAGAACAAGAAGGTGGCCGAGAAGAAAATGGATTGACAACGTCAAAGACGTTGTACAGTCACACGGAATAACACAATCCAGTGCCACCCATCAGGTGTTTGGACTTCAACTATTCATCCCCACATCGCTTAACAGCAAAAGGGAAAGATAATGATTTGCAAACATCATAATTATAACAAATACTGATTATTTAGATTTGAAAATGTTTGGCATCAAGAAATGCTAGCAGTTAACATATTCATTATATCCTATGTTATTTTGATGAGTCACTTTGTGACTAATAATTCATATCTTTTCTATCTAATCATATTTCATGAAGGCATGACATTGGCTGTTGATGTTGTACTTTGTCAGAAGCTTTCTTGTAGGCTATAAAACATACATAGATTATATTCTGAACTTCTGGGTAGTTTTCAGTCAACACCTTTAAAGAAATTATGGCTTCTCTGATGCCAGTGTTTTTACAGAATCCACAATGTTCTCCAGCTACTTGATCAGGGGCCATGGTGGTGTAGTGGCTAGACGCTTGCCTGCTGGTGTAGTGGTTATAAGTTCACATTTGCATGGAGGCAGATTTGTTGAATGTATACGGACTCCCAGGTTGGCCCAGCATAAAGTGGGTGCCAGGAAATGTCTTGGGACGTGAAGAGCCCTCGAGTGTTGATTGGTTTGTAAAGAAGATGGGTCTGTAATTTCTAGCTCCTATTACATATTGCCATACAGTCTGCTTATATGTCATATTCCTACTTTTGTATTCACTTCTCCCAAGACTGTTAAGACCTCTGATGATTTTACGGCTTTCAGTTTTTGTTATAGGTCTTGGTGTTGAAGGGGATACGGATGCAGTTCGTAATCCCACATACCGCGCTCGAAACACAGCTGCAGGCGATTTGGCAGCAGGGCCGCCTTGTTTTGGTTTTTTATGAAAACTGAACGTAAACTAGCCAAGAGGTCACAAACAGCATAAACATGCTGGGGTTGACAGCAATGTCCTGTAAAAGAGTATGCAGCTAATTTTTTTGGGCACTGCATAATGACTGTTTTGGCCAGCAGCCTTGATTTCTTCAGCCCTTATCACCACCACCTTGGTGCACCCTGACAATAATACCAAGTGTTGTTACCATAGTTTTCATTTCATGATATTTTAGATTATGTTGTGACATGTTTTCTAAAATCAACAAGCAGGTGATGTTTATGTTTTCGTTAAATTTTTTGTTTCTTTCAGAGAACTTGGAAGGTTGTTTAGTATACCCTTGTCTCTACAGAATTTAGTTTGCTGTTCAGTAATATTCTTCTCTGTTCTTTAGAAGTAATCTTTTATGTTGTCTGTTATAATCTAAGTATTATTTTCAGTTTTGCTTTAATGACGTGCTGATGATATAGGAGTTTTGGATCCATTTGATCAGCTAGTCATCTCTCATTGTCACCTTTCATATGACCGTAATCCAGTTTTGTCTTATTTTATCTGTTGACACATTTGGAGGGTGGAACACGTGACATATTTTTAGCTGTGCATGTTGAATAAAGATTAACAGTTTTGTCAGGGAATTTGAAAAGTCACTATCTTTTAAACTACAATACACTTGTTTTCTCTTTCCAGAATGAAGACTTTTATTGGATTTGGCGTTGGGGCAGGTGCTAATATTTTAGCACGATATGAGGTATGTAATCTGGAAGCAATTTTTAGACAAGATGGCAAAGAGGGTGAAAAGAGGGGATTATCATTAAATGTTAACAAAACTGGGTGCATCATGGTTCCCAAGAAAATAATAACTAAATTTGCTACATATATATTAAGGGGCAAAAATCAAACAAGTCTGTTGTTTCAGTATCTGTCAGAAAAGTAACAGAGATAAGATAAGAATCACCATATCCAAAGATTATTTTCTAAAAGTGAATAGCATGAAGCACTGAAATATCAAAGTACAGAAATCCACTTATTGAAAAGTTATTAAATCTGGTCTTTTGACAAGATGATAATGCTGACCATGTACACAAAGTGATGGAACAGATAAAGATATCAGAATAAGACTGCAGAAGACTAGAGAAGCTTTTATAGCAATAGGACATTTGCAGATACTTATCAACAAACTTAGAATGTTCAATTCTAATGTTAAATCAGTATTAGTGTAATGAATCAGAAACATGGAGAACAGCAAACTCAATTACAAATAAACTACAAACATTCACTAATTGGTACTTGCACAAAATAGAAGGAATAGAAGGGTATGATAAAATCACCAATGGAGAGAGCTAGACAAATACCAGTGAACCAAGAGTTGAAGAAAAGACATACATTGAGAGAACCTGATAATAGTATAACTCGGTAGGCCTTTGTCTAGAATGCACATGGAGAAAAAAAAAGAAGACGACCTAAAAACACCTAAGAGAAGCAGAGACAAAAATTAAAAATATGGAGTGGGCATGGCATAGCTAAGGATAGGAGGACATGGAGTGAGTTGCTTGGGGATGTATGCCCCAATAGGGAAAGAGGATGAAAGAAGGAGAGGAAATAATGCTGCATAATGAGAATTGAAATGGTGAAGAAACTTGAGGCAGCTGATATGCTTTTTGAGAAGAATGTTGTGATTATCATAGACAGAAAAGAAAAGTTAGATATTGAGAGCTAAGGTCACTCATCAATGCCTCCTGGAAAAGAGAAATTAAATTTATGGAGCATGTCAGCAGAAGAGAAATTTGCCTTACGTGGGGAAATACTAGGTAAGAGAGGAAGCCAGAGAATGATATACCTGGAAAACTACAGCTTGGCAACAAATAATAGTATAGGCAACTACAGCAAAATATGTGACAGAAAGGATTGTAGAGTCAATGTTGCCAACATCTGCTCCAGAACAAACACCTGAATAAGAAGACGAAGATGGGGTCCTGATGTTTTCATGTAGTCTTTCACTAATACTACTTATAAAACCTTATGAGCGCTTTGAAACCATGTTTTGTAACTCCCACTTAACTGACCATTGTATGTGGCCTATCTGTATAGATGGGCAATGATATTGAAGCTGGAGGCAGTGAATATGTGGGTTTGAAGATGATGCTGAAAATATTGTGGACAAATAAGAAAACAAAGTCAAGATGTTAATAAGTGCATGTGTTAATAGACAGCTTATAAAAACAAGTAAAATTCATGGAACATTAACAGAACAGAAGGAATAAACAATTGGAGGACCTTATTAGGCAAAATACTGCTCAAGATAGAAAAGAAAGGCAAGGAAAGATGCATTTGAAAATCTTTGGACAGCAAATGTTATAAGCAACATCAAGCTAATTGGAATGTCAGAGGACAGGGAAGATTGAAGAATCATGATTGCCAGTGTTTGTTCTACACTGGCCACCTGAAGAAGTAGAAGAATAGAATGAAAGCCTCGTTGTCATTATGGCTTGTACATAATCATTTTCAGTAAATAAGAAACTAACACAAAGTCACAAATATAAATCCAGTGTAACAGATAATAGTTACCAACTAATATATGTAGCCACTTTAGTAACATTTTCTAAATTGTTTTTTAATTATATAACCTGCCTAGTTGGATACCTCTTGAAAAAAACAAATCCAATGGTACCTTATTCAAGCCTGTAGGTCAATTCTGAGCCGAGATATTAATGTTTGTGTGTCAGTTTATCATTTAATATAAACAAAGAGGAAAATACAATTTTACCCATTGACAAAATGTGACCTCCCACTGTTGGTAACACTTATGTTTTCTAACTAAAGGGAAGATAACTGCTGCCGATTTTTATATATATATAGACACATGCACAGTGCGTGGTACACACGGTCACACCATGCTGTGATGACTTCAGTCTGCATGTGTTGTCTGTCAGTGCGGGGCCATCAGCATAGATCCATTTTAACCAGATACGTAGCATTGGAAAGTTGCCCAAAAAGAAACGACCCCGACCATGTAGAGTGATTAAAATGTGCACATAAATACTACAATGAATGTTGAATCTAAACATGCATTCATTGGCATCAAAATTGCAAATTGAATATGCCATAAGAATATTAATTGATCATTGCTGGATTATGACAGAAAAAGGCTATTCCCCGCCGTTGAAATATCACATTACAGTATACGATCTTCATAATTTTAGTTTGGGATATCCACTCCAACTTTAATAGACGGAACTTACACAATATACGAAAACATGGATGCTAAATTGAATAATACATACAAGAACAACCAAAAACGTCTGCTTAAAACGTGATTTGTAGGTCTACTTAAGTCTTAGAAAGGAGTCTATATCTCCGGGTAGAAAACAAATACCAGAAGCACTTAAAGTACAGAACATAAATCATAGAGGAAAAAACAATATCAAGTTATTGGTTCTAATTTTAACGCGATCTTGAAATAACTGGGAAATTTTACATCATGGGTATGCTGAAGCTCCTCAAATCAGAGACACAAAAAACATGTAGCCAAATAAACCGCAAATATATTCCGTTTTAATTGGTGACCGTGAATCATAGTAGCTAATATATGTTTAATTGTTTTTTGTTGTAATGTTGGTACTGATTAGTTGTTTATGTGTGATATTTATCAAACACCTAATTTTGACTGTATCAGACAGAGTGTTACTGGTGAAGTTGAGTGGAAGACCTTTTGATGTCAACGTCATACAAGATTATGCACCAACAGCAGACAGTAGTGATGACAGCATCGATGAATTTTATTGTGATTTAGAGAAAGCCTTCAAGAAATGCAAGAATTCTGAAGTAACTATCATAATGGGTGACTTGAATGCCAAAGTTGGAAATCAACAGGACGGATGCATAGTAGGCAAGTATGGACTAGGGGAACAGAATGAAAGAGGTTGCAGACTAGTACAGTGGGCAAAAGAGCAAGATTTGATTATTGGAAACACCTGGTTTCAACAGCACCCAAGGAGATTATGGACATGGAGGAGTCCTGATCATAAGATTAGAAATCAGATTGATTACATCCTCATCAACAGAAGATTTCAAAATGCCTTAAAATCGCAAAAACTATACTAAGTGCAGACTGCTACAGTGTCCATAGATTAATCTTAAGCAATTTACATATAAAATTAAAGAAAGTCAAATATTCACCAAGAAACACAAAATTTGATCTACAAGCACTGAAGAGTGAGGAAATAAAAGATAAATTCAACGTAGAGGTAAAAAACAGATTCGATGCATTGTCCGATATGGAAATATTATTTCAAGACATCAGTGACCAATGGGAAATGTTAAAGAAATCAGTCAACCAAGCTGCAGAAATAACCATCCCAAATGTAAAGATAATAGGACGCAAGAAATGGATGACGGAAGACATCTTAAAACTCATGGAAGTAAGAAGAAATAACAAAAATAACAAGGAAAAATATGAAGAGATTCATAGGAAAATTAGGAAGCTATGCAAAGAGGCAAAAGAAACATGGCTTGAAGAAAATTGCAAGGAAATTGAACACCAACACAATACCTGGAATACCAAATTAATGCACAAAAGAATTAATGACATCGCTAACAAAAGAACACACACATCAAAGGGTTGCCTAAAAACCAAAGATGGAAAAATCATAATAGAAAAAAGATCAGATTTTACATGCATGGTCAGATTATGTGAAAGACCTTTATGATGATAAAGAGAACAACAATATGATCATCGGAATAATAATGAAGGACCATCAATTTTGAAGATAGAAGTTCAGAATGCTCTTACCATATGAAAACTGGCAAGACCCCGGGTACAGATAACATCACAGTAGAAATGATCAATGCCTTAGAAGAATATGGAATTGACCAAGTCACCAGGCTGCTGAACGCAATATACAATACTGGAAAAAGTGGACGCACGGCAGAGGGGAACAAAGATTTATATCTTTGCTTTATTGACTACACAAAGGCTTTCGATAAAGTGAGACATGTCGAAATTATAAGGATGCTTGAAGATCTACAAATTGATGGAAAAGACCTTAGACTTGTAAAAAACATATATTGGAAACAACAATCTGCCATCAGAATTGATAACAATGTAGGTCAATATCAGCCTATTAAAAGAGGTGTGAGACCGGGATATGTAATGTCTCCAGATCTTTTTTTCCTGTACAGTGAAAATATATTTAGAAATATAGAAGATATGGAAGGAATCAACATTGGGGGACGATACATCAGTAACATTTGATATGCAGATGATACAGTCTTGATTGCAGACAGTGAACAGGACCTGCAAAATTTAGTAGATGCGGTTGTTGCACACAGTGAACAACTAGGGTTAGAAGTGAATATTAAGAAGACACAGATTATGGTCGTCACTAGGAAGAAGGAAATACCACGATGTGATATACGAGTAGATGGACATATTCTTAAACAAGTGAATCGATACTGTTATCTCGGCACAGTCATAACATCTGATGGGAGATGCCTTGAAGAGATTAGAACAAGAATTGCCATTGCGAAGGTAGCCTATTGCAAGATGAAAAATATACTGACCAACAAAAAGATATCAATTGAAACGAGAAAAAGAGTGTTGAGATGCTACATAGAACCTATACTTTTGTATGGATGTGAAGCGTGGACAATAAGCAGTCAAGCTGAAAAATAGCTAATGGCTGTGGAAATATGGTTTCTGAGGAAAATGCAAAGAATACCATGGACAGATAGAAAAACCAACGAACAAGTCCTTCAAGAAACAAATGAAGATCGTAAACTGATTAGAGTCATTAGACGTAGACAGTCAAATTTTTTGGGCATGTTATGAGAAGAAATGAATTGGAGAACTTGGTGACAACTGGCAAGATCGAAGGGAAGAGACCAAGGGGAAGACCTAGAAGCAAATACCTGGATGGCTTGGCCACGTGGCATGGTCGAGACAGGAACACAGAGCTGATCCACGACTCTGGTGATCGAGTGAGATGGCAGAACATGACCGCCCATGCTTACCGGCATGGCACATGATGGATGGAATTTGGCACCTAGTTTTGTGCTATTTATTTATCAGGCATTTAGACTGAAGTCATTCTGCATTATTTATATCTTGGAATTATGAGCAGTTTATTTGTATTCTCAACCATAGCTGAATCATCATGAGCAAGTTGACTCTCTTGTGTTGGTGAACCCAACAGCCGGCAGAAGTGGATGGCTTGAGTGGGGGTATCAGAAGGTAAGTGTAGTAGTCCAGACTGGGCTTTTGTTACTGCAGATACATTCATCAAGGCTTACTACTTAGGAATTTATTTTTTTTTTGCATATCCCTTACAGGACATTGCAGTCAGCATCAGCATTTTTCAGCTGATGTACTAGGCAAGATTACGCTCAGTACAATAATTTTGATTGTCTTCTTTTGTCCCTTATCCTTATTGGAGCATAAGTCAACTAACTCCGCGTTTTCCTATCTGTTATTATCTCCTGAAGCTTCCTCCATGTCCTCCCCATGTTATTCATCTCTGTCTCTAATTCTTTTCTCCGTGTATTTTTAAGCCCTCTTTTTCGTTTACCTTGTGAACTCCAGCTGAGAACTGTTAATTTTGGTTTGGATAGCTGTGGTGTATTTTTGGAATCTGTTCAATAATCATTGTTACAAAGTTTCATTAGCATTGATTTTCTCTGGGATTATAACCAAGAATATCTTGTGAACTGTTGTGATCTGTTCACAGATGAATTCGTGGTATCTGAACAATGGCCAAGTTACTTCCTTTACAGAAGAATACCTGCTGTGGCACTGGTTTGGAAAGGTGAGTATATGCACATTGTTGTAAAGTTTCTTGTATATCAAGTATTGTTTGAGTATTTTACTCATTTTGAACATTATTATGGAAAACTCATTTTTGTCATGCTCTACACTCATTAGTTTAGCTTTCCATGCATTTATCGCCATGATTGTAGTAAAAAAAAAAAATTGTAGGTCCTTTGCAGAACATTGCAATTAAAACACTAGGTCGATTTTCTAGGCAGTTTTTACATGCAATTTTACGTTCAATAGTTTACCATTGCTTTCTGAAAGTGAAGTCAGTGTTTAAGTATAACTTGAACCCTTACCCCGCCACCAGCCAAACTGAAGTTTGAAGAGCTAGGACAGAGAAACAACTATCGTACTCTTGATAATAAGTTAGTATTTGGTCTCTTCTGTACACACATGTCCTTGACAACACCTCATGGTGACCCTGTTTTCACAGTTTGCTGTTGGTGAGGCCAAGTGCTCTGGAATATATCCAGGCTGTGTCCTTTGTTGTCTATCTTTGAAAAGTTATGGTAATACTCAGGACTCCAATCTCCAAATATGAGAGGGATTCTGGTCAAGCCCATTGTCCCAGCTTCAGCAAGAACACAATGTGACCTGACATTGCACTGGACCTTGTCTAACTTTTGACTTCTGGATTGGTGATGAATACCTTGTGGTATTGAGGTGCTCAATTGGACTAACACACTCAAGAGCTACTGAAAGTCCTGTTAACATAAACATGAATGTATGTTTCTTCTTCCCCGTGTGTTTAGTTTAGTCGACGAATCAACATCATAGCACACGGGTGTAACCTGTAAGTGCTCCGTACTACTCCTAACTCAAGCCTGAGTCTAGAGAATCTCAGCTCAGTGCACAAACTCCATGGCACCGGCGCAGATCCTGAAATACTTTGGGTAGGTTTTTAGCTCAAAATTTTGCCTGGGCAGTGCCATTAGGCTACTCTTTTTCGATTTCCAACTGCCATGGAATCTTTTTTGTGTGCGCAACAATACACACCGGCGTCTGATCTCACTATCCAGAGACCACAGAACATTTTGTTACTAGAAGTCCATGTGAAAAAATCCCGGTCCTCACTGAGGCTTGAACCCGGGACCTCCAGCACTCTAGGCAGACATCATACCTCGAGACCACTCAGCCCCCTGCCTCTTCCCCTGTGTGTCCTGAGAAGGACGCTGGTTGCATTGCTTACATCTAAGATGTGATATTTATTTATGCTTTTTGGTCAACACTTAAGACTTCTGCACAGCCATTTTTTGGTACTGTGGTTCAAATGCATGCATGCTATAAATGTGCATGAATTTTATTTATTATAAGTGTCTGCTATGCCGAAGATATAATGTCACATGATGTGTTTAAAAAACTTTAGTGTTTTATAAGTAGTTAGTACTTGGCTTTCTGAACTGTAGCTGTTTGTAATCATTAACCAATGAAATCTTCAATCTGTATAGAAAACCCGATGGACTAATCATGACTTGATTCAAACATACAAGGAATATATCAAGGTCATCAACGCACAAAACCTGTCACTTTTTATCGAGGCATATCTCAAGTAAGAAATGTTTTGTTTTATTTATGGGTCAAGTTTCTGTGATCAGTGAACATTTAGTTTACATACCTAATGTTACTAGGGGAATAAACAATTAAAAAAGTATAGCCAAGCCTTTTCTAGAATAGATATGGCACAATGCAGGTAAAGCTACAAGGAGTCTGAACTGCAGATTTTCTTTCTTTCAACCAGGGATTTTTCAGAATTTACATCTGGAATGTCAAAACTGTATAAAACAGTAAGGACAGCATGGTTGAATGGATAAAAGCACTTGTTCTTAAGATTCCTGTGTGCTGATGCCGAGGTAATGGCACCCTACACCGGTTAGTTGGACTGAAAGTTGACTTCTCGTCCTTGACTTGGGGACATAAATTACAAGTACCTCTGAAGTAAAATAAAAATTGAACTAGAAAGGCCTTTGTTTGGAATTCAAAGGGCAAAAGAAATAAAGGAACACTTAAAACACATGGAGAAGAGAGGTAAAGACAAATGAATAATATGGGGAAGATATGTGTCATAACACTCCCTGGGGTGAGGGGAACCTGCTATCACACTTTAACAGCGGGATACCTTTAGCCCTGGGACATAGGTGACCTCAGTCCACGAACCCCCTTCGGCCCTTGGAACCCTATCTCCCTCACTCACAACCAAGGGACGTTACCCCTTTCAAACTTCGTCCTGAACTCATGACGCAACTCTGGCAGCTAACTATGTTAACCATATGGTGTATTATACAAGATGCATGGATGAATGAGAATGATAATGATGATTCTGAGATAGGCCTTGCAGTATCTATGAGAGATAAGACGTGGCAAGGATCGAGTAGCCTCCTGGAGGAAATGTCATCATCGTCAGGGCCTCAAGTCACACTATTGGGTAAGTCAGACACGCTCACCAAGTCTCTCAGGCCTCCCTCCAGGTATAGGTTTCTCCACTTGGATAGGATGGCTGGCGAGTCGACTCACTGGTACTTGGGACCTCCGGTGGATGACGTCCCTGAAATCTAGATCACCTTAGGGTAAGGATAAAGACTGTCTCTTGGGAGCTGAGGAACTAGAACACTCCTCTGAAGCGTCTGGAAGTATCGATGGTACTGCGGGTATAGCAAGAGGGTGATCTCTCACTCAATGGTAGTAGCAGTCCTAACTGTCTATGCAACCCGCGCAGATCTCCCGACTCATATCGCAGATATCACAGCACAGATACCTCTCCCGCTGAAACGTGGCACTTTAGATAGAGTTCAAAACAGACAAAAGTTCTTCCACAATATCAGGCACCACAGGGTACCAGGCACTTGGTAGCGGAGACATCATAACTATTTGGCATGAAGGCAGTCAGTCAGGCTCACAGTGGGGACACTAACAACAACCAGATACTTGCCCAACTGGAGTAACGAACAAGGCTGATATGGTGCTGTCATGGCACATAACCTGGGCTATCAGACGTGGAGTGGGCGAGGCGTTAGCTGGAGCCCATCCTGAGACGTACTCTCGATTGTAAGTACTGCTCGCTGAGGTAGTGGACTTCCAAGCTGTTCACACCGGCTATCGCCCTAGTCCGGATCACTGGACTCGTCCCCAGATCATCGCTCTGCTCTCAACAAGATAGAACCTGTGGAGGATAACACTCAGTGAGAGCACCATGAATCAGACTTACCCACAGCCGATACACTTAAGTCCCCCTTACTCAGACGTGTGGACCCTTCCCATAAGGGCCGCACTCCTTCACTGGCTGCTCAAATGGTCGAGGACAGACTGGACCTAGAACCAAAGTGGCAGCTGTCCACCTACATCCTCTTTCTCAGCCGAACGTAGGACTGGGCCAAGGTTGGTGTCTGAGATATGGGTCTCTGCTGAAACATAGCTAGACAACACATGTGGTTAGTGAGTTAGTTGTACTTATAGATAGAAGGGCCCTGAAGGAGGGCCGATGGCAGTACTTCCTCACCTCCTTCCTGTTATCCGCCAACGCTGATGTCGTACCAGGCCGTAGGCACAATCCAATAACTCCAAATAAATATACAGGGTGATCCCCCTGTAGCAGAAATCCACACCCCGTTCCCCCCTCCCTGGTCCCAGGTCGGGGCATTTCGAACGGTGTCATGTTCAATATGAACAATTCTGTCGCAATGGTCCCTTCTCCCTCTTTCAATCTCTCAGGACACCACTATATATTAAGCTGGCATTCCATCGAGGGAACTAATTTACAAGACAGATGTGAGAAAAGCCAAGAAGAAAGCCAGTGGTCGGCCACCAGGTGATCAGACGCTCGACTCCCGGTACGACCTTGAAACGACCTCGGAGGGTTCGGCCGACCGGTGCATTCGATTCGTTGCACTTGCTCGAGTTCCTCGATATATCCGAAGCGACTCCTTAATCTACTTCCGTTAGCGCTGTGAGTAACGGTTCGGCCGCGCTGGCCCCGCCGACGCTCGAGGTTATAAAGTTGGCCATGTGTGAACTCGAATTATAGGTCTCACTTCCCTGACCCCGATTTTCCCGATCAACAGGGGCTGTAAATAAGCCGCGCGCTGCTAACCTATTAAATATTTAGCAGTACAATGCTGCTACACACGCGTTTGCCACAGGCTTAATTTTACAGTCGTAAACTACAAGCTTGCCACTGTTCACACGTGACCTCCTTTCCCGCGCTGGTCTGTACACGCGTTAGCGAAATCTCATAATTCGAATCACCGACACCGCACTAGTTAAGAAAAAGGTGGTACACATACCTTCACACAAACAGCACGACAGTGGATAAGAGAAGCGTTGTCACTGCAACTGGACATTATGTCGCAAGTCTTTAACCCTCGTCAAGATATGGCGTCCCGCTCTCTCTCCCTTAGCACTTGGCCAAAATGTTGACTGCCTGCCTGCAACCTTTGTCTCCAACTGATCATTTGTTCCGGGACAATCGACTGCGCTTGCGTCAGACATGCGCAGTCTGTTTTGCCCGTAAACCTGTTCCGTCATCCACACACTGGAATCTTATTAAAGGGCGAGCAACGACTCTGGTCGGGTTGAGTCAAATTACCGGTTAATTCCCTTTCACCGGCAATTTTCTTTCCCTGACTGCCCGATGTCTCAACGGACATTTCTTCAAGCAGAAACATCACGAGGCGGACCCACTGAGTTCTGCGACAATATGGATTGAACAGCATGGGATAGATAAGGATAGCATGGCTTGAAGTGAGTTGGTTGATGGCCTAGGCTCATATGGGGGGAAACAATAATATTTTCTTTGCTATTGACAATGCTTGGTCAGTGAAATGTAGACGGAACAAAACTATGATATATAAGAATGTTGCTGTATTTGTTTACAGACGCACAGACTTGGGTATTGTGAGAGAGATGGATGCCATGAGAAAAGTATCTGCACGGACAATAAGGTATAGTTGAAACACTAGAGGAATGTATTTAAATAGCAAATTACATTTGTACTCAACACTAGATTCCCAAGTGTAGATTATTTTTCCTCCCAAGTGTGTGTGTGTTTCAAGAAGAAATTAAGTTATGATGTATTCTAACAGGGTTTTAGAGAATATATATATATATATATATATATATATATATATATATATATATATATATATATATATATATATATATATATATGGGTCGTAACTGCAGCATCATCTGCTATATATATATATATATTCATTCATTGGCACCTTGCCGTCTTGACAGACGATAGTTTGTGCTTTAAAAAGGCATAATAACTTTTAACTATGGCGGTAGCGAGTGTGACTGATAAGGCCAATTTGCGCTGTAAATGTCCGTTCACAGTGGGTGCATGTGAACACGTGGTCATTTCCACCATCATGCACCATCTTACGTCTCAAACGCTTGGTGTGTGACTTTTCTGCAATAATTTTCTCCTTTGACTTTATTCCATTTCTGATATTTGCCCTCCATGCAACACGTTCAGCGGCGACTTGCTCCCAATGTGCATTATCAATGCCTGTATCAATCATGTCCCGCTTACACACATCTTTGTATCGTAGTAGAGGCCGACTCTGAGATCTCTTACCCATCTGTAATTCACCAAAAAAGATATCCTTTGGTATTCTACCATCATCCATCCTCCTAAGATGTCCTATCCATCTAAGTCTACGAAGACTGAGCATGGAATAAACTGTCACACAACCTGATCTTTCCAATACTTCAGTATTTGTGATTTTGTCTTGCCACTTAATACCAAGAATTCTTCGCAGACACCGCATATGAAAGCTGTTTAAGTTGTTCTCTTGGTGTGAGTAAGTTGTCCAGGTTTCACTGCCATAAAGAAGAGTACTAAGGACACAGGCTTGATAGACAAGGACTTTTGTTTTGGCAGTAAGCTTCCTGTTCTCCCAGACTCTTTTTCTTAACCTGTTCATTGTTGTTGCTGCCTTACCAATCCGGATGTTGATTTCCTGATCTAGGGATAATTTGCTATTTACCACTGATCCTAGATATGTATAATGGTCTACTATCTCTAGTTCGGCGTCGTCAATAAAGATTGATGGTACCCCATGTGCACCTTGTGACATAATCTGTGTCTTCTTTTTGCTAATTGTTAAACCAAATTCAGAACAAGCATTGGAGAATGCAGATAGTACACATTGCAATTCTTCCTCAGAGTGGGTCGTAACTGCAGCATCATCTGCAAAAAGCAACTCTCTGATCAGTACCCTCCTAATTTTGGTCTTAGCCTTCAATCTCTGAGCATTGTAGAGGCCGCCATCTGAGCGTTAGTGAATGTATCTCTATATATATATATATATAGAGAGAGAGAGGCATTCTTTCTCTTCTGGTGAATAATCGTCTGAAGCATTAGCATTGAGGCTGACCAGTCCTCTCTGTCATCTGATATTTTGATGCTGTTAATGTTGTTTATACAGGGTGTATTAGTAATGACTGCAGTGTTTGAAAATATTGCCGGTCCAAGTTTTGTATTTATCTATTATGTTGCATGGGCTTTACAGAGGGTAAATACAAAACTTGGGCGCGCAATATTTTCAAACACTGCACAGTCATTAAAAATACACCCTGTATCATTATTTATTGCCTAGCTGTTTTAGCTTTCCACGCGTCATTTTGTCTCCCTCTGCTTCTTTCACCTGGTATTTTTCCATAAAGATAATTTCTTTCTTGCACCTTTTTTGTTGATATAATTGTCTTCTCCTTATAGTTTTGATGAGGGATCAGGTAACACTTACCTGCAGCAAGAGAGCAATCTTGCATTATTGTTGATAAGTTTAACAGATGTCTAGGACTGGAATCTTGTCTTCAGCTCTTATTTCACTTGTTCATCTGTATATTTATGTACATATCCAGCTGAAGAGTGAATCTATTTGAAATTAATAAAAACAACACATATAAGCCGATAAGTCTTCATAGCTCTATTTTCTATATTTAATGAACAGATGCCGCTCCCTGGTGCTAGTCGGGGATGATTCTCCACACATGGATGATGTCGTTGAAACGAATGGCCGGATGCTGCCTGAAATTACAGATTTCATGAAGGTTTGTTTAATTCACAAACATATTCAGTATTTATTCTACTTTGTTGTTCTTCTACTTATCTTGTTCTTCTACTTGTCTTACAACCTCTTCTAAAGGAGTGCCACAATAATTGACTTCCATTGCTCCCAAAATGCAGTAATTTGTACAAGTTTGTTGCAGTTTGTCAATTGTTTAATGCTGGTGGTCCAGAATTTCTTTTGTATGTTCCTTGGCCGCATAATGTTAACTTCTTTAGCATACTCATCAAGTTTTGAAATTGGAATCATGGTGAGTTACATTGTTCTTAAAAAAAAGTCGAACTGTTGACGTTTTACTATTGTCAAGTGAGGTTTTGGGCATGTATATTTATCATGTTTCCTTACTAAATGATTTTATGTTTAAATTGAGTGCAAGTTGTCTGTAAAATGAGTATTTGAAAGTGGACCTTCCATCCGTATCTGCAGTAAGTATCAAGCTTTCAAATGTGTGCAGTGCAAGAGGAATAACACCACTGAGATTTGTAGTTTTATTTTCATGAGGTTGCTGAAAACTTTCTCCAGATTGCATCCAGTCTCATTATGGCTAATGAGACCAACTTGATTCCAGTTTGATGTGTGTTTTTTATAAACTTCTGTTTTTACATAAACTTGAATTGGTACACGGTTTTTGTTAATGCTCAGCATGTGCTCTTTGCTCTGTGCGGTTTATAACTATTACCAATATTTTACTGGTTTCAGAATCAATTTCTATCCTGTAAGATATTTCCCTAATCTTGTTGTGAGGTTTTGAAGTTATTATTTGAAATCAACACCATTAGTAAACTGATGATGGCACAGTTCATATAGATGTCTTAATAAGTCAAGACCGGTCTCTGTGGCTGAAGGGCTTGCGAACGCGGTTTGTGAGCCCGTATACCCGGGTTCGAAACACGGCGGTGCTGGTATTTTCGAAAAAGGTATAGGGACCGGTCGTTCAGAAAGCAATGGCAAACTACTGAACGTAACACTTGCCTAGTACATCAACAGCAGCTGAAAATGCTGGTGTTGACTGCAACGTCCCGTAAGGGATACGCAACAAAATTTAGAATAAGTCAAGTATGTTGTAGATATATGCTCAGAAGCATTCATTTCTGAAAAGTCATTTGTGTCAGGCACTAACTTAGTTTGTTATATCTTTTCTACTGCTCATATATTGTTTTTCAAATGTTCCTACTCTTAACCACATCTTTCACTCCCACCACTTTGAACCAACATTTTATACCATCTGACATGCTGGAACCAAATTTTGTTAATGCACAGAATGAATAGACAAGGGAGAAGGTCATTAGTGGATGTTGCTCTTTCCTAACAACAAAGTGAACACATAAAAAGAGCAGCTCAGTGCAATTTTTTAAAGTGTTGCAAGGGCTGTGCTGAATTTACCCATTTCAATCAAGCGTACAAAAATTACATTCCCCATGTCATATGTTAATTGCTACGTCAAATCTATGTGGTATACACATTTGCCAATTGAATGCTGGCAGTTGTACACAATCTGGTTGTATACAGATGTGGTTCATGGTGTCCACACTTACTTAATAAAACTATGTTGACATGCTGGAGCAATGGTCTGACAGAACAAAGATTGGCGAGTATGTCGTTTGCCTGTTCTGGTAGTTTGCCAGAAGGCTGTAACAGTTAAGAGTAATGACCCAAATGTGGTGATGTTTTAGAACATCAGAATACCAGGCAGATAAATAATTTATACTGTGAGGTATGTGTTCATCTGTGTTTACCAGCTTTGCTGTGTTCTTATGAGAACCTGTATGAGAAAATATTGTATGGTAGATTTTGTTTCCTATCTTTATATTATCTCAGGAACTATATTATCACTAACAGATGTCAGATTGAATCAGTATCTTTAACTGACATTGCTTTGATAACATCTGTTCATGTATTGTTGTATAAGCCATTTGTGGATATAATTGAATGGCATAGGATACTCTCTTGTTCATAACATATATAGACAACATTATGTAAAGAAACCAGCCAAGCAGAGACAGCAAGAATACCGCATGACGAGAGCACAGAAGAAGAACCATCTGCTAATCTAACCATTAGAGAACTCCTGTTTGCAGATGACCAAGCACTAATAGCAAAATCAGAAGCTGAATTACAAGACCACATGAATAGTCTAAACGAAATATATAGGGAACATAACATGAAAATTAGCACAAGCAAAACAGAGGTAATGACTATAGCTAAAGAAGAACAAATAACAACAATTCACCTAAACGAACATCCCTTGAAACAAGTAAAGATTCAAGTACCTAGGAAGTATAGTATAATATCAAATGGCAGATCAGAAGATGAGATCGAAAATAGGTGCAATAAGGCAAATCAACTCATTGGACAAATGGCGCCAATACTAAATAACAAACATGTATCAATAAATACTAAGAAAGCACTTTACAACACAATCTTCCTACCAACTCTATGCTACCAATGTCAAACCTGGACAATGACAGAAAAAGAGAAAAGAAAAATCACAACAACAGAAATGAGGTTCCTGAGAAGAATGCTCAATGTATCAAGAAGAGATGAGATCAGAAATGAATAAATCAGGACTAAAGTGCGGGTTAAAGCAACACTAGATTTTATTAGAAAGCAGCAAGTCAAATAGTTTGGCCATGCATGTAGGTTACCAGTCAACAGCATACCACAACAAGCGATGATGTACAGACCAGATGGAAACAGAGGAAGAGGCCGACCATATAAACGTTGGACGGAGGGAATATCAATATATGAAGCCCATACTCGGGCACTTTCACGATGTTTATATTTCACCTCGACACCGCAAGGTACAAGAGGAACATGATAAGATGAGATGGAGGATACCTTGATTTAAAACTATTATTTGACAGGTTTGCTCTGAATTAACTTTTTTTAAATGTTTAAAAATCATCTGTACACAAATTTATGTTTCCATCTTTGTGAGGCAAATGTTGAAACTTCTTTCTTCTGGTTTAAGAGTGGATCTGTGCAGGAGTTTCAGTGTTAAAACATTTAACCATATTGCACTGTGATATTCTAGTGAATATGGTCATGTGTGTTTGCAGATTGCAGACTGTGGTGGAATGCCATTGGAGGAACAGCCTGGCAAGACTTGTGAAGCTTTCAAATTGTTTTTGCAAGGAATGGGATATGGTAAGCAAAGTAGATTATGTGTTGTCTTTCATATAGTTGTTTTATACAAGTGACGAGTTGTTTTTACAAGGACTGGAGTATAGTAAGGACAGGGATACAAATTTTTAACAATAGAAATGTCACAATATTTTCAGTATGTTATAATATATGCAATATCTTATTTATCACAATTAATTTATAGAAATAACATTATTTTTGCTATGACTAGGGTTATAATAAAGGTAAAGAGACAATCTAATAAGAGAAATGTTTCACTATGTACATTATGGTATTGTATACAAATGGCCAGAATCTATGCATGTCATCCATCTAACTTGTACATGTTGTTATGAGCATTATGATGATAATTCAATTTGTTGTTTAAACTATTATTTGGAAATTTCATCCTCTTCGTAAGCATTTACACTCTGAAGCACAGCAATCATTTGCTGAAGTCTTGTCTCTTAAATATGCTAGTTCTAGAAATTTTCTTAACACATGCTAGGAGATGATCACATTTCAAAATTAATTTATATGAAATATTTGTAGTGTTTTTAAACTATAGTGAATTAACACTGCGCTCTTTTTTCCTTAATGCTGTTTCTCGTGAAGTGTGTAAGGAGATGTTTTCAAATGTTATATTCACTTTATTTTTCCATTGTTTGTCTATGGTCTAATGCTTTCTGAGTTGTTTTTTTTTTTGTTTTTTTTTTCGGTACATGTTTTCACATATTAATCACCATTTAAATGTTTTGCTTCACAGCTTGTGTACATGAGGCAGTTGTAGACTTTCAGATGCTTAGTGACTAGATGCTCTAGCATGTTTCAACTATTTTCCTCCACCAGTTTTTTCATGCCTGACATATATTTCTGTTATAGTTTGTTGCAAGTACACAAGACCTTACAATGTAGTTGTATAATTTTATAAGCCTCTTATCAGAAGTTCGCTCATGTGAATTAATAATGGAAAGTGGGTGGCCTTAGATATTTGTCTGTGACTGGATAAGTGCTGAGTCAGAATCCAGTTATCAGGAACGAAAACAGGAACCCAGCTAGTTATATACTTTATGTGATCCTTGCATAATGGATGCCTAGCCTTCTTACATAAGCTAGTCAAATTAGTAGTCTAAAATACTAACAATCCTTTTTAGTGGGTAACTGCAAGGAGTCGGCTGCAAACTGGTGTTTCCTTGGGAAAATTTCAGAAATGAGAAGAACCCACAAGATTCATTATTATGGATTATAATTACTTCTGTGGATGTGGAAGAAAGAAAATCACCACACTCATTTATCAAGTGTAAGAAATATATGTAATCTTGCACAAATCTTACAGAATCAGCCCAGTATTAGTTCTTCCATTCAATATCTTTACATCACTTGCCTATTCTCTGTATACAATTGTATTTATACAGTTCCTTTCACGCATGTGTTTTGACTTTGTGTCTCCCTTACTTGGCCCTTGTTTCAGTTGCTGCATGCGCCATAGTTGGGGGGGCGGGGGTGTCTGACTTCAATAACTCAATTCTTGCATCAGCTGCGTAGTTTTATTGACCAGTTTTATTCACAGCACATTCTGCTGCGTGAACATATATTCACCTGTTTCTGTCTGGGTGTGGTGTAAACACTCGTATTTGATCTTCATTTACAGAATCTTACAGCTTAGAGAGGATTGTTCATAGTTCTTGCCTTTTTAGCATTTTGTATCTAGAGAGAGAGAGACATGCATGCACACTCTTAAATCTTTTTATTACGCAAAATGAAACTTAGCATGTATGCTATTATCACTGCAACAGTTATTTTATGTTATTTTGTATTTGAATGTTTTATAATTTCTTCATACCAAAAATTATATAATCCACTGCTTGTTTTATCATTTATTCAAAACATAATCCACCTTTGCATACTTGTTTTCTGAATGGCATTAAAATGTGTGCCTTGTGTTTATAACACCTGTTAGATGATTGTTCCTTCCTAGCCTCAGTGTGTACACTGCTACTTGTAGGCTTGCTTGCATTATGATATCGTCTTTCATATAACGCTTCATTTCTTCTGGATGCACAACCAGGCAACTGTCCATGTAACATATGGACAAGTCATGTGGTTTTATAGGTGTTATTTATGAAAAAAGTGACAGGGTGGGACAAGTCTGTGATTGTATTAATATGAAATTGTCAATGTACAACTAACTCCTGGTGTTCTGAGACTTTTGAAGTCCCTTTCATGACAGTTTTCAAGCAGTATGTCCAATTATTAACTGAAATCTTCCAAGAACATACACATACACTGATATCTTCACATGCTTTCATTTATTTATTAACTTGCACCTCACTTCAAAAATAAATTCCAAAAGATATGTTCACTTTCTTTATAATGTATAAGAATCACTGTTTATATTCACTGCCTCGTGTGTTTTGACAGTTTCCATAAATTGTTTACATTCCTAACATCTTTTGGAACAATTTCCTAATATTTTCAGTAGTTAACTGAGGTATTTTGGTGGTTTTAGTGTCATGGTCAATAAGAGTATGAAACTAGAGCACACTGTAAACTTTAAGAAAACTAAACATTCATAACAATCAAGACTACCTCAATAGATTCAAAGATAGGGAAGGTTTCCGTGGGTTTTCTAAAAGTTCATCTTATTTTCGCCAGCTAGATTATTTATTATTGATTTGTGTGGCCTTTTGCCATTGAAGACTCCGTGATCAAGGCAGTTCCAAAATCTGACTACATTTATATGCTCGGTGATTTCATTGCTCGTGTAGGAAGGGCTCTAGTTCATGGTCAGTGTGCCTTGGAAAATACATCGGTCGCATGAATGAAAATGGGCAAAGGCTGCTGGAGCATTGCACCAGAAATGACCAATGTATTACAAACTCCTTTTTTAAAACAAAAGAGCTGCATAAGGTCACATGGAAACATCCAAGATCCAGCCATTGGCACCAGCTGGACTTCATCATCACACGGAGACAACATCTGAACCATATATCATTGACTCGAAGTTACCACAGTGCTGACTGTGATACGGATCATTCTTTGGTTGTTGCAAGGGTTAGACTGAGACCAAAGAAAATCTACACAGCTAAACACAAATCTAGCCCCAGGATTAATATTATTATAATTATGTGTTTTGACTTTGTGTCTCCCTTACTTGGCCCTTGTTTCAGTTGCTGCATGCACCATAGTTGGGCGGGGTGACTGACTTCAATAACTCAATTCTTGCATCAGCCGTGTAGTTTTATTGACTGCATTCTGCTGCGTGAACATATATTCACCTTTTATAATTAAACACTCACGATCCTGAAAAGTCCTTTCAGTTTCAACGGCAACTTGAAGACGCTTTCACTGATAGACCAGAAAATTGTACAGTAAATGAAAAGTGGGGTCAACTTAAGGAAACACTTAATAAAACTGCCGTAGGGGTTTACGGCACTGTGGATCATAAGAGGTAGGACTGGTTTGCGGCAAACAGCCAGACTCTACAGCCCTTGATTGATAAGAAGAAGATAGTTCTCTTAAGAAACAAGGAAAGACCAACCACGTAACACTCTGAGTGAGCTAAGGCAAGCTAGGAAGGCTGCAAGGCAGTGTGCAAATGATTATTGGATCAAGTTATGTGAGTCCATTCAAATTGCAAGTGATAAGGGAAACATCAGAAGCATGTATGAAGGAATAAAGAAGGCCTGTGGTCCAATGATCAAAAGAAGTGCACCATTGAAAACCTTGACTGAAGAAATCATAACTGATAAGAAACAGCAGATGGGTAGAGCACTATTTGGAGCTTTACTCAAGTGAGACCAAACTAGCGGATGATGCCCTCAACGCCATAGAGGCTCTACCAACTCTTGACCACCTGGACACACTTCCCACCATAACAGAAGTTAAGTGTGCTATAAATGAACTTGCATGTGGCAAGGCTCTAGGTAAAGATGGGATTCCAATAAAGGTTATCAGGAGTGGGCAAGACACACTCACTCTACAGATCTACCAGCTAATAGAGCTATGCTGGCGAGAAGGACAAGTCCCACAGGATTTCAAAGATTCAAGCATCATAACACTGTACAAGAACAAGGGCGATCGGAGCGACTGCAACAACTAAAGGGGTATCTCACTTCTGTGTATTGTTGGAAAAGTATTTGCCAGAATTGTTCTGCTCAGATTTCAAGTCCTAGGAGATCAAGTCTACCCCGAATCACAGTATGGCTTTCGACAGAACCGGACTACCATTGATATGATATTCTCATTGCGACAAATGCAAGAAAAATGCCGTGAACAAAATCAACCACTGTTTATTGCCTTCATCGACCTCACAAAGGCATTTGATTTGGTCAGTCGTGGGGGTTTGTTCAAGGCACTAAAGAAGATTGGCTGCCCACCAACTCTTCTGTCCATTGTGGAATCGTTCCACACAGGCATGAAGGGTATATTCAAGTTTGATGGTGCAACTTCTGAAGAGTTTGAAATCAAGAGTGGAGTTAAGCAAGGTTGTGTACTAGCTCCCACCCTCTTTGGAATATACTTTTCACTTCTACTGAAATATGCCTTTCGTGATCAGGATGGTGGTATATACATTCACTCACGCTCAGATGGTGGCCTCTATAATGCTCAGAGATTGAAGGCCAAGACCAAAATTAGGAGGTTTTTGATCAGAGAGTTGCTTTTTGCAGATGATGCTGCAGTTACGACCCACTCTGAGGAAGAATTGCAATGTCTACTATCTGCATTCTCCAATGCTTGTTCTGAATTTGGTTTAACAATTAGCAAAAAGAAAACACAGATTATGTCACAAGGTGCACATGGAGTACCATCAATCTTTATTGACGACGCCGAACTAGAGATGGTAGACCATTTTACATATCTAGGGTCAGTGGTAAAAAGCAAATTATCCCTAGATCAGGAAATCAACATCCGGATTGGTAAAGCAGCAATAACAATGAACAGGTTAAGAAAAAGAGTCTGGGAGAACAGGAAGTTTACTGCCAAAACAAAAGTCCTTGTCTATCAAGCCTGTGTCCTTAGTACTCTTCTTTATGGCAGTGAAACCTGGACAACTTACTCACACCAAGAGAAACATTTAATTAAACAGCTTTCATATGCGGTGTCTGCGAAGAATTCTTGGTATTAAGTGGCAAGACAAAATCACAAATACTGAAGTATTGGAAAGATCAGGTTGTGTGACAGTTTATTCCATGCTCAGTCTTCGTAGACTTAGATGGATAGGACTTCTTAGGAGGATGGATGATGGTAGAATACCAAAGGATATCTTTTTTGGTGAATTACAGATGGGTAAGAGATCTCAGGGTCGGCCTCTACTACGATACAAAGATGTGTGTAAGCGGGACATGATTGATACAGGCATTGATAATGCACATTGGGAGCAAGTCGCCGCTGAACGTGTTGCATGGAGGGCAAATATCAGAAATGGAATAAAGTCAAAGGAGAAAATTATTGCAGAAAAGTCACACACCAAGCGTTTGAGACGTAAGATGGTGCATGATGGTGGAAATGACCACGTGTTCACATGCACCCACTGTGAACGGACATTTACAGCGCGAAGTGGCTTTATCAGTCACATTCGCTATCGCCACAGGTAAAAGTTATTATGCCTTTTTAAAACACAAACTATCGTCTGGCAAGATGGCAAGGTGCCAATGATGAAGGATAAAATTACATTGATTTCTGCAGCTCCTAGTAATTAACATCTTAGGCATTTCTTTTCACAAAATTTTGCATGTTGATTCTTTAAATGTAGCCTTACAAACTACTAATATGTTTCCAGACAAAGTGATATGTTCACATCAGGTGGCCGAGAATTTGTAATGTAGTTTTTACACAAATCATGGACATTGGCAAACCTGCCTAGTATGATGCTGAAGGCTGAAATCATTGAGCTGTTCGTACTTTTATGCAGGAGACAGTAAAATCATTAAGTCAGATATTGACCAATCTTACAAGCATAATTGGTGTGGATGATTGTAGCAATGATTCAATTATAATATTATTTGCAATTTACTGTCATAAACATTAACCAGAAATCCAAGGGAAAATTATATGCATTAAAATGTCAGTTTCATTTTATTTAAACATTTATATTTTAAAGAAAATTTATTGGTGGCTGCCTAGAGTTAACTGTTCTGATACTCTGGTTTGTCTTCTATTTTAAATCTTCATGCCAAATGCTATAACACTGCCACTGATGGGAATTAACCCATACCACTCTTTTGGCAATCTGGCACATTAATCATGCTGACATTGCAACAAATTTACATATTATATTTGTGTTGCTGTGTCATTGTGATTTATGTACCTACCTACCAAGAGAGTGGTCTGGGTTCAGTTCCCATTGTGGCAGGAATATTTATTCCGGCGAGTATGGCCCTGAGGAAACTCAGCCTCATTTAGTGGGTACCAGACCATTTTCAAAATTCTCTGGCATGGGATGGTGGTGAGGAAAGTAACTGGTCACTCAACCTGATACTGTGGGATGGTGGTGAGGGAAGCCATTGGTCACTCTACCTGATACTGTGGGATGGTGGTGAGGGAAGCAACTGGTCACTCTACCTGATACTGTGGGATGGTGGTGAGGGAAGCCACTGGTCACTTGACCTGATACTGTCGAATAGAATATGTGAAGACCTAGCATATCACATCCCAATGACAGTATCAGCCCTGGGACTATCTGACATGTGACATGTGTTTATATCACATCCCAATGACAGTATCAGCCCTGGGACTATCTGACATGTGACATGTGTTTATATCAAATCCCAATGACAGTATCAGCCCTGGGACTATCTGAAATGTGACATGTGTTTTCTAGTTGAGAAGCAGATGATGATTAAATTGATTGACTCTTGACCCATGTAGTGATTTCAGCTGTTGGTAAGCACCTGTGTGTTATTTTCTTGCTTTTAGAAGGTAGTGGTCTATTAATCTGATGACATTAACAGTTTCTTATTCTGAGAGCACTATCAAACTAGTCAACTGACTTCACCTTGGTTTCATGAATTTGCTGCCCTACCTCTAGTTTATTAGCTGTATTGTTCGTTTTAACGTGTAGTTCACAGGTAGCCAGCCATTGGTTACAGATCAACATTATTATATATTATGTAATAGGCATAACTATCAGTGTCACAGGATCCGTGTGCAAAATAACCTTATTCAAATGTTACTATTTCTTTAATCTTTTAATCGTGACTCAGTTAATTACTTTGTCTTTTATTTTAATATAAAGTTGTTAGAAGTTGGTAACTGAACAGTGAAAATAATGCCTATACAAATGATTGATTAAATTAGCTGATGAGTAGCCTATGTTTTAATAAAAGAAGCTTCAACGGTTTGTATTTCTAGGATTTCAGTAAATTACTTTTGGGAAAGTTTCATTGTATGGAAAATAAAATCCTTTACTAATTTGTGAGATAATATTTTTCATGTGAAATGAAAAAATCCACTGCTATTATGTAATGAACAGAGTAGCTGGTCACACAGTCTGGTTCGAGGTGCAAAGGGGAGTAAGACAAGGTTGTGTTCTCTCCTCATGCCTGTTTCAACATCTGTACAGAACATAAAATGTTAAAAAAACAGAAAATTATGAGACCTTTGACTATATTAATCTATACATAATTTGTGGGAATCCACTTCCAGAATTCATATGTGCAGATGACAAAATTCTCCTTTCAAACCATACTAATGGATTAGAACAATTCATCGTGTCTGTCAAAAGACACGAGACAAAACATATCAACCAAAAAGTAAACAACAGTGAAGACATTGATAATGTCACAAATTTTGAAAACCTTGGCTGCAAACTTAACAGTAATGGTGAATGTTCAAGAGAGGTTAGAAGGAGACTGGTCATAGTCATGCTGAGGTTAAACAGTAATAAGAGCCTGAGGCACAACATCAGCACAGAAATTATAGTAAACATGTCGAGAACATGCAACTTTCCCAAGGCAGCCTACAGATGTTGGCTGTAGACCGTCTTGTTAATGAAGAAAAAAAGAAAATTCTTAAAATTACCGTGGATCACGCAGGAGAGAAATGCTGACATTCTACAAGATCTGAACATTGAAAAAAACTGGCTCATAAATAGCATCATGTCTCAGAAACTGAAATACTCTGGCAGTATTAAATAGTGGTTTAGAAATGGCCGTAATGGTAAACATGGTTCCCTGAAGAAGCGGAAATGGTTGACCGGCACAAAGGGAGGCACATATTATTAAAGTCACCTTGGGCATAAGACCAGACAAGATGTTCATATTTTATATTGTTTTAATATTATGTGGAAAGCAAATTAGAACTTGAAAGCTTGTACAGAGAACATTCTTTTACTTATCTTTCACAGTCAGGTAGCAACAGCTTAGACAAGGGATCATTGAAACATTCATGTATAGGCTGAACTGTATGAACATTTAAACAAGCACACGTGAAATAAAGGCTTCTTTACATTGATGTCAGTTACAGAAAAAATATATAAACACAATACTCATCATCAAGTGCCCTGCCAGCTGGCGTAGGCGTTCATGGCTCTCCACAGATCTTGGTCTTTGGTGTTCTGGATCAACTCTGCTGATGATATTCCTCCATGCCACCGTCTCAATCCGTCCAGCATCATTTCTCTTGGTCTGCCTCTGCCTCGATGTTCTCCAATGCCTCTCTTCTCATCACATGACCAAAGAAAGCTGTTTGTCTCTTTCTTGTTGTTTATAGTGTTCTAGTTTCATTAGTCTCTTTCAGGCAATCGTTGTTAGTTACTCTGGCAATCCAAGGAATTCGCAACATTCGTCTTAAAAACCACATCTCTGTTGCTTCTAAGTTCTTCCTAATTTGTTCATTTACATTCCAAGATTCACAGCCATACAGCAAAACTGGTTCTATATAGCATTTTAGCACTCTCTTACATTCATTGATAGCGACTTATTCCATAAGATACTCTTCATTTTCTGACATGCGGCTTTTGCCTGCCCTGTTCTGTTCTTAATCTCTATTGTACATCTTCCATCTGATGTTATAAGTTCCCCTAGATATTTAAAATTATCTACTTGGTTGAGAATTTCCCCTTCTATTTCTATGACACATTTTGGTGTCCCCATTTTCTTTGATATCACCATTGTTACTGTTTTTATTTATATTCAAGGAGAGTCCTTTCTGTGCACTCTCTGTTACTACAGTGTCCAACAATTGGTGTAGGTCTGTTGCATTATCCGTCACCAATACTGTGTAATCTGCATAGCGTATATTGTTTATATTATATCCTCCGATTAGTATTCCTGGCATCTCTTTGATCTCTCTCATTATTACTTCGCTATATAGGGAGAAGAGATCGGGTGACAAGACACACCCCTGTCGTACTCCTAGCTTTATCTGTTCGTAACTACCCTCTTTATTTCCCATTTTAATTGCTGCTACTTGGTTCCAGTATATATTCTTTATTACTCTTAAATCTTTCCCATCAATGTTGATATCTTCCAACATTTTAATCAGCTCATCATTTATCAAATGCCTTAGTATAATCTATGAAGCATAAATATGTCTCTCTGTTTATCTATTGACGTTTCTATTAGTGTTCGTAATATATATTGCATTGTTTGTACCGTTTCCTTCCATAAAACCATACTGTTCTTCACTAATTAATAAATGAGGTTAATTGTACAGAAAGTTTTCGCATTCAATTGCTCTTGGTCTCTTTGGTATTGCTATAAATACAGATTTCAGCATATCGCTCGGTAAATATCCACTGTTGTAAATATAATTCAGCATTTTGGTTAATATATCTACCCCAAATTCTCCCAATACTTCTAATTCTTCTACTGTGATTTCATCTGGCCCAGCTGTTTTTCCTTTCTTCATATATTTCATAGTGTCAGCGACTTCTTCTTTTACACAATGCTATCATTACTATTTCTATCTTCCCTTTCCCCCCCCCCCCCCCCCCTCTCTCTTCTCACTCTGTCTCTCCATCCCTCTCCTCTGTCTCTCTCTTCTCTACTTCTCTCTCTCTTTTCCTACCTCTCTCTCTCACTCACACACATGCACACATACACACTATCTATTAATATGGTGGCTAGTTCTCATATTCTTCACTTTCACACCAAAGCCTAACTCAGTTATTAGAAACAAGTGCAATAAACTCATCCACTTAGTTATTTGTATGGACTGAAAAGATCCAGTGTTAGTTTCTGATCGTATTTAATTGATTCTTGCTGACAGGATACCTAACCTTCCCTCCACAGGTAGATATGTTAGTCTTTTAAGCCCTTGTGTGCAGTGTTCAAATATGGCTATTGTAGTTATAAGAAGAAATCTTCATCTTTTCTGCCTTTTCTCAAAGTTGGAGATTTGATGTGGGTTTGACTAGCAAAAAATTTAACTGATGAGAATAAAACTATTGTCATAGAGCAAACAGAACAGTCAACACATAGATTACAACTGACATGGACTTACTCAGTACAGGTGTTGAAGTCAGTAGCTCCTACTGCTAACTGATGATCAAACACCTGAACATCTGTAATTCTGGTCATAGATGGAAACAAAATCCTACACAAGGCACATAGACAAGATTATATAAGTTCTCCAATGGCAAAGAATAAGTTTAAATATAACATCCAAAACTTTAAGAATAAAGACAGGAGAAATCAGTCTAATTGGATTACATTTCAGTAGGAAGGGTTTCTTCCTGCATTTATTTTGCTCCTCCATGTAGCCAGTTTTTTTTTTTTTTTAAATGCTCTTGCTATATGCTCTGTTATTTTATGACACCTTCTTTAGCAAGTCTAAAGACTGATCCTCCCAGAATTTCGTCAGTGAAATTGTGAGGTTAATTTTCAAATTTGGTATTTGGTTGGTAATTTGAAATGATGCATGGCCTTGGTTAAAACTCTGGTACACAAACAGATGTGTATTGTGTTAGATATGGCCAAGACTTTGACAGGGAAATACTAGAGAGTAAGCTGGACCAGG
This sequence comes from Cepaea nemoralis, assembly GCA_014155875.1. Lineage (NCBI taxonomy): Eukaryota > Metazoa > Mollusca > Gastropoda > Stylommatophora > Helicidae > Cepaea > Cepaea nemoralis. The sequence goes on along the minus strand of JACEFZ010024437.1, from coordinate 522,181 downwards.
CCAGCTACGTAGGTGAAGGAGTTACGGACGCAGTTCGTAATCTCGTATCAATCAATCAATCATGTGCCATGCCGGAAAGAGTGGGCGGTCATGACTCGCCATTTCACTTGATCACCAGCATCGGGATCAGCTCAGTGTTCCTGTCTTGTCCATGCCATGTGGACAAGCCATCCAGGTATTTTCCTCTTGGTCTGTAATCTTGTATACCCACAGTTAAAACACAGCTGCGGGCGATTTGGCAGCTGATCGTCTTGCATTGGTTTTTTACGAAATGGTATGGGTGCCGATCATTCAGAAAACAATGGCAAACTACTTAACGTAAATTTGGCAAGAGATCACAACAGTAAAAAATGCTGGTGTTGACTGTGACGTCCTGTAAAGGATATGCAACTAACTTTAACTAACACTGGACCTGCAGCTGCTGTAGCATGGTCATGGGGTTGAATCTGCGTCAGGGCACATCTTTAAAACTGTCCTGGGTTCCCAGGTCAACCCAGCCTGAGATGGATAACCAGGAAATGTCTGGGGAAGTCAAGGCGGCTGTTGTTATATTGAAGACATCACCCACCCAGTGTTCTACTGAAGAAATCACCCGCCCAGTGTTCTACTGAAGACATCACCCGCCCAATGTTCCACTGAAGACATCACCCGCCCAGTGTTCTACTGAAGACATTACCCGCCCAGTGTTCTACTGAAGACATCACTCGCCCAGTGTTCTACTGAAGACATCACCCACCCAGTGTTCTGCTGAAGACATCATCCACCCGGTGTTCTACTGAAGACATCACGCGCCCAGTGTTCTGCTGAAGACATCATCCACCTTGTGTTCTACTGAAGGCATCACCCGCCCAGTGTTCTACTGAAGACATCACCCTGCCAGTGTTCTGCTGAAGACATCATCCACCCGGTGTTCTATTGAAGACATCACCCACCCAGTGTTCTACTGAAGAAATTACCCGCCCAGTGTTCTACTGAAGACATCACCCGCCCTGTGTTCTACTGAAGACATCACCCGCCCAGTGTTCTACTGAAGATCATCACCCGCCCAGTGTTCTACTGAAGACATCACCCACCCAGTGTTCTGCTGAAGACATCCACCCAGTGTTCTACTGAAGACATCACCCGCCCAGTGTTCTGCTGAAGACATCACCTGCCCAGTGTTCTACTGAAGACATCACCCGCCCAGTGTTCTACTGAAGACATCACGCACCCAGTGTTCTACTAAAGACATCACGCACCCAGTGTTCTACTGAAGACATCATCCCTGCCAGTGTTCTGCTGAAGACATCATCCACCCGGTGTTCTACAGAAGACATCACCCGCCCAGTGTTCTACTGAAGACATCACCCGCCCATTGTTCTACTGAAGACATCACCCGGCCAGTGTTCTGCTGAAGACATCATCTACCCAGTGTTCTACTGAAGACATCACCCACCCAGTGTTCTACAGAAGACATCACCCGCCCAGTGTTCTACAGAAGACATCACCCGCCCAGTGTTCTACTGAAGACATCACCCGCCCAGTGTTCTACTGAAGACATCACCCGGCCAGTGTTCTGCTGAAGACATCATCTAACCAGTGTTCTACTGAAGACATCACCCGCCCAGTGTTCTACTGAAGACATCACCCGCCCAGTGTTCTACTGAAGACATCACCCGCCCAGTGTTCTACTGAAGACATCACCCACCCAGTGTTCTACTGAAGACATCACCCACCCAGTGTTCTGCTGAAGACATCACCTGCCCAGTGTTCTGCTGAAGACATCACCTGCCCAGTGTTCTACTGAAGACATCACCTGCCCAGTGTTCTACTGAAGACATCACCCACCCAGTGTTCTACTGAAGACATCATCTACCCAGTGTTCTACTGAAGACATCATCCACCCAGTGTTCTGCTGAAGACATCACCCACCCAGTGTTCTGCTGAAGACATCACCCGCCCAGTGTTCTACTGAAGACATCACCCGCCCAGTGTTCTACTGAAGACATCACCCACCCAGTGTTCTACTGAAGACATCACCCACCCAGTGTTCTGCTGAAGACATCACCCGCCCAGTGTTCTACTGAAGACATCACCCGCCCAGTGTTCTACTGAAGACATCACCCGCCCAGTGTTCTACTGAAGACATCATGCGCCCAGTGTTCTACTGAAGACATCATCCTGCCAGTGTTCTGCTGAAGACATCATCCACCCGGTGTTCTACAGAAAACATCACCCGCCCAGTGTTCTACTGAAGACATCACCCGGCCAGTGTTCTGCTGAAGACATCACCCGCCCAGTGTTCTGCTGAAGACATCACCCGCCCAGTGTTCTACTGAAGACATCACCCGCCCAGTGTTCTACTGAAGACATCACCCGCCCAGTGTTCTACTGAAGACATCACCCGCCCAGTGTTCTACTGAAGACATCACCCGCCCAGTGTTCTACTGAAGACATCACCCGCCCAGTGTTCTACTGAAGACATCACCCGCCCAGTGTTCTACTGAAGACATCACCCGCCCAGTGTTCTACTGAAGACATCACCCGCCCAGTGTTCTGCTGAAGACATCACCCGCCCAGTGTTCTGCTGAAGACATCACCCGGCCAGTGTTCTGCTGAAGACATCACCCACCCAGTGTTCTGCTGAAGACATCACCCACCCAGTGTTCTGCTGAAGACATCACCCACCCAGTGTTCTGCTTAAGACATCACCCGCCCAGTGTTCTGCTGAAGACATCACCCGCCCAGTGTTCTACTGAAGACATCACCCGCCCAGTGTTCTACTGAAGACATCACCCGCCCAGTGTTTTACTGAAGACATCACCCACCCAGTGTTCTACTGAAGACATCACCCGCCCAGTGTTCTGCTGAAGACATCACCCGCCAGTGTTCTACTGAAGACATCATCCTACCCAGTGTTCTACTGAAGACATCACCCGCCCAGTGTTCTGCTGAAGACATCACCCGCCCAGTGTTATTAGTCCAAGCAAATATGGGTTGAGCACCATATGCCCAATATGTCATGTAAAGAGGTACTATATTTTACTGACTTTACATCGAACTCGCATCAAATGTCAGCCATATTTGATAGCACTGGTGGCAATTCTGCCTGCCTTATACTATAGTTATTGATCTAAAACTATTATTATTTGCAGAATTATTGTTCATAATCAGTCTCAGTTGGTCACCATGTAATTTGTCATGTATTTGTAATTTCAGTCCCAACTTTGGTGCAGAAGCAAAGTGCTGCAGCTGAATATAACCAGCTTCATTCAATGGAGAATAAACTCAGGTCACCCATGAGTTGCTGAAGATTGTGTTACATTTGGATATGTCCCTTGTCACAATTTAATTGACTTGTAATGGTAGTTGCTTTTTCAGTATTGCTGTTAGTTTTGTTAAAAGGCATGCATTTATGTATAAAATGTAACTTCTCTGCCATTAATGTTAGGATTTTATTTCACAATGATTTGATGGTACACAGACATTCCTGTACCTCATGTTAACATTAATCTCATTGTTTATTTAGGTTAGAACTACATACTTACAGATACAGAAATTATTTGAATCATGTTTATGAAATGTATAGCTTGAAATGTACTCTTTTGGTTTTCAGTTTGTTTAATCTAAACTGTTTGATTGTTCTGTAATGGATCATTGGGACAACTTCTAATAACTGTTTGTTATATCTGATGTTAATATACCCCGCTGCAGTCTTTCCTACTTGCATTGAAGTATAGCAAGTAAAGTTTGTTTTGTTGTTTATTCTGCAGGATCTTAACCTACCCTATTTCTTGTATTTTTGTATTACCGTATCCTGGTTCCACCTATCTTTCCTATATAAATATTATAGCTGTGATGTTTTTTACAGTCATAATATGTATCAGAAGTGTGATTTGTAAGGATTCTTCTGGGTTTGCTCTAAACATTCTTTGTGATGTGATTGTAGTTGTGTCATTGCACTTTACCAGACCATTCTTGTGATCTCAAATTGACTTCCTAAATAGATAAATAAGCTACCTGTCTGTTGTAGGAGTGCCATTTCTTCTTCTTCTGCATTCATCCGGAGAGTTTTTTCGGACGTGATTGCATTGTGCCTGTTTACAGGAGAGCTGCGTTCTTCTGCTGGCATTTGTTGACCAGATTAACCTTCCCAGGAATTTCTTAGGACGTTTGACTCTCTCTGCTGTGGTGTTATCCCCCATCCCAGCTGGCCCATTTAGAACAGCCGAAGACATCCTGATCAGCCCTCAAGGGAAGGCAGGGGCAGACCATGGGCATTGCTCACCATCCAAGGAGGCTTCCATAATTGCAGAGCCGACACATAGCGCTCTGGTACTGGGCTCACCCAAGGAATCATCACATCCTGCACATGGCTGCTTAGCCTCACTTACGTATATTGAGCCTTCCATTCACCACAGGCCTTTCCTCCAGAAACCAGAAGAATTCAGTCTGCAGATGATATCCACACAGTGAGCTTTTGATTCAGACTTTCCTCTTAATGGATTTGCTATCCAAACAATATTCCATTGTGTGCCACTAGGACATTTTTTCTACCTGGAGTGCCATTTTATTTCCTGTTAGTAATAACTGCCAGGCTGTCAAGTCTGATCAACAAGCGTTATGAAAGTAAGTTAGAAAAGCTGCATGGGACAGGATCTCTGAAGTAGTTTCTAAGTGATGAGTGGCTCAGACTGGGCTTGATCAGGTTATGGTAATCGCATGACTGAAAACATCACATGCCTCAGTCAGATGTCCAGCTGAATGGGAGCAGCTGCTGGTTATCTTGTGCCAAATGACCACTAGGTATAGCCAACATTAGAGGATTAGTACTGCTGGTTTGTTCTGTCATCAGCACTATTTTCAAAATGGCTGTACACTTGAGAACAATTGGTCAAAGAAAGGAGCTCAGGAATATGTCTACAAACTTGTATCTCTACAGAAATTCTAAACTTGACATTAATTTGTTCTCAGTTAAACCTGTACTGGCTATAGATGAGGGTCACTTCTATTGAGCTAAGATGAAAAACAAATGAATGTTAAAAGCTATAGTGAAAGTCATTTTTACATATAACTAATAGATGTAACTTTGTAATTCACTTTACAATGTTCAGCCATGAAGAAAATATTAATATATAACTTCATATGTAAGCTGCCTTGTTTTTGTTTTTTTCGTGAAGAATCATTTTTAAATATAAAATGATTTCTGAGTTTGTGAATACCATATATTATTACATGTAGTATAGACAGAGTAATAAGGAAATGAAGTTTGTAGTAGATGGAGGTAGGAAATAGTGTGTGGTGTACAGTGTGTTACACAGTAACATCAGACATTGTACATGTGATATAGGAAAATGTTGGATCAGATGTTTGACTTGAGAATGACACAGTATTGTGTATAGGGGCTGGAAATTACCATTGCATTCACTGGATTGGCATTGTATGCAGAGAAAAGAAAATTTTTTCTGTTCATCAATTCTGAAGAGGTCATGACAGCAGCCTGGCATTATGTGATTGTTGCAAGGTGACATTGTTCCCGGTGGAAGCAGTCGGTGTGGTTAAAGAATCAGACAGTTTAGCACCTATGTTTTTGATGTTCACCTTTTATCTTATCATTCCACAATGTACATTTCCCTTATTTGTTAACAACTTTTGTTTTCTGATATTAATGTTGATATTACATGATTGTGTATTGATATCCATTAAAGTGACAACACTGTGTATTGCAACAAATGCATATTCCTGAATATTGTTCAATAAGAACAAACTGGACATGAAAATAGATGAACTGATGAAGGAGAGAGAGAGAGAGAGAATATGTATTTCTTGCAAGCTGTGATGAGACCACTGTTCTGCAGAGACTTGCTACAAGATGATTATGATGAATTTCCTATTCTTCTATTCAGCAAGACTTCTGGGAAACTGCATTGCATGAGCATACACAGGGAGGTTATGTTGTGAAATTGTTGTTATGACAGCACAGGCACAACTTGAAGATGTCACTTTACTCACAAACCATGTTACTGAATTAGAAACTCATATCATTTTATCACATGAACTACCAGCATCTTGTTTTGTTAGGATTTGGATCATTTAAGAATGGATTGTTTTCTTTGTTCAGACAAAGAGACAACTAGTTTGTAATCATGTTTCACATGCTGATCCTGGACATAATGTAACACATTGTAAGTTTGATAACTCTGTGATTGATGAAAATAGATGATTACAAAATGTTGCTGTCTTGCTGTTATCTGCATTTCTGGGTATTTGAATACCTTTGAGACTAATAACACAAATGTATGTAGTGTTTCATAGTGTTCAGTGTGCATAAAATGTTAGAACACTAGATTTCTTTTTAAAAAAGAAGCATAATTTTTTTTTAATTGTTATATATTTTTCATCAGAATCATATTTCTAACAGTAGCTGTAAATTGTATTTACTTTTAGTTGTTCAGAATGTAAGTCAATTGACATATATTCTATTGTCCTCATGTGTGCTGCTGCCATGTTGATTTGTTATACTTTTGTTCATTCAGAAGCAGAAGAAGGATGTCGCCACAATAACAGTGAATCCTAGACAGTATCAGTTATCAGTGTATGCTGTGATAAATTTATCACCCGCGTCTATTTGCATTTTAGAAGATGATTATATCTTAATCTGCTTGCTTTGTTGTTTCCATATTGATTAAAGCCATCTTTGCAGCCAGAGAATATTGTTTTTAGTAGGGATGTTTTGTGAAACTATTAGCTTGTTGTTAGAAAATCATACAACAGTGGCAAGGATAGCGGAAACAATGTAGTATTTTTGGCAACACCAACTAACAAGAACAACATAAAGAACTGAACATGTTCAAGATTGAACATATTACTTATTGCCTTTGTTTTAACCACCCCAGACATGTAGTCCTCATGTTAACCACTTTGTTTCATTAAGAAATCTCTGTATGTTGTTCATTTATATTTGAGCTTTTTAACTGTTGATAAGACTTTCTATTAATGTTGTGAACATTTGTTTACTTGGAGCTTTTTTCTTTTTTTTTTCTATAACTGTATTTGAATTATGTAGATTCGAGGGATCTGTTTTTATTGTATTTGTTTTCTTGTGTTACAATTTGGCAAGAAACATTAAAGCATTAATGAGCGTGGGTGCTAGGGTTGGCCTCAGGCTCCTCCACAGGCTGATGACCACTGTATTCAGTGTGGTGCTTGATGTTTAGTCTTGTATGCTTTATTAAAATCAAACAATGATTACCAGTCAAACATTCATTGTTAGCTGTTCTTTTATTTATTTCTTGATCACCCCACTTCTACGCTAGGTTGTAGAATACTGTAAGATTTGGTTGTCTTGCATGTCTGGCATAAATACATATGTAATACATAATCATGAATGCAGTGCTGCATACTGTCCTACTACCATATACAGGTATCTATAACATGTATCCAAGTTGAGATCCTTCAGGGAAACAACAGATAATATCAGCTCTGTGTATTATATCTCAAATAGCCATGACAAATCCTTGGACATAATTACACCACTTAACATAATTAGGGATGGATCGAAGGATATATACATAGATGGGGACAACATCACAGTGTGGCCAACCCAGTGCTAGGGATGAGTATCCACAGAGATAAGTGAACAACTCTGCAGCTGAGCAGAGCATGATACTCACTTTACTTGTCATTTGGAAATGGATGTCATAGGCAGCGGTTAAGGACCTCTGTGTGGATATGGAAACCACCACATTATTTTTTTTTCCATTTAAATGTCAGAACAAGAGTACCGAAATGTCATGTAGAACCCGTTCTGTTGTATGGCATTGAAACAAGGAACCTGAACAAGCGCATTAGGAAGAGCTTGGAGGCAACAAAGATGTGGTTTTTGGAATGTGTGTTACATACTACATACCCCCCCCCCCCCCCCCCCACCACCACCACCTCAATAATCACCACCACCACACTCAACTCTGGCAGGTTATTGTGGCAGGTTGAGTCTGTAATCCTAGAATACATGTGGGCAACTGTTTTATGGTTTTCAGTACCAGGTCTTCCTTCCATGTTATCATTAGCTGGGGGAGATCAAATAAAATGGCAAATTTGTTCTTTTATTTACTTGGAGTGCATTCTCAATGCCCTGTGTAAGATAAGCTTGTTTATACTTAGTACTGCCTGTATTTGGGAGAATATTGAGATTGAGAAGAATCAAATGCGTCTTCTATTTACTAGTCTTGCCATCAGTTTGTCCACACAGCTTAGGAGACTTACAGCTCTGTAGTCTTGCCATCAGTTTGTCCACACAGCTTAGGAGACTTACAGCTCTGTAGTCTTGCCATCAGTTTGTCCACACAGCTTAGGAGACTTACAGCTCTGTAGTCTTGCCATCAGTTTGTCCACACAGCTTAGGAGACTTACAGCTCTGTAGTCTTGCCATCAGTTTGTCCACACAGCTTAGGAGACTTACAGCTCTGTAGTCTTGCCATCAATTTGTCCACACAGCTTAGGAGACTTACAGCTCTGTAGTCTTGCTATCAGTTTGTCCACACAGCTTAGGAGACTACAGCTCTGTAGTCTTGCTATCAGTTTGTCCACACAGCTTAGGAGACTTACAGCTCTGTAGTTCAGTACATCTACGAAAATTGACTCATAAGTAGCATCATGTCTCGGAAACTGAAATTACTCTGGCCATATTAAGGAGCATAGAAACAAACTGATGGAATGCCTAGAAGAAGAGGCAGAGTGAACCAGCAGGAAGATGGACATAGCTTGGGCATCAAATGCATGAGGCAGGTGAACTGGCCAAGGATTAAGCATCTCTTCAGCAGGTTATGATGGACATAGATTGAGCATCAAATGCATAAGGCAGGTGAACTGCCCAAGAATTGAGCATCTCTTCAGCGGGTCATGATGATGCTTGAGGCAGGTGAACTGGCCAAGGATTGAGCATCTCTTCAGCGGGTCATGATGGACATAGCTTGGGCATCAAATGCATGAGGCAAGTGAACTGGCCAAGGATTGAACATCTCTTTAGTGGGTCATGATGGACATAGCTTGGGCATCAACTGCATGAGGCAGGTGAACTGGCCAAGGATTCAGCGGGTCATGATGGACATAGCTTGGGCATCAAATGCATGAGGCAGGTGAACTGGCCAAGGATTAAGCATCTCTTCAGTGGGTCATGGTGAGGCAGGTGAGCTGGCCAAGGATTGAGCATCTCTTCAGCGGGTCATGATGAGAAAGAGCTTCTGCAAACGGACTTGCTACATGATGATGATATTGGGTTCATGGGTCCTTTGTATCTGTTCCTGCTTTTAAGGTGGCTGAATGTATACTTCCTTCCTGGTAGATGCGTCAAGACCTTTGTGCCTACACTGGCTGGAGACATTAAGGAGAAATTTGTTGATAATAGGTCTGAGGCATTTAAGGAATAAAGTTGCTTTGCTGTTGGTTCTGTGTGCTTTCTTTGGCTTTAACTTTTTAATGACTATGTTCTAGCTCCCGAATTGTTAATTTTAATGCCATGCACTGTTTATCAGAAAGGATCTGGACTGAGTTTTTCTATCATTTGTTAATTTCATGAGAAGTATGAAAAGATCTGGCATGTAAATCTGCTGCTGCCCAGCCAGTCGCTGAATCTGTATGTAGTTTATGTTTGGCTCTTTCTGTCTTATCCAGTAAAGGTGACTAAAGTAATTATGCCACCAATACGTACTTAGTTTCTGTACCACCATTATATGCATAAAGTGACTTATCACCAGTGGCAACATAAAGCAACTGTACCATCAGCGGCTACATAATGCAACTATCATCAGTAATATATGATGTCTGTACCACCATTATCTACATAAATCACACCTGCTTGTATCTGTACCATCATCTTTATAAAGCAATTGTATAAACAGTAACTACATAGTGCAACTGTACCACTTGCACTCTACAAAAAGGGAACTGTACCACCAGTAACTACATACAGATTCTCTACCACTTTCACTCTACATAAAGAAACTGTACCATCAGTAACTACATATGACAAATGTATCACCAGTAACTACATATGGCAACTGTACCACCAGTAACTACATACAGCAACTGTACCACCAGTAACTACATACAGCAACTGTACCACCAGTAACTACATATGACAACTGTACCACCAGTAACTACATACAGCAACTGTACCACCAGTAACTACATACAACAACTGTACCACCAGTAACTACATATGGCAACTGTACCACCAGTAACTACATACAGCAACTGTACCACCAGTAATTACATATGGCAACTGTACCACCAGTAACTACATATGGCAACTGTACCACCAATAACTACATACAACAACTGTACCACCATTAACTACATACAACAACTGTACCACCATTAACTACATACAACAACTGTACCACCAGTAACTACATACAGCAACTGTACCACCAGTAACTACATTCTTCTTCTTCTGCTGCGTTCATCTGGAGTTTTTTTCTGGACGTGATTGCGTTGTACCTGTTTACAGCAGAGCTGCATTCTTGCGCCGTTAGGCCGACACATCTGACTTATGCTGGCATTTGTTGACCGGGTTAACCTTCCCGAGGTAACTACATTCAACAACTGTACCAATAGTAACTACATACAACAACTGTACCACCAGTAACTACATACAGCAACTGTACCACCAGTAACTATATAAATCAGCTGTACCACAGGTAAGTACATAAATCAACTGTACCACAGGTAACTACAAAAATCAACTGCACCACAGGTAACTACACAAATCAACTGTACCACAGGTAACTACACAAATCAACTGTACCACGGCTAACTACATAAACCAACTGTACCACAGGTAACTACACACATCAACTGTACCACAGGTAACTACACAAATCAACTGTACCACGGCTAACTACATAAACCAACTGTACCACAGGTAACTACATAAATCAACTGTACCACAGTGTAACTACATAAATCAACTGTACCACAGGTGACTACATAAATCAACTGTACCACAGGTAACTACATAAATCAACTATACTACAGGCAGCAGTTAACCACCAGTAACATCATTAGATAGTTGTACCACCAGTAACATCATTAGATAGCTGTACCGCCAGTAACATCATTAGATAGCTGTACCACCAGTAACATCATTAGATGGCTGTACCACCAGTAACATCATAGCTATCTCCAGTAAAATCATTAGATGGCTGTACCACCAGTAACATAGCTATCTCCAGTAAAATCATTAGATGGCTGTACCACCAGTAACATCATTAGATGGCTGTACCACCAGTAACATCATTAGATGGCTGTACTGCCAGTAACATCATTAGATAGCTGTACCACCAGTAACATCATTAGACAGCTGTACCACCAGTAACATCATTAGACAGCTGTACCACCAGTAACATCATAGCTATCTCCAGTAAAATCATTAGATGGCTGTACCACCAGTAACATCATTATATGGCTGTAACACCAGTAATATCAGATAGTTGTACCGCCAGGAGCTACATAAAGCAGTTGTACCACCAGTAACATCATTAGATAGCTGTACCACCAGTAACATCATTAGATAGTTGTACCGCCAGGAGCTACATAAATCAGTTGTACCACCAGTAACATCATTAGACAACTGTTCCACCAGTAACATCATTAGATAGCTGTACCAGCAGTAACATCATTAGACAACTGTTCCACCAGTAACATTATTAGATAGCTGTACCAGCAGTAACATCATTAGATAGCTGTACCAACAGTAACATCATTAGATGGTTGTACCACCTGGAGCTACATAAAGCAGTTGTACCACCAGTAACATCATTAGATAGTTGTACCGCCAGGAGCTACATAAATCAGTTGTACCACCAGTAACATCATTAGACAACTGTACCACCAGTAACATCATTAGATAGCTGTACCACCAGTAGCATCATTAGACAACTGTACCACCAGTAACATCATTAGATTGTTGTATCGCCAGGAGCTACATAAATCAGTTGTACCACCAGTAACATCATTAGACAACTGTACCACCAGTAACATCATTAGATAGCTGTACCACCAGTAACATCATTAGACAACTGTACCACCAGTAACATCATTAGATAGCTGTACCACCAGTAACATCATTAGACAACTGTACCACCAGTAACATCATTAGATGGCTGTACCACCAGTAACATCATTAGATGGCTGTACCACCAGTAACATCATTAGACAACTGTACCACCAGTAACATCATTAGACAACTGTACCACCAGTAACTACACCAATCAACTGTACCACCAGTAACATCATTAGACCAACTGTACCACCAGTAACATCATAAATCAACTGTACCAGTGTAAACTACATAAATCAACTGTACCACCAGGAGCTACATAAATCAACTGTACCACCAGTAACTATCAACAAACTGTACCACCAGTAACTACATAAATCAACTGTACCACCAGGTAATACATAAATCAACTAGTACTACAGGCATCAGTTGTACCACCAGTAACATCATTAGATGGCTGTACCACCAGTAACATCATTAGTTATCACCAGTAACATCATTAGATGGCTGTACCACCAGTAACATCATTAGATGGCTGTAACACCAGTAACATCATTAGACAGCTGTACCACCAGTAACATCATTAGACAGCTGTACCACCAGTAACATCATTAGATGATGCTGTACCACCAGTAACATCATTATATGGCTGTAACACCAGTAATATCATTAGATAGTTGTACCGCCAGGAGCTACATAAAGCAGTTGTACCACCAGTAACATCATTAGATAGCTGTACCACCAGTAACATCATTAGATAGTTGTACCGCCAGGAGCTACATAAATCAGTTGTACCACCAGTAACATCATTAGACAACTGTTCCACCAGTAACATCATTAGATAGCTGTACCAGCAGTAACATCATTAGACAACTGTTCCACCAGTAACATCATTAGATAGTTGTACCGCCAGGAGCTACATAAAGCAGTTGTACCACCAGTAACATCATTAGATAGTTGTACCGCCAGGAGCTACATAAATCAGTTGTACCACCAGTAACATCATTAGACAACTGTACCACCAGTAACATCATTAGATAGCTGTACCACCAGTAGCATCATTAGACAACTGTACCACCAGTAACATCATTAGATAGTTGTACCGCCAGGAGCTACATAAATCAGTTGTACCACCAGTAACATCATTAGACAACTGTACCACCAGTAACATCATTAGATAGCTGTACCACCAGTAACATCATTAGACAACTGTACCACCAGTAACATCATTAGATAGCTGTACCACCAGTAACATCATTATATGGCTGTACCACCAGTAACATCATTAGATAGCTGTACCACCAGTAACATCATTAGACAGCTGTACCACCAGTAACATCATTATATGGCTGTAACACCAGTAACATCATTAGACAGCTGTACCACCAGTAACATCATTAGATAGCTGTACCACCAGTAACATCATTAGACAGCTGTACCACCAGTAACATCATTAGATAGCTGTACCACCAGTAACATCATTAGACAGCTGTACCACCAGTAACATCATTAGACGGCTGTAACAACAGTAACATCATTAGACAGCTGTACCACCAGTAACATCATTAGACGGCTGTACCACCAGTAACATCATTAGACAGCTGTACCACCAGTAACATCATTAGATAGCTGTACCACCAGTAACATCATTAGACAGCTGTACCACCAGTAACATCATTAGATAGCTGTACCACCAGTAACATCATTAGATAGCTGTACCACCAGTAACATCATTAGAAAGCTGTACCACCAGTAACATCATTAGATAGCTGTAGCCACCAGTACATCATTAGATAGCTGTACCACCAGTAACATCAGTTAGATAGCTGTACCACCAGTAACATCATTATATGGCTGTACCACCAGTAACATCATAGCTATCTCCAGTAACATCATTAGATAGCTGTACCACCAGTAACATCATAGCTAACTCCAGTAAAATCATTATATGGCTGTACCACCAGTAACATCATTATATGGCTGTAACACCAGTAAAATCATTAGATAGCTGTACCACCAGTAGCATCATTAGATAGTTGTACCACCAGTAACATCATTAGATAGCTGTACCACCAGTAACATCATTAGTTGTACCGCCAGGAGCTACATAAAGCACTTGTACCACCAGTAACATCATTAGATAGCTGTACCACCAGTAACATCATTAGATAGTTGTACCACCAGTAATATCATTAGTTGTACCGCCAGGAGCTACATAAAGCACTTGAACCACCAGTAACATCATTAGATAGCTGTACCACCAGTAACATCATTAGACAGCTGTACAACAAATAACTTCGTTGGATAGCTGTACCACCAGTAGCTACATAAAGCAGTTGTACCACCAGTACCTTAATAAGGTACCTGTTCTACCAGTATCTATTAAATAACTGCACTTCATGAATCATTATCTTACTTTTTCAAAAGTAAATTGTATGTGGTGTTTGAAAAATGCAGTTAGATTGATAGGAAGTGTGAAAATTTTGATCAAAACGTGTGTGTGTAAACATTGTAGGCAATGCATTTGTCATTAGCAGTTTGTATAATCAATGTGCAGATTACAAATAATACATATCCTTTATTAGTAATAACCGATCCAAACGAGGGCGTCCTGTGTCCAGTAGTGGTATTTGTAGCACAGCTTAGTCACAATGAAAATATGTTTTCTGTTACACAGAAGATTTGAAATCGTTTCCTTTCTTCGTTTAATGTGAATAATTATTCTACTATAAAATTACTATAAATATAGGCAGACATCCGCAGAATACATTTATTACCAGTACATCTTTTGAGAAAGGGAAACATTAATTACAATGAGATAAATACCTGAATGGCTTGGCCAAAAGACCTAATGGGGAAAAAACACAGATTTGAACAGGGACTGAGGATCAGGTGAGGTAGTGAACCAAAATCCCCCCATGCTTATTAGCGTGGCATGTGGTGACGACATTGTCTAAAGGCATCACCTTTTAGTAGTTGCTTTTCTGCAGTGCTAGGTCTTGTTAGTCTTCACTTCACTTTGCAGGAGTTGATATGGTCATGACTTCAGAAGCTAATAAAATGTTGGGAAAAGGCTGATGATAATTACTTATGTTGTTTCACAGTAAACAAATGTAGAATTAAAACCCGATATAAAAATAAGTGAAGTGTCTGTGCGTGGCAGAGGGAGGCTGAGAGAGAGAGAGAGAGAACATGTAGGTGGTCATTCGTTCGTTCTATCTATTTGTGGCAAGTCAAAACAAGAAGATCATATTAAAAAGGTATGTTGTTTACATCCACCATACTTTGTGTCTCAGCCAACAGGAAATGGAAATTCTCCGAGACCATGACATACTGTTTCATAATTGTAAATCACCAAGTAGCCACGTCATCTGACATGAATTACAGTATTGAGATTCTCCGCGGAATTCTTTTCTCTGTATCAAAGATGCTTAGTGGGTTTGTTTTATTGATTGGGAAGATCTCAGAATACCCACACACAAAATGTTTACTGGAAACAAGCAGCAGGAATTGATATGGGTGGAAATGCGCAAGTCTGAGTAAGACATAAGGACGTGTTTTGTCACCAAATGTCTTCTCTCTCTACATCTCTGATGACATGATAGTCATTTTAAAATTACCATGGTAGACAATTGATTGACATTACTGTGCGAGCATGTATATATTTCAGCTTGAAGGATTTATCTATAATCTGCCCAGAAATGAATGCCGTCATTCACGATCAATTATTTTGAAAACTCTGTTGCATCGTTATGAAATTTTTCCTGCCGTCTTTTATTTATTGAAGAATGCCAGACATGTATGGTTAAGTGACATCAATAACATCCAAAAGGAAGAGCATTATAGAAATGAATGTAAACAGGCTACAAAAATAGTCCGACAGCAGAAGCGAGAATATATGAGTAATATAATCAAAGATATGGAAACTAATCACCAGAAAAATGAATCCAGAAAATTTATTAAAGAACTGAAGTCAATGAAACGAGGGCACCAACAAATCACATATGGTTTAAAAGACAAAAATGAGAATATGATAAATACCAATGAGGAAATGTGCAACACATGGAAAGAATATTTTATTGAATTACTAAATTGTGAAGCTCCAAGTAACATTTTCCCACAGGAAGAGGTTCTAACATGCGAACCACAAATTGAAGAACCTACATTTGAAGAAATCCTATATGTAATCACACGACTTAAAAACAATAAGGCAACTGGGACTGATGGAATTGCTGCTGAATTTATAAAGGCAGGTGGCCATGCATTACATCTAAAGCTATACGAACTAATAATAAAAATCTGGAGGACAGAAGAATTACCCCATGACTGGAAAGAGTCATTATTGATACCTATCTTTAAGAAAGGAGACAAGTTCCAGTGTGAAAATTATAGAGGAATATCACTACTGTCCACAAGCTATAAGATACTATCCGCAGTATTACTAAATAGACTAAAACCATATTCATTAGACATATTAGGTGACTACCAGGCGGGTTTTAGACAAAACAGATCAACAATAGATCAGATATTTATCTTACGACAAATAGCCGAGAAACATTGGGAATATAAAAGAGATCTCCATAACATTTTTGTGGATTTTAAAAAGGCTTATGATAGTGTCCATATGAATAGTCTATGGAATGCTATGCAGGAATTTGGAATACCAAGGAAGTTAATCAACATGACCAGACTATGCATGGAAGATACTTATAATATAGTAACATATAAAGGCAGGAAATCAGACCCCTTCCAAATAACATCTGGCTTGAAACAGGGTGATGCACTATCGCCGCTACTCTTCAATCTGGCTCTAGAGAAAGTTGTAAGGAAGATAAAGGAGGAATGTGATATTGGAGGAACATCCAAGCTGCTTGGTTATGCAGATGATATAGATATTATAGAGCAAAGTGAACAAAAGACATTGGAAATATTGACTCACTTAAAGGAAAAGCCCAACAGATGGGGCTGGTTATCAACCAAGATAAGACAGAATATTTGGTAATTTCAAGAGACGGAATGGCTAAAAACTCTGGCCACATACAAATAGATAATATGACCATTAAAAGAACGGAAACATACAAATACCTGGGTACAATCTTCAACTGCTCCAACATCATAAGGGAAGAAATACAAACTAGAATCAATTCTGGAAATAAGATATACTATGCACTACAACATCTACTAAAATCAAAGGCGCTATCTCGTAACACCAAAATCACAATATACAAAACACTGATCAGACCAGTTGTGCTGTATGGCTCTGAAACCTGGAGTACAACGAAAGAAGACGAAGCCTTGCTACAAACCTTTGAGAACAAAATTTTAAGACGCATCTTTGGACCCATTAGGGATACACAAAGTGGAGAGTGGAAAAGAAGAAGTAACAAAGACATTTATGATCTGTTCCGCTAATCACTGGTATCATGAAGGCTAATAGACTACAATGGCTGGGGCATATAGAAAGAATGGAAGATAATAGGGAAACAAAACTCGCTTACACTCAGGAAATAAATGACCGTAGACCCCGAGGTAGACCAAGAAGACGGTGGAGAGATAATACATGTACAGACTTACAAGCACTTGGAATCAACGACTGGCAAGAGAAGGTCCACCAGAGAGACGAATGGAGACGGATTGTATTTGCAGCAAAGAACCTCAATGGCTCGGAAAGCTGAAGAAGAAGAAGAAGAAGTCTTTTATTTACCCCCACCCAAGGAATATGTCTTTGATAGGTCCAAACGTAACTTAAATCATCGAAAGCGGCGACATTTCTTTGATGTTTTGGCGAAAATGTAGTGAATTCACGCTAACAAACTAGTCTTACAGTAAAGCACGTCATTTCGGGTAACGACACAAGTACAAGGCGTAGCCAGATTCGTATGGGAGTGAGTGCAATAAAAAAAGTAGCTTAAAAGTCGACAGGGTCGACTGCATTGCACCGGGTTTTTATCCCATATGGCTCAGTCTCTTTCCGCAGCGCGGAAAGCGTCGCACAAAGCACGAACTCCGTAGCTCCAGCGACGACCCTCGGGAGTCTCCGAAAAAATGCACTCGTGAAATGAAGGACGCGGCCCGGAATCGAACATACAACCTTCGGAGCCCGAGTCAGACGGCTTGACCACTTCACCACGGAGACTCCCGAGAGGGGTGCAATGTGTAATATTAGTAAAGACAGAGAATTTACAGAGGCATGGGGTAAATAATGTGTAAATTGACAGGAAAGTAGAAGGAATATATTTCTTACCTTATTTTTCATTTCCTTTTTGTTTCTTCAGCTGCTGGTTAATAATGTGTACACAAGTATTCATGTTACTAGGATGCATTTAGCTTTTTATATTGAGTTCGTGAAAGCTTCCAAATAGCTGTGCGTTAATGTGCGTATGGAGTGACCAGAAATGATACCGCAATTTAGTCATCATGTGTCAATTTTTAAGGATCTGTTCAGCTGTCTGTGTAGTTTGTTCACACGTACACATGGGTGACAGACCCGCTTTGAGTCTTCGTGAAAGTTTGTCTACTCTGCTGTTTACCGTTCAGAGACGGAACATGATTACCTGTTTGCACTATGAAAATAGTTGTCAGTGTCTCTGTAGTGGGCTTTCTTCTTAACGACCAAGATGTTGGTCCTCTTTTCATTGAAGTTTATAGATTGATTCGTATGCACGTGTGTTGTCCCCTAATTTGACAACGTGTTTGCTCTCACGTTTCTTGTTATGCCACAATATGTCAGTTTCCACCGCAATATTACTCTTCTGTTGGTATTCAATGCGTTTAGTTGTTTTTTTCAATACCAGTTTGTCACCGCTGAGGGCTTGCGGAATTGAAAATTCATCACTGTGGAATACAAACTGTTGCCATTGACATTGTGCTGATGCTGTAATGTTTAGGGCCTGCAATTCGTCTGAATAGTTGGAGCAAAATATCCCAGTAAGTGTGCACGTGGATTAAGGTCTGCGATCTGCTCAGACCTTAATCTGTGTCGGACGATTCCAGTAGGTTGATGACTGCTCTCGGTTGCATAAAATTCAATCCATCCTTTCTCCAATAGTCCTCTTCCTCTTTCAACACATGGTCCTCACATTTTTTCCAGTAACTTTTATCAATATTTAATAGCGCGGACTGGGTTAGTATCTTGACGTCAGACAATTTGAATGTAGTATTGGCAGCTGCCACCTGTCCTTTAATTTTAGCCCACACAAGTTCTATAGGGTTTAAATGAGAATGATACGGCGGAAGTCTCAAGCACCTATGGCCATGCTCTTCTATCAACTTGTCGATTTGATATTTCTTGCTTTTTTTGCGCCTGTTTTACAAGGGACAACAACTGTAGCTTGAAATATGTTTCTGGAAATGGTATATTTTCCCTTCGGAGCCATATCTTTATTGCTTCCTTTGTGCTCGATGCCGTAGGTATTTTGTCTTCTTGGGCAACAACATTGTGATATGATGCATTGTCCATGATTAGACAAGACGGTCTATCAAGGGATGGAAGTACTGTATTCTCGAGCCAATCTCTAAATACATTACCATTCATCTCATTATGATAATCCCTATTGTCTGTATGCTTTGATACGAACACGAGTCCAGCATTCTGTAGTAAGCCATTATGAGTACTACCAGCATAGGCTATGACCAAACGCTGTCCTTTACTACTGGGCACATAACGCTTTATCTTTCCATCCACTGATTGCCATTCCTTTTCACTTGTGTGGTGCGCATTGATCCACGTCTCATCCAAATACACTATGTCATAATTTTCTTTGCGCATTTCCCTTATTTCACGTAGGTATCTGCTTCTCATGGCTCCTAAATGCGGTTGCTCGCAAAGGATATTTCTACCTCCCTTGTACTTTCTAAAAGTGAAGCCTAATGTCCTTATAATTTTCCACAAAGTTGTTTTGGATAGCTATATGTTATTGTTCTTTCTCAACCAAACCGTAAGTTTTCTTACAGTCACTGTTTCTTTGGCATCCAGCATTTTTATAATAAATCGCCTTATGACATCCTTGTCAAAGCTGTCTACAATTGCCTTTCTACCTACCGTTTGCTTATCGCGTGTTGGTTTCATTCCAGATTCTTGCACCCATCGACGAAATGACCGTTTACTCAAACCCAATGCATGCACTGTTCTTTTTTCGGGATTTGTAACAGTATGAAACAGTTTCCTGCGATCAGCTTCTTGACAAAAATATGTGTACAACTTCATAGCGATGCTTTGAAGTGTACCAAATTTCACATTCAATCCCATTCTACAATATTCACACATTCAAATATTAGCTATTAATGTTATATTAATGGTAAGATTTATTTATATATTTATTTATATAATCACGTTTCATGAAAGAACCCACATTGACGACACCTCTGAACAATCCCATTTACCTGAGCGCAGTTTGTGCCAACACGGAAACCACGAGACAATTTTTCTTTTTTTTAAAGCGCGGATGTGTCTTGGTGAAGGTGTAATACTTTTAAAATTATGGACTTCATCACTGACTCATAAATTATATACCGCATTTAAACAGATATTTAAATATGCCGTACAATCTCCAGAACAAAAAAATTTTTGTTGGGTGGACATAATGATAAGGTTATATACTAAATCTCATAATTTTCCCTCAGTTGGTTACTGAGATATGGAATTTTATATTGGGGCAGAAAAAAGTAAACAAACTATAGTTATTTTACTATATGTAGGCATATGTCAAGAAACCAGACAAACAGAGACTGCAAGAATACGTATGACGAGAACACAGAAGAAGAACCATCTGCAAATCTAACCATTAGAGAACTCCTGTTTGCGGACGACCTAGCACTAATAGCAAAATCAGAAGCTGAATTACAAGCCACATGAATAGTCTAAACGAAATGTGTAGGGAACATAACATTGAAAATTAGTACAAGCAAAAGAGAGGTAATGACTATAACTAAAGAAGAAAAAACAACAATAATTCACCTAAACGAACATCCCTTGAAACAAGTAAAGAGCTTCAAGTACCTAGGAAGTATAATATCATCAAATGGAAAATCAGAAGACGAGATTGAAAATAGATGCAATAAGGCAAACCAACTCATTGGACAAATGGCACCAATACTAACGAACAAACATGTATCAGTTACTACTAAGAAAGCACTTTACAACACAATCTTCCTACCAACTCTGTGCTACCAATGCCAAACCTAGACAATGAGAGACAAAACGAAAAGAAAAATCACAACAACAGAAATGAGATTCAATCAATCAATCAATCATGTGCCATGCCGGAAAGCGTGGGCGGTCATGACTCGCCATTTCACTCGATCACCAGAGTCGTGGATCAGCTCAGTGTTCCTGTCTCGTCCATGCCATGTGGCCAAGCCATCCAGGTATTTTCCTCTCGGTCTTCCTCTTGGTCTGTTCCCTTCGATCTTGCCAGTTGTCAATAAGTTCTCCAATCCATTTCTTCTCATAACATGTCCAAAAAATTTTGACTGTCTACGTCTAATTTCTCTAATTAGTTTACGATGTTCATTTGTCTCCTGTAGTACTTGGTCATTGGTTTTTCTATCTGTCCATGGTACTCTTTGCATTTTCCTCAGAAACCACATTTCTGCAGCCATCAAATGTTTTTCAGCTTGACTGCACATTGTCCAAGTTTCACATCCATACAAAAGAACAGGCTCTATGTACCCCCTCAACACTCTTTTTCTCGTTTCAATTTGCATCTTTTTATTGGTCAGAATGTTTTTCATTTTGCTAAGGGCTACTTTCGCCGTGGCGAGATTGAAAATAGATGCAATAAGGCAAACCAACTCATTGGACAAATGGCTCCAATACTAAAGAACAAACATGTATCAATAACTACTAAGAAAGCACTATACAACACAATCTTCCTACCAACTCTATGCTACCAATGTCAAACCTGGACAATGACAGAAAAAGAGATTCCTGAGAAGAAAACTCAACGTATCAAGAAGAGATAAGATCAGAAATGAAGAAATCAGGACTAATGTGTGTGTGTGTGTGTGGGGGGGGGGGGGGGGGGTTATAGCAGCACTAGATTTTATTATAAAGCAGCAAGTCAAATGGTTTGGCCATGTAAGTAGGTTACCATTGAACAGCATACCACAACAAGCAATGATGTACAGACCAGATGGAAACAGAGGACGAGGCCGACCACGTAAACGTTGGTCGGAGGGAATAGCAGAGTCCATGGGAATATCGATACATGAAGCCCATAATTGGGCACTCTCACAATGTTTATACTTCACCTCGACACTGCAAGGTACAAGAAGAACATGATGAGATGAGCTGAGATGAGATTTTACTTTATGTTGTGTGAATTCTGAAGTTTCCTGCTATATTTTATATGCCCTTCTTGTTTCATATAGTTGTCCTGTTTTGTCCCAGGTAGACTGGCAAATCCTCATTTGTTCAGTTCAGATAATGATCACTGAACTTCGGACATGTCCACAGAAGTTCCCATCTCTTCCGTAGTAAATCCATGCGTGTTCAGCGACTGACTGCCCGTCCGATGCTGACCGACGAGCCTCCTCATACATTTGATGAACTGCTTATTTCTGGACACACCGATCTACAACATGAATTCCTAAATTATGACTACTGATGACGATTCGATCATTTGAAAGTCCTCATTTCGGCTGGCCTCTCTTAAGTGCGCCCAAGATGTTGGCTCAATCAATGTGTTAGTGTTTCTCCATTCTGATTGATTTGTGGCTCCTGTTTACTGCTTTGGGACTCCGTGTATACACTTTTCTGTGTACTGGTTTTAAGTTTAGATAGTTTGCAAGATACTACACGGAGCTGGCCATAGGTCTTTTCTCTGACTACAAATTGAATGTTATCATCATTATCATGATCATCATCATCATCATCATCATCATCATCATCATCATCATCATCATCATCATCATCATTAAGTGCCGTGTCGGTTGACGTAGGCGATCATGCTTCTCCACAAATTGCGGATCTCCGACAGCATGGAAGAATTCATGTGTTGACTCCCTTCCGTGCCATGACACAAGACTGTCAAGCATTTTCTCACGCTGTTTTCCTACCCATCTCTCTTTCCGCAAATCTTTCTGGTTGTCACAACATAGACGCCATAGAAAACTGATTTTTTTTTTTAAAGTGTATACTCCTTGTCAATATAGCCACCACTTAAATTGACGCCCTTATGCATTTCTGTTTAACCGTGACACAATCTTGGGAATAGAACAGCCTTTTTTCGAATTAAACTAGTTATCCAAGCCAGCACACACAACTTCTTCATCACTATGAAACTGGTTTCATTTCAGTTGTTTGGGGAACAGGAAAAAGCTCTAGGATGCCAAATTCAGAGAATAAGGTGCGTGTGGAATAATCTAAATATTCAATCCATGGCTGCTATCTGACACGCGGTGCTTTGTGAAAGTGAACTTTGTCTTGAAGCAAATGAAGATTTTGAGTGAGTGCTATCCCACTTTTCCTGTTGACAGTCTAATTTGGTTTGGTAAGGAGATCGGGGTGGAATAAAGAGGTATTAAAAGATATATTGCACCAATCCCGATTTACCGGAAGCAAAT
Organism: Cepaea nemoralis; assembly: GCA_014155875.1. Lineage (NCBI taxonomy): Eukaryota > Metazoa > Mollusca > Gastropoda > Stylommatophora > Helicidae > Cepaea > Cepaea nemoralis. Next base: position 498,576 of record JACEFZ010024437.1, on the reverse strand, counting down.
CATTGATAATTAGCAGACAAATGTGGAAGCTGTGGAGATGTGGTTTTATAGAAGAATTATGAGAACACCGTGTTTTTAATTCCACCCCCACCCCCCCATATTGCCAGTTGTATCAAGTTCTCGAGTTTATTTCTGGGCAAGTTTACGTTCAGAACTTTGCCGTTGTTGTCTGAACAATCCGTAACTCGTACCATTGTATAGAAACCAACGCAAGGCGGTCTGCTTCCAAATCACCCGCAGCTGTGTTTCGAATGCGGTATGTGAGATTACGAATTGCGTCCGTAATCCCTTCAACAAAGAGCCGGTTCACAGATCATGCTGACAAAGGTGAAAACAGGCATGCTTCGTGCAGAATGACATGCATCAATTCAGAGGTCGCGGGTTGTGAGCATTCACTGAATCTTTTCTCCGGGACACTCTGGAGTGGTTGGAAATTAACAGACAGACAGATTGGCTGGTGCCGCATCATTGAGGGGCGATTTGATGCATGATAAGGCAAATGTGGTGAAGGCCCTTTTGGAGAATGTGATTAATGCAGAAGAACAAATCTACTGCTATGGTCGAGAGAGAAGGCAGCAGTAAGGAGATAAGAGGATTTGGTCGACAGTCGTCATTCAGAGGTAATGTAAGACGGACATATAATCAGATTGCAACGGGCATCATTAGTATTGGAACTCTTCGCCAGCTGTTGAAGATGAGGACTGAGCGCTTATGGAATGTCCCGCGTGCTATAATGTCTGTTCTTGACTCAGCTCAACTTATAACGTGCCCAAAACATCTCGACTGTCTACGTCCATTATTTTTTTAATCACTTTACTGGTTTCTTTTGTTTCTTGTATTATTTATTCAGAATCCACATTTACACTGCCATTAGATGTTTTGCAGCTTATCTGCTCATTATCCAGGCTTCACATCCATACAAAGGTACAGGTTCTATGTAACACTTCAACACTCATTTTCAGGCAATGGATATTGCCTCCTTATTCACCAACGTTCCATTAGATGAGACCGTGAATATAATAAGTGAACGCATTAGAGACAAACAATTAAAACTAGGCATACCATCAGCTATCCTAGTGTCGTGTCCTCCTTTAAAGTGTCGTCCCTGGAGTGAAGAGAGTCAACACCCACATTATAATATTTTTTCCCCTTATCAATATCCTGGAGAATCCACCAGCTTCCGTCCAACACACTCCATCAGCCCGTGGACACCTTTTCCTGTCACTCTCTCACTGTCGTACTATGCCCCCTCTCATACTTCCCCAACGCAACATACTCAACAACTCTTGCTTCTAAAAATTAATAAAGATTAATTTATTAAAAGAAAAGTGTAACGTATATGAGAAGTGTATGTGAAGAAAATGTGTGACGTGTTCTATAAAGTGTGTAGAATCGGACTCTCAGACAACCCAGTCAGCTCATCCTAGCAAGGCTAGACCACAGCACGTTACGTCAGAACAGGTACATCTCACCCAGTGCCGAAACCATCTTGCCGGATACTGACTTGCCTCTGTAGACCTCTGGTAATCCCATTTCATGATCATCCGAAATAGACACCGGTGGTAATAACAGTTAATCATGGATCGGTTGCAACCTACACAATGTCCGTTCCTATCGTTCCTAAAGCATGCACAAGTCCTTTATAGTGTGTACACAGTTATTAATGTTAATTGTTAATGTACTTGATCCTCACTCGTGTCTATCTAGCCTCAAGTATCATGTCTTGTGTTCTATTACACGAGATTATATCACACTATGTAACTATTATAATTAATGTTCTCGGTTAGTTACTACTGTCTGATGCTGTGTGGTGCATCAACAATCATCACCCCTCTTTGGTGAATCATCTTCCTTCTAGCTTTAGTTACGTTCTGTACGAAACTTTATTGACTGTTCCACTGGTGTTCTTCCGAATGGGATTTGAACCTTTCCTAAAAACTTGTTGAGTTTCCTCGGATCTGGTAGGGAACCTAGGATAGAAACAACACATCTGGTGATAGTACTAGTCACTGATCCTACCGGCTGAGTGTAAGCCTATTGCCTTGCTTAATGATCTTTAGCTAACTAAACTTTGTCATAGAGCAGATTAGCTACCCACCTAGGGCCGAATCAGGCTATGACAAGGAAAGACCCATACAGAGTGCAAAACCCCAGCGGGCAATTTCCCCGTCTCCCAATTATCCATCATTACTCTATTCTTAACTAGCATAGCTTATCACCACTACACTACTCTATTCTTAACTAGCATAGCTTATCACCACTACACTACTCTAACTAGTTTTCCACTAACAGTGCTAATCATCACACTTTAGTTTTAACAAGGCTACAGTCTATATTAATTAGAACTAATATTAGAATAGGTTATACCTTAAATGGCACTACTGCAGTCCTATCAATCATATCTACATCTGCCATGATAGGCACGTGTAAAATTAAGTCACTAATTAACACACGGTAGATATTATTTCCACTAAGCACTGCAGTGCCATTGCACTCCGACTAGAGCCACATTTTCAAGTCCCCCTAGTTGGCCCCAACTCGGGTTTATATGGCAAACTACCAAAGTTGGCCACGTGACGTTATCCTTTATGCCCACCCAGGTGGCACATTGGGCAGATAATCCCCTGTCAGGGATCCACCCCCCCCTCCTTTGGCTCCATCAATGTTAGATTTGTCATCACTGGTTTTGACATCCAAAACAATCTAAAGAGTTACTGTAGAGTTCCAACAAAGGGTTTCGATACCAAGCTGCCAATCATGGTTTTCCAAACAACCTTACATTGTGCACGTGACGTTGTTGATGTCCGGCAGGTGTTCCACTGTTTCCCATAACAAGCCCTCAACTTTCTGTCATGTGGTGACAGTCAAAACCGCCATTCCGTCTGATGTCCGGAACTATAGATGACAGACGGAACTATTTTCTTCCGAGCTGAGTACTTCCGATTCCAATCTGACTTGTTTATAAATCTGTCAAAGCGATGTATGATTCAGCTCATTCACTTCCTCTACACATCTGCAACTGTTAATTTTTGCCCGACATGTGATGGCCGACATCCGATTGCCACCATGATCCCACGGGTTCCATCTGTATTCAAATGTTGACAAACTGTCAAAGCGATGCCGGGATTTGTCTCAATCACCACCGAATGTGTATATTTGCCGATCCGATGTAACCCGTGCAGCTGTGTTTACTCTGTTAGTACGACTGTTGTGGCCTAGAAAATATGCGCCAAGCATACTTCAGTATTATCATTATCTGGTTAACTCATGGCGATCTCGTGACATAGGCCCCCTCTTAAGAGAGTAGTCCATCTCACTCTTCTCCACCGTGAGTTTAATCCAGATGATTCATTCTTCTTCTTCAGGAGCTGGGTGTCTTGACAAGAAGTCCGCTCCAACATTTTCCTTCCCAGGAATGTACTCCACTGTGAAATTATAAGGTTGAAGTAACAACGACCACCGCATCAAACGTGCGTTGAGCTTCTGAGAAGTAGCTAGGAACATCAGGGGCTGATGATCCGACTGGACTCGAAACTTAACTCCATACAAATATGGCTGGAATTTTTGCACTGCCCATACGAGGGACAAGCACTCTCTCTCGACGGTTGAATAATTCCTCTCCGCCTGTAGAAGTTTCTTACTTGCGTATGCTACAGGTTTCAAAACCGAAGCATCGTCCTTTCCTTCCTGTAACAAAGCGGCTCCAATTCCAATCGCACTCGCATCTGTTCTCAACACAAATTGTTTGGAAAGGTCAGGGAGCTGTAATACAGGTTTGCTGACCAAGGCCTCCTTTAACTGACTATAGGCATTCTCACATTCTGGTGTCCAAATGATTTGGTCCGGGAATCCCTTTTTCAAGGTTTCCGTCAATGGAGCTCCCAGTTCAGTGAAATGTGGGATAAATTTGTGGTAGAACCCACACAACGAGAGAAAAGATCGCACATCCTTCTTCGTTTTTGGCCTTGGTGCATTTCTGATTTTCTCCAGGTTCTTCTCTTCCGGGACTATGTGTCCTGGAGTGATGGTGTGACCTAGAAATTCCAGAGTCTGGTAACCAATCATGCACTTGGTTGGACGAGCAGTAAGCCCTGCTTCCTTGAGCCTATTAAACACTCTCTCCAAGGATTGTAAGTGGTCATCCAAGCTGTCACTGGAAATCAGAATATCATCCATGAATGAGATGATGGACGGATCCTGTAACGGATCTAGTAAAGTCCTCATCATGCGTGTAAACACACTAGGTGCATTGCTGAGTCCAAAGGGCATGACCTTGAATTCGTAGTGTCCACTGGGTGTACTGAAAGCCAACAGTGGTCGAATCTCCGGTTTGACTGGTATCTGATAGTACCCCCGACTCAGATCCACCTTTGAAAAGTACCGAGCCTTATGGAGCCTAGCGAATAACTGAGTTGGATTCGGCAAAGGTTCCACCTGAAATTGTGTATGACTGTTCAGAAGTCTGTAGTCTATACACAACCGGTGTTCTCCACTTGGTTTCCGTAACAAAACTACCCCTGCATTGTATGGGGATGTGGATGGTGCAATCACGTCATCCTCCAGCAGTTTCTGTATTTCCTCCTCCAGGGCCTTTTCTTTAGAGAATGGCACTGGGTAAACCTTTTGGCGAACAGGCTCCTGTGTGGTCAAAGTCATCTCGAACTCCACCAACCTCGTTCGTCCTGGTTTATCAGTCAGTATCTCCTTATGAGACTTGAGAACCTCGGTTATCCTTTCCCTCTCCTGGGAGGTCAGATCAGGGTTCACTTGCACATCCCTATAGGTTTCCTGGTGTACCAAGGGATATTCCCTGCCCTCGCTGGTTCCCACTTCAGTCTCCACTGCAACTGCCATTGCCATGAGGTGCGCTGCCTTGTCTCCGGGTCTCTCTTCGTATTTCCGCAAGAGATTGATATGGAAAATCTTCGACTTTCCCCGGATCCGGATTTGATAGTTGGTTCTGGATATCACCCTTTCCACGGGAAATGGTCCTTGCCAACCTATCTCCAGTTTGTTGTTTCCCTGTAGGGAGTAGCAACAAGACTTTGTCTCCCACCTCTAGAGATCTTTCTTTAGACCTACGGTTGTAGTAAGCCGCATGTCTTTTCCTGGCCTTTTTCAAGTTTTGATTTGCCAGAGTCCATCCCTTGTGGAGTTTTTCTTTCAGTTCCTCCACGTATTTATAGGATGAGATCACTTCTTCTGACGTCCCCTCTTCAGTCCAACTCCTCAACATGGCTTCCAACGGTCCTTTGATTGGACGACCAAACAGCAACGTAGCGGGTGGTAGTCCTGTTGAGCCATGAGGAACTTCCCGATAGGCAAAGAGTGCTGCTGGGATATATTCATCCCACCTATCAGGTTTTTCCTGCGCTAGTTTCCTGAGCATTGTCATCAACGTGCCGTTGAAACGCTCTACTTGTCCATTGGCTTGAGGGTGGTAAGGGCTGGTATGTATGTGGTTAGAGTGAAACACCCTAAATACCTCCTCCATGAGTTTTCCACAAAACTGAGATCCATTGTCCGTCAGAATTTGATCCGGAAAGCCTAATCTGGTAAAGGCCTCCATCAGTGCGTCCGCCACTCTTTTCGAGTCAATCGTGGTCAACGGTATGGCTTCACCCCACATTGTACAGCAATCCACCATTGTGAGTATATACATGTTCCTCTTCCTAGTCCTAGGAAGTGGACCCACGATATCGATGGCTACCCTCTCGAAAGGAGAGTTCATGATGGGCATCTCACCCAACACCACCGGTGCTGTCCAGTGTTTCGGTGCCACCCTCTGGCACTCAGGGCATGACTTCACATACCGACGCACATCATCTGTCATTCCCGGCCAATAGTAATGGCAGGAAATCCGCTGCATGGTGGCGGCAATACCCATGTGTCCACTAAAGGAGATGGTATGCCCCATATGAAGAATCTGGGACCTGTGAGCTTTCGGGACCACCAACTGACCGTATAGGTTGTCTCCCCTTCCTGCTCTCCTGTAGAGTATCCTATTCTTCATGTAGTACTGCCCCCGTCCTGGTGGATCAGCACTTTTCTGCAGCTTTCTGTAGCAAGGACGTAAAGTATCATCCTCACTCTGGGCAGTTCGTAGCTCCCCCGGCATTGGGTTAGTCACAATTTCTTCTGCCTCTTCCGTTCTCGTCTGAGAGCGAGTCTGCATTGCTCCCATATGGATTGGCTCCCTGGGCATTCCCAGAAAGACATACCGGCAACCTAGGATTCCTGGAAAAATGGGATCGGTCAATACAGCGGCCTTGATGGTGCCGGTGACGTACCTTGACCGAATCTCCACATTAGCAATGGGCAACTTCATGACTACAGCACTCTTCTGTGCAGGCTGTATCTCCATGGTTTCACCTGTGAATTGTTCTGGATGTACCAGATCCGCAGAAATCACGGCCTCCCCGTCCAGTCCTGTGTCGTATAAACACTCCACTTGACGACCGTTAACCTCTACCAATTCCACTACAGGTGGTTTTTCCTGGTCTGGAGTCTCTTCCTCGGCCTCGACCTGTTCGGTGGGCTCCACCTTAGGTTTCCCGGGGCACACGACGAATTGAGTGTCTCCTGACTTTCCCCTGCAGTCAATAGCATTGTGCGTGTTTGACTTGCATTGGTTGCACCATTTCCCTGTCCTAGATTTTCTAGTGCCGGACTTGAGTGAGCTCTCCTGGTGGCGAGCTTCCTTGTTGACCTTGGCATTTTTCGTGACAACCTCCTTGGAAGTCACTTGACATGCTGCGAAGTGAGGGTTCTTAGCCTTCGATTTGCAGTCCCTCGTATTGTGAGAGGGTGACTTACAAATTGAACACCACTTCTCCGACCACGGTCGTTTTGGTGTAGAGCTTGAAGTGCTCTTGCTTCCCTCCTTCTTCTTCTCTGAACTATCCTCTGATTTTTGCACATAAGGTTCCCACTTTTTGGTTCCTGAGTTTTTGGCTTTCTTCTTGTCATGTTTCTCTTGACTTTTGGTGTTGGTGGAAAGGTTTCTCCCCTGCCTCCCCATGTACCTCGACGAACCGTTCTGCTAATTTAGTCACGAGGTCAATACGTTCCGCTCCTTGTTCTCCCAGGAACGTCCTGAGAGGTTTAGACATTTGCTTCTTCAGCTGGTCGACCACCATGAGCTCTTCCAGACTCTCATAGTCATGTGCGAACCCAGCCAAATCCATCCACTTATGGAGATAAGATTTTAGACGCAAACTGTAGGCGGCAAACAACTCCCCCGGTTCTCGTTTCGCTGCTCGAAATTTTTTCCGGTAGGTATGTGACGTAACCTCGAATCGTTTCAGCAGAGCCGTCTTTAACTCGTCATAATTGTTCTCATGTCCTGGTGGCAGGCGAGAATAAACCTCGTATCCGGTCCCGCGTAAACCCTGGGATAGCTTAAGATTCCATTTGTTACGCTCCAGACCCATAGCAACTGACATAGCCTCGAAGCGTTGAAGGTACTGGTCAATCTTCTCTTTGTCCTCCTCGTAGACCGCTAAAGGAAACTTCATAGCATGGTACCCATGTCCACCTACTGGTGTTGAGCCTGGGATGGAGGAACCTCCAACTGCTCCCTCAGTTTCTCCATTAGATTGACTCTTCAACTCGAGTTCCCTCATCCGGTACTCGTGCTCCCTTTTCTGTGCTTCCTGTTCAGCTTCTAATTTCCTAGCTGCTTGCTCAGCTTCAAATTTCCTAGCTGCTTGCTCAGCTTCAACTTTCTTAGCTGCTTGCTCAGCTTCCAATTTCTTAGCTGCTTGCTCAGCTTCCAATTTCTTAGCTGCTTGTTCCAACTCCATCCTTCTCAATTCCAACTCGGCCTTTCGATCTTCCCGTTCTGCTTGACGATACTCTCTCTCCACTTCCTGTATGTAATCCGTTAGAGCAGAACCCGCCAATCCCATTTCTTCCCCCTTTGCCTTTAATTCTGCTGTGCTAAGTTTCGGGGTGGCCATTATACAGAGAGGTAAGCTAGCAGGTCGAGTACAATATAACTGCAAATTACTATACAGATATATGAACAAGTACTATAAATCTAGATATTACCACACACAGCACATTCACTCAGTGACAAGAGTAGAATCAGGACCACAGACCTATGCAGACGTGTGACGTGTGAACAGGTAAGATATTAGTCCTAACCCCTATCCACATTCACTCTAGCTGGATTCTCCAATATGATATCTCCCTCTAATAACTATGGATCCCGTGTCAAAAGACCCCGTTGTCAGAAGATCCCACTGTCAAAGGTTCCTGCTTGCAGGAGATCTCGCTGTCCAAGGATTCCGATTTCGAGAGATCCCGCTGTCCAGGGATTCCGTTTACGAGAGATCCCGCTGTCCAAAGATTCCGTTTAAGAGAGATCCCGCAGCCCAAAGATCCCGGACGAGCCCCCAATAATGTCGTGTCCTCCTTTAAAGTGTCGTCCCTGGAGTGAAGAGAGTCAACACCCACATTATAATATTTTTTTCCCCTTATCAATATCCTGGAGAATCCACCAGCTTCCGTCCAACACACTCCATCAGCCCGTGGACACCTTTTCCTGTCACTCTCTCACTGTCGTACTATGCCCCCTCTCATACTTCCCCAACGCAACATACTCAACAACTCTTGCTTCTAAAAATTAATAAAGATTAATTTATTAAAAGAAAAGTGTAACGTATATGAGAAGTGTATGTGAAGAAAATGTGTGACGTGTTCTATAAAGTGTGTAGAATCGGACTCTCAGACAACCCAGTCAGCTCATCCTAGCAAGGCTAGACCACAGCACGTTACGTCAGAACAGGTACATCTCACCCAGTGCCGAAACCATCTTGCCGGATACTGACTTGCCTCTGTAGACCTCTGGTAATCCCATTTCATGATCATCCGAAATAGACACCGGTGGTAATAACAGTTAATCATGGACCGGTTGCAACCTACACAATGTCCGTTCCTATCGTTCCTAAAGCATGCACAAGTCCTTTATAGTGTGTACACAGTTATTAATGTTAATTGTTAATGTACTTGATCCTCACTCGTGTCTATCTAGCCTCAAGTATCATGTCTTGTGTTCTATTACACGAGATTATATCACACTATGTAACTATTATAATTAATGTTCTCGGTTAGTTACTACTGTCTGATGCTGTGTGGTGCATCAACAATCATCACCCCTCTTTGGTGAATCATCTTCCTTCTAGCTTTAGTTACGTTCTGTACGAAACTTTATTGACTGTTCCACTGGTGTTCTTCCGAATGGGATTTGAACCTTTCCTAAAAACTTGTTGAGTTTCCTCGGATCTGGTAGGGAACCTAGGATAGAAACAACACATCTGGTGATAGTACTAGTCACTGATCCTACCGGCTGAGTGTAAGCCTATTGCCTTGCTTAATGATCTTTAGCTAACTAAACTTTGTCATAGAGCAGATTAGCTACCCACCTAGGGCCGAATCAGGCTATGACAAGGAAAGACCCATACAGAGTGCAAAACCCCAGCGGGCAATTTCCCCGTCTCCCAATTATCCATCATTACTCTATTCTTAACTAGCATAGCTTATCACCACTACACTACTCTATTCTTAACTAGCATAGCTTATCACCACTACACTACTCTATTCTTAACTAGCAGAGCTAATATCACTATTCTACTCTAACTAGTTTTCCACTAACAGTGCTAATCATCACACTTTAGTTTTAACAAGGCTACAGCCTATATTAATTAGAACTAATATTAGAATAGGTTATACCTTAAATGGCACTACTGCAGTCCTATCAATCATATCTACATCTGCCATGATAGGCACGTGTAAAATTAAGTCACTAATTAACACACGGTAGATATTATTTCCACTAAGCACTGCAGTGCCATTGCACTCCGACTAGAGCCACATTTTCAAGTCCCCCTAGTTGGCCCCAACTCGGGTTTATATGGCAAACTACCAAAGTTGGCCACGTGACGTTATCCTTTATGCCCACCCAGGTGGCACATTGGGCAGATAATCCCCTGTCAGGGATCCATCCCCCCCCCCTCCTTTGGCTCCATCAATGTTAGATTTGTCATCACTGGTTTTGACATCCAAAACAATCTAAAGAGTTACTGTAGAGTTCCAACAAAGGGTTTCGATACCAAGCTGCCAATCATGGTTTTCCAAACAACCTTACATTGTGCACGTGACGTTGTTGATGTCCGGCCGGTGTTCCACTGTTTCCCATAACAAGCCCTCAACTTTCTGTCATGTGGTGACAGTCAAAACCGCCATTCCGTCTGATGTCCGGAACTATAGATGACAGACGGAACTATTTTCTTCCGAGCTGAGTACTTCCGCTTCCAATCCGACTTGTTTATAAACTGTCAAAGCGATGTATGATTCAGCTCATTCCCTTCCTCTACACATCTGCAACTGTTAATTTTTGCCCGACATGTGATGGCCGACATCCGATTGCCACCATGATCCCACGGGTTCCATCTGTATTCAAATGTTGACAAACTGTCAAAGCGATGCCGGGATTTGTCTCAATCACCACCGAATGTGTATATTTGCCGATCCGATGTAACCCGTGCAGCTGTGTTTACTCTGTTAGTACGACTGTTGTGGCCTAGAAAATATACGCCAAGCAAACTTCGGTATTATCATTATCTGGTTAACTCATGGCGATCTCGTGACACCTAGAGAGGCTATTAAAATTATGTACCGCCAACATTCAACTTTCTAAAAAAAAAGGTCATACTGCCAAATTGACGGAGTGGCCATGGGGAGTCCGCTTGGACCTATTCTAGCAGACATCTTCATGGCACATTTAGAAGAAAATAGATCTTCAGACATCAATAACTTGGCCTTCTACCGTCGTTACGTGGACGATATACTAATTATCACCACAGACGAGCTACAAGCAACGTCGTTCCAGGCCACAATGAACGTGACACATAAAAACATCTCTCTATCTATGGAACACGAACACAACGAATCGTTGCCGTTTCTAGATATCCTAATGACACGTGGAGTAATCGTCTAGTCTCAGTAGTATCAGGTACAAAACCACACCGATCCCCACCCCAGCAGTTAAAGAACCTGCAGCTTTGTACACCAAATCGAATTGTATTTACCAATTTACATGTAGGTGCGAGGCCATCTACATAGGTAAACAGAGCGACAGTTACATAACAGGGTTTTGGAACGCATTCCAAACTGGGTGGACAAGATACTACACACAGAAGATGGTAGCCTAGGCAGGCCGACACACCGGAAAAGTCCTGCTTCATCGGTCGCGAGAAACGTGCTCGAGAGTGGTCATGTGGTTGAAAGAGACAGTGCCTTCCGTGTGTTGTTCAACACACAGAGTAGTCGGTTGTTAAGGTTTGCTGAAGCCATAGTGATCAACCTGCATAAACCGGCCTTGTGCAAGCAGAAAGACATGTTAGTCAGTTTAAAATTACCTTGGTAGACAATCGACATTACTGTGCGAATATGTGTATATTTCAGATTGAAGGATTTATCTAGTTATTTCACTTTACTTTGTGTGATTTCTGCAGTATGTACCTGAAGAGATGCAGCGAAATATGCCAGGCAATAAATCGTGCAATCTATTGTTTGTGACTTCGTTATTCAAACTCATTTTCTCGTTGCAACTGACGTATTTTTATTGGTAAGTATGTATTCCATCATATAAAAGTGCTATCATTTATGATTTTTGTTTTTATCTCTTCAAAACACCTCCTATCAGATTTTATGACTGTTCAAAGATAGTTGTACCGATTCACTTATTTAAGAATATTACCATTTACCCATATATTATATTGTGGTATTCATGAGGAATATGGGCTTTCCATCACGTTTAATACAACTCATCAAAACGTTCTATCTAGACCAGTGGTTCTCAACCGGTGGGGAATTCCCCGCCCCAGGGGGGGGAATTTTAGGGTTATCAGGGGGGGGGGGGGGTGAAGACCATTTCAAGATCGCGTTAATACAAGAACCGAATACTTGATATTGTTTTTCCCTTCATACTTTACAGTTATGTACGTCTCATCCTTCTAAAATTCATGTTATAAAGTAAATAGACCCACAAATCATGTTTTATGTGGATGTCTAGACTTGTTTTAGTATATGCTATTAAATTTACCTTCCATTTTTACGTATACTGTGTAGGGGTGGGGGATTTTTAGATAGGAAAGATGAAAGGGGGGAATGACGTTCTGAAAATATGGTGAAAAGGGGGGGGGGGGGGCACGGGCCAAAGTTTTGGTAGGAAGGGGGGAATGACGTTCTGAAAATATGGTGAAGGGGGGCACGGGCCAAAAAAGGTTGAGAACCACTGATCTAGACCAACAAGAAACTATTAGAATAGATTACGAGAGATCAGACTGGGTTTGACATAAAGCAAGAAGTCCGTCAGCATTGTGCTGTCCTCCTATTTGTTTAATTTGTACGCCGAAAATATAATGAGATGATATACGCAGGGAGCAATATGATGCCTTATAATATCGGTGACATACCAGAGACTCGATATGCTGATGATACAGTATTGCTAAACCAATCACATAATGGTATAGAAAACCTAATAACCTCAGCTCAATTGAATAGTGAAAATCACAACGTATATCTTAACATAGCAAAAACAAAGATAATGCATGCAGATAAAACTACTATGGAGAAAGAAATATATGTTAATGAGGAAAGATTGGAGGTGGTGGAAAGTTTCGAATATCTTGGGTCATTTATTACCAACAATGGTGACACAATGAAAGAAATTAAAGGACGAATATCTATTGCTCTTCAAAGACTAAACAACTGAATAAATTGTGGAGAGGGACAGATAGAACTACACAAATTAGATTTTTAAGAGCAGGCACCTTTCCCTTTGCAACATACGCCTGTGAGATCTGGACACTTACTAAACAAGCTGAACAGCGCATAAATGCCTTTGAATATAAATGTTATAGACGAGTTCTATGAATATCTTGGATAAAGAAAAGAACAAATGCACACATACTTCAAGGGCTGAATATTGAAGAAGGTTGGCTATTAAAGACAATAAAACAAAGAACATTGAAATATTTTTGGTCACTTGAAACGTCACGAAAGTTTGGAGAGAACAATAATGAAGGGGTATATGCCTGGGAAGAGAGGAAGAGGAAGGCGAAAGAAAAGATGGGTGCAGGATGTGGCGGATGATCTTCAGGTGGGTGTAACAGACGCGGGACATCTTGCTTATGATCGAGGGGTTTTCCGGAAGATTGTTATTAGAGCGAGGAGAAAATGGATCACCATGGTCTGGCAAGGTGGAGTGACGAGGGGATCTGGCCGATGCTCGGCGCTTAGAGGAAAGGCGAGACGCACATATAATCAGATCGCCACTGGTACTATTGGGGTTGGAACTCTTCGCTGGCTGCTGAGGATGGGGACGGAGCGCTTATGGGAATGCTGTGATGTCGGTTCTTCAATCAATCAATCAATCAATTATATCTAATATTATCGATGTTATGTCCCCCAATGGCGATTCCTCCCATATCTTATACATTTCTTATTCTCCTTCTTCTTCTTCTTCTTCTTCTTCTTCTTCTTCTTCTTCTTCTTCTTCTTCTTCTTCTTCTTCTTCTTCTTCTTCTTCTTCTTCTTCTTTCGTTCGCTTGAAATATGTCTACAACTGCAATGTTGTCTCTTGTATGAATTTAACTGTCTTTTTTAGTTCATTTGAATAACGAAGACACAAACAATAGATTGCACGATTTATTGCCTGGCATATTTCGCTGCATCTCGTCAGGTACATACTGCAGAACTCACACAACTTACGTGAAATTAACTAGATAAATCCTTCAAGTTGAAATATACACAATTTCGCACAGTAATGTCGATTGTCTACCACGGTAATTTTAAGCTGACTAACATGTCTTTCTGTTTACACAATTCTGGCTTGCGTTGATAGATCATAATTGCTTCTGCAAATTTTAACAAGCGAGTATTCTGTGTTCTAAACAACACGCGAAATGCAGTCTCTCTGGACACAACATGGCGACTGGCGACAATGTGCCTGCCGATTTGAAGACGCCGGGAGCTTCCGGTGTGTCGGCTCCTCGTGGCTATCATCTCCTGTGTGTTGTATCTTGTTGACCCATTGAGGTATGTGTTCTGCCACCCGTTTGTTAAGCTGTCTCTCCGTTCGGCCAATGTAAACGGCCTGGCATCTACATGTGAATTGGTAAATACAATTGTTTGTGGCGTACAGAGGAACAGGCTCTTTGACTGTTGGTGTAGGAATGGGTACGGTTTTACATCTAATGACTGGAGTTGCCGCACAGAATGTTCGACCTACTGCTGTAGTAAGCCGGTCTTGTAGACGTTGCATTACGTCATCCCCTCGAAAGGTTAGCTGGATGAATACCTTGAGTTTTAGGGACTGTAGTTACGTCTGCTTTGGGTTTGGGCTGTTGGCAATGGCGCTTTATAAATCCTGTGGAGTACCCATTCAGGTTTAAGACATTCTTCAGAGTTTCAAATTCCTCTGTCAGTGTGTCCTGGGTGCATATCTTTCTAGCACGGTCAAACAAGGTCCGTACTAAGCCCCGTTTGTACTGGACAGGTGTGAAGCTCTGAAAATTTAGGTATTGGCCAGTCCATGTTTCTTTGCGATACACCGATCTACATTGGCCGAACGGAGAGACAGCTTAACAAACGGGTGGCAGAACACATACCTCAATGGGTCAACAAGATACAACACACAGGAGATGATAGCCACGAGGAGCCGACACACCGGAAGCTCCCGGCGTCTTCAATCGGCAGGCACATTGTCGCCAGTCGCCATGTTGTGTCCAGAGAGACTGCATTTCGCGTGTTGTTTAGAACACAGAATACTCGCTTGTTAAAATTTGCAGAAGCAATTATGATCTATCAACGCAAGCCAGAATTGTGTAAACAGAAAGACATGTTAGTCAGCTTAAAATTACCGTGGTAGACAATCGACATTACTGTGCGAAATTGTGTATATTTCAACTTGAAGGATTTATCTAGTTAATTTCACGTAAGTTGTGTGAGTTCTGCAGTATGTACCTGACGAGATGCAGCGAAATATGCCAGGCAATAAATCGTGCAATCTATTGTTTGTGTCTTCGTTATTCAAATTCACTACGGGAAAACATTGTTTTGAATTTTTTAGTTCACTCAGCGGTCCATAGAGTTTATCTTCCACTGTCGTCTCTTTATGCCAGAATGTTTGCCTAGATATGTTGTATTTTGGACAGTCTTGGAGTAAGTGCTCTGCGGTCTGCGACGCCAAACCACATGTGCACATTGCTGATTCACCAATCTTGAATTTTGTATACATGTTGTTGCGTAATCTATTGCTTCCTGTTCTGAGGCGCAGAATAATGACTTTTTCTGGTCTGTCCATAATGTGGTAGTCACCTTGAGCAGTTTTGGTGGCTTTCTAACTGATTTGATCATTCTTTTTCTTTTGGTGGTATGTAACGGGCACATCAGGCTGTTCTTCTTTTGCTCCTGCCTTAGCCAATCGATCAGCTCTGTCGTTTCCGGGTATTCCACAGTGGGATGGAATCCACTGTATGGTGACCGTATGCTGACTGCTAAGTTCAGAAAGTAAAAGGTTTTCGTAGACCAAATCAAACTGCATTTACCAATTCCAGTGTGAGTGCCAAGCAACTTTTACTGGTAGGACGGGAATGATAGTTAGTCAGTAAATCAAATGTAGTAGCCGAACATATACCAGTGTGACACAGTGTGGGTGGAAAAGAATCCATGTGCAGTCGGAAGGCTATATAAACGCCCTCCTCGTCTGTTTCTCAACTTCTCATAAACTATGGCCATAAGGTGAACAAAGAACAAATGTTTGATTGATTGATTGATTTAGGAACCGACATCACAGCATTCGGGACATTCAGAACAAGTGTTTAGTAGTATACTATATTCGACGAGCAATAAACGAATGATCAAATTATAGTTGAGTTAACAAATAGGTCGATTTTACTAGATAACAGATGCACTACATTCGATCAATACCCATGACTGTTTTATACTTTTAATTGTTTCGGTTAAAGTTTAAGTCATCATCATCATCTTTCACTTTTGCCGTCAATCGTCGTGGCGTTCCAGCGCCCGGTGGGAGCACAGGATAGTGTCATTCTGAGTGATTGTACAGTGTCTTTGATGTTGTCAATCCATTTTCTTCTCGGGCGTCCTCTTGCTCTCGTCGCAGATGATCTTTGATGTAGTGCCGGTGCTGGTAGTTGATAGTGTTGCATTCTAACGACATGGCCAAACCATTTGATATCCTGTCTTTCAATAAATGTGGCACAAAATGTTGATCCAACTGTCTGTCTGATAAGGACATTTCTTACTTGGGCATGGATTGTTAAGTTGGAAGCTCTCCTCGGGTATCTCATCTCACAGGTGTTGATTTTAGGTAAGTGTGATATGGATAATGTCCAGGTTTGAGATTGGTAGCATAGGGTTGGTGAATATGCTTTTTATTATCTGTCATTTTGCGGATATAGGTATGTTTGGATATTTCAGTATGGGTGATATGCACATGCACTTGCTTTTTGCATCTGATTTCGATTTCTCTGTCCAATCTGCCATCTTCTGTGATCATACTTCAAAGAGATTCGAATTCTTCTTGTTTCAGCGGTGTGCTAATTATCTGTAATAAGTCTGTATACTTAGTGGGCCAGGAGATCTGCTAACTTGTATTACTTCGGTTTTGGCTGTATTTATAAAGTTTAATTATTATTCATTTAATTTATTCATTCCTATGATTATCTCATATTATGTTGTTTGTCCATCAAGAATGATGATGACCATTCATTTCATCCAGTGGGGTTGAAGGTATGGAGCCATGGGTTCTAAGATGGCTGATAAGGTCTATTTTGGCTCGAAATGTTCTTTGACAATGTGGGCAAGGAATGCTTGACGTTTCTGGAGGAGGATTTCCTGCAGTAGTTTTTCTGTCCTGCCTTTTCTTCACAGCTCTTGCAGTCCTGGTTGCCTCGCATATGACTGCACCCTTGCGTAATGATGCACGCCACGAATTTCGGTCTCTGGCTGCAGCCTCCCAGGTGTCATGATGAATTCCAAAAGCCTTCAGTGAAATTTTCAGAGTGTCTTTAAAGCGTTTCCTCTGGCCACCTTGGGAGCGTTTACCACAACGCAGTTCGCTGTAAAAAATTCGTTTAGGGAGCCTGTGATCTGGCATGCGAGTCAAGTGACCAGCCCAGCGAATCTGATTCTTCATCAGTAGAGCGTTGATACTGGGCATGGATGCTCTTTCTAGGACTTCAGTTATCTCATATATATATAACTCTGTAATATGCATCTGTCGAGATGCAACTAAATATGACAGGCAATAAATTCCACAATCTTCTGTTTAAATTACTTTCTTGCACAGAGAAACAACAGCGAAAGCTAAACTGAAAGAACTAAAAGAGACAGTAAAATGTATACAAGAGACAGACACCATTGATTGCAGGTGAGATAGATACAGATACAGACAATACTTTACTTTTTATAATTTATTTAAAGCGAACGAAAGAATAAGAAAATACAACTTCTTCTTCGTCTTCTCCCCATTCTTCTTCTTAAACAGTATTAATAGCCCATGGCACAGCATGTTATGTCCTGTGATGAAGACGCACGTCCACATAGTCACCCATTATTTCGTCTTATAAGGAGAATCGTGGTACAGTATTGGGCTCACGGGCTCACGCTGTTTAAAATCACGTCACCAAGGGTAACAATTGATTTGTTGTGAAGGGGAACCGGATGTTGGTGTAAGTAGATGTTTGTGAATGACAAATATAGTTCTCCATTGCCGCAACTAGTCAAGGATATTCTTCAGTAAATTTGCTGTATATAGCATTCCGTTTATTTTAAATCTTAATTTGCTACCGAACTAAAGATTATTTATTTGGTATTCTTTTAATTTTCTTTAGGTATCATCCAAGTCAATAGCAACAAGAATTGTTGCGCTGACGAGAAAAAGTCCCTGACAACGTGCTATTCCCCCTTGTAGGCAGGTAACTAGTCAAACGTAGATAGATACCTGGTCCTGTTCTGTGTGTAGCAACATAAACAGTCTTCACACAGCTATTAGACATCAAAGATGTTCAAAAACACTTTTCAAAGTGGATTCCTTTCAATACTTTACAGCATTGGAAGTAAACCGTTGCAGATCTGGGACAAAAAGGTGTGTGACTTGTTAGCTCATTCGTAGTCTTCTATTTTGTAATTATTATTTAATAATATTTTTATTATATTTTAAAAATTAAATTTTACGGCGCCGCAAGCGTTTGCTGATCATCTGATAATAATATATATTATATCATATCATAGTATATGCTTTATATGACATCGTTTAATCCAGCGACTTCTGATGGCGTGCTTATTTTAAACATTCTCATAAATAGCCAAGTACCTTGTCCATATTTCTTTCAGCTGTATGTTGATTTCTTGGCAAGATTACGCTCAGTAGTTTGCCATTGCTTTCTGAGCGGCCGGCTCACATACCCCGTAAGTTACCGATGCGATTCGAACCACTGCTGATTCTCACCGTCATCACGTTACCTACGAGAGTATACGAGATTACGGAGAAAAGTCATAACCTCTATCTAAGCCACGAAGCTTAAAAGCTATTAAAATCCATGATGAAAAAAAAGCATCTTATCTTAGGGGTAGGAGCACATCTTTACTCTTTTTGTGCCCGCCAGCTAGGCTGTCTGCAGTGTGTTTATCTCAATGCTCAAAGAGTTGTACTTTAAAGTAGCAGTGTTAGGTCAGAAGAGGTTAAATTAACATTTTTGTTTGCGCTTGCTCATTTTGAACTCAAGCGTAGACCATTTAGTTATTTGCTTTTTCCTTTATAGGACATTGCAGTCAACACCAGCATTTTTTGCTGTTGTGATCTCTTGGCAAGTTTATGTTCAGTAATTTGCCATTGCTTTCTGAACGACCGACACTCATACCATTTTGTAAAAACACCAATACAAGACGGTCTGCTGCCAAATCATCCGCAGCTGTTTCAAACGCTTGTATGTGAGATTACAAATTGCGTCCGTAACCTCATACTTCTAGCAGCGCTGGACTGAATTTTGCATGTGGATTAGCTTTCCCTATTAACAATGTCCCCCGCCTACTTTTTTACAGCATTTTTGTTTTTGCGTTCTCTGTATCGGGTACCTGTTGATTGCAAACACTCCTTTTTAGTAGCACACAATTTCATTATTCTGTCTAGGACATTCGTCACCATGTTGTAGGTATTTATTGCGTGTTTGTTAGAGACTTTTCCCATTTGCAATTCATTGTATATGGCAAGTGTTCCATGATGTTCGCACTGTAAACTAGTATAAATGAGCAACTTGTACTACTTTGGGGTACCCTGCAATATCCAAATAATATCGTTACACTTCTGCCATACCTCTCTTTAAATGTACGAGTCTTCTGGACATTCTGCACAGCTTAATAATTACTGGCTTGCCGAAAGATTCAGTAGCTGCAGAGATAAGCTGAGTGCCTGTCAGAGAGTATCACTTCATGAAGCTGATGCAGGAAATTATATGGAAAGACATCTCAGTGACACTGGTAGCGGCAATGGTTTTTACAGAGGGTGTAGATGGAAAACATACTGACAAATAAAAAGATATAGTTGAAACGAGAAAAAGAGTGTTGAATTGCTACATAGAACCTATACTTTTGTATGGATGTGAAGCGTGGACAGTAAGCAGCCAAGCTGAAAAACATCTGATGGCAGTGGAAATGTGGTTTCTGAGGAAAATGCAAAGAATACCATGGACAGACAGAAAAACCAATGAACAAGTCCTTCAAGAAACAAATGAAGATCGTATACTGATTAGAGTCATTAGACGTAGACAGTCAAAATTTTTTGGACATGTTATGTGAAGAAATTACTTGGAGCTCTTGGTGACAACTGGCAAGATCGAAGGGAAGAGACCAAGGGGAAGACCGAGAAGTAAATACCTGGATGGCTTGGCCGCATGGCATGGTCGAGACAGAAACATGGAGCTGATCCACGACTCTGGTGATCGAGTGAGATGGCGAAACATGACCGCCCACGCTTATTAGCATGGTACATAATGAATATGTATATATCTATATATATAAAAGAGAATCTTTGTTTGTGTCTTTGTTTGTGTGTCCTTTATGCATTCCTGAACGGTCCATCCGATTGAGATGAAATTTTCTACAGATGTTCTCACTCCCGCCGAGCCAACTGGCATAGTTTGTTAGTATAAAAACAGTTATTTACGTATTAAATCAATATTAAAAGGAAAGACGTCTAATTAAGGGAACTTAACAACAAAAGTTATATCAAGGGACATTACTTTTAGTAACATTGCTATATTATGTAATTTAAATAATTGTTGTATTTTTCTTAAAGTTTTATAAAACGTTTAAAGAAGTTATCTCCAGGCATATGTGTTATAAAAAAGGTGATAAACACTTTAAGGTATCTTCAAAGTTTTCATGAAAATAATGGATCTATTTTAGATACGTGAAAATTTTCGAACCCATTTTTCCCGCAACGGGAACGGGAAAGGGCTGAACATATACTCCATGCACCACAGTCATATCTGGTATAAACAAAGTGATAAAAACTTTAAGGCATCTTCAAAGTTTTCGTAAAAATAATGGATCTATTTTAGATACGAGAAAATTTTCTAACTCTGAACAATATCATCGAAGCTACACTTTTAAGTGTGAAATTTAAAGGAGATGTACTGTTGCCTCGCATCCCAATGATTCCAACAGATATGCCATTCGAATTCAAACGTCTACAGTTTCCGGATAGGTAGGTAGGTAGATAGATGTAGGTAGGTAGATAGATAATGGTAGGGTAGGTAGGTAGGTAGATAGACAGACAGATAGATCCCTGCCAGAGGCTGGGCGAAGCCGGGCCGGTATTATATATATATAGATATATATATATATATATTATATATATATATATATATATATATATATATATATATAGAGAGAGAGAGAGAGAGAGAGAGAAGACATTTGTTGACAAAACACATCCTTGTGTCTTACACTTTGTCTTATTCAGACTTGCACATTTCCAACCATATTAATTGCTGCAGCTTGTTTCCAGTAAACATTTTTGTGTGTGGGTACATCATTGCTTGTTGTGGTTACCTGTTAGTTGGTAACCTAGTTAGATGGCCAAACCGTTTAACTTGTTGTTTTCTGATGAGATCTAATGCTGCTATAACCCTAACTTTAATCTGATTTCTTCATTTCTGATTTTCTCTCTTCTTGATACATTGAGTATTTTTCTTTGGAATCTCATTTCCATTGTAATTTTTATTTGTTCTTTTTCTGTCATTGTCCAGGTTTGGCAATGGTAGCATAGAGTTGGTAGGAAAGATTGTGTTATGAGGACAATATTTTGTTAGTATCTATTGGTACGTGTTTTTTCTTTAGTATTGGTGCCATTTGCCCAATGAGTTAGTTTACCTTATTGCATCTGTTTTCTATTATTGAGTTAGTTGTATTTGTTTTGTAAATGTAACATCTATTCATTTGTCTGTGTGGTTGCCTTTACGTTCTGTTATCTTATTTTTATTCCTTAGGTGCGAAATGGTCACATAAAACGTATAACAGACAATGACATCCAGTCATTAGTTTTGGAAATTGTTGGCACAAATGTCAGGTATTATGAGCACTACTGTGTATTTGATATTGATTAACATGGTAATTATGAATTCAAGTGTGTGTGTGTGAACTGATTAATGATAATGGTACAATGTTATTTTTTTGTAAACAAAACAAACAGGGGTTTTCAAATTTGCAACATTTAACTACTCATTTATCACTGATGAAGATAGTGTAGAACATATGGAAAACTGTAAATAGTGGTATGGATCAAATACATGCCTCAACAACCATTGATAATGAACAACAGTAGTTTGAATCTGAAAACAAGATGATGGCGAAACATTGTTACGAGAAAAATTGCAATTGTCCAATTTCTAGTGTGGTGGTGTTCAGCTTTCAAGGATTACAATGACAAATATAAGAAGCCAACAATGGGAACTGTTTAAAGGTTATAGAAATGTTACCAAAATTATTAGTATTATCTCACAACAATAGCATAGCAAGATCTCAACCTGCTGAAAGTCATTTGCCTCATGCTTTTCAAAATGAAATCATACCTGTTTTAGCAAGTGGCATAAAATAACTGTCACTGTCATTTACTGCCAATATAGTACCTTGCAGTGTATGGCAGGGGGTATTTCAGCCTGAGGAATGAAGGCCGCCTGGCTAGTGCAGTCACTGCGAACTGTGCAGGCTAGAGTTTTATTTTTGCCTCTGACAGAAAAAGCTCAACAACTTACAGAGGATTCAAACCCGGGTACCCCGAAGGTGAATTCAGCATGCTAGCCACTCTGCCAAAATAACAAATCAAGGATTGTGATGGGATGCGATCCTTGATTTGTTATTTGGCAGAGTGGCTAGCATGCCGCTTCTGTCGCATAAGTACTTGGTGTGTGGAGGCTGGGGCAATTGTCAACCCAACAAAGGCAGCAGTGACTTGGTTCTCGTTGAATAATCATATTGTCAACACTCCAACACCAACTGTAAATCTGTGTTCATAGACGGTGGAAAGAACGCAGGCAATGAATTACCTGGGGATACGGTTTGATCGAAGCCTTGCTTATAATAAGCACATAGACCAGGTGATAACAAAGGCCAAGTGGGGATTGGCTGCGATGCGGGTGATGGCGGCAGCAAACTGTGAGCAGCGCCATCTATGTCTTCTATACGAGGGGCTGGTTATGTCCGTTTTAGAGTATGCGATGGCAATCCTGACTCTCAGCCCTAAGCAGATAGAAAGGATGGAAAGGATACAGAATAAAGCTATGTGCATTATTCTTGGATATACAAGAGATACAGCATGCAAGGTGATGTGCTACCTTCTTGATTTTCCAACCATTGAAGACAAAATACAAGTCTGCAGAGCTCGCGCCTACCTCAGAGTTAACGGAAACACACAACATCCACTGCATAGTGAAATTATGAAGGTGAAGGGCAGCAGGTTAAAAAGAGGACGGTCGTGGATGGGTCAAGCCGAAGACATTCTTCAACAGGTGTGTTCACTTGAGGACTTAGAACCTGGCGAGGAGTGGGTACAAGTGCCAACAGATTTCTGCACATCATTTTCAGTTTGCATCCAACTAGACAGGAAATGCAGACAAGAAAACCCGGCAGCTGTGGAGGCAGAAGTACAAGCGTTGATTTTCGAGAAATCGCTAGACAGTGATGCTGTCATTTACACAGATGGGTCAGTCGTCCGACATGTGAGAAGCTCATGGGCCTTTACGGCTCATGCCAGAGGAAGAATTGTGAAGGAGGACTCTGGTGCTTTTGCTGAGACCACAAGTAGCCTGACTATGGAAGTCATGGCAGTAAGTAAAGCAATAACATGACTCGAGACACTGACATTCACTAGGGCATGTTTCCTTAGCGACTCAATGCACATGCTCAAGAGGATAGAGATGGGGGGATCCGAAGAGAATGGTTGCTGTCTCTGGAGCAGTCTCGGCTGGCAAAGATTAGTTTCATCTTTGTGCCAGGGTATGCAGGAGTACAAGGAATGAGCGGGCTGACAAGCTCGCAGGTAAGGCTACTGTGGAGGGCGGACGCGCCATGGACCAGGCTGACATTCTGAATGCTCTACGAGAAGTAAGACTTTTGCGAGAACCAAGTGATGACTGTGAATCTACAACCATGGCCAGACTACGAGAACAGCAAATTAAAAGAGGGGTGATCAAACAAGAACACTACACAGGAAGCCAAAGAAGACTGATAAACCAACACAGAACTGGTGTCATTAGCCGCTACACACTGCAGGATTTGCTGAGGAGGGGATCCGAGCACTTATGGACTGAATGATTCGATGTGCAGTGAGGATGATCTGTCGACTAACTAACTAACTAACAAATCAAGGAAAGCAAAATGTGTTTTGGTAATTCTCGATTGCACGCCAGATATCAGTCACATTGAATAGATGGTATGTGTAGTTATAATTGTAAATATTGACAATTCTGATGTTGCAGTTCAAGAATTATTTCTTGGATTTTATTGAGTTTCATAGATTATGTGGGAATGAGTATGTAAATATCTTTTTAGTGAACTCTTGACAGAATATGAACTAGATGTTCAAGATATACGTGGACAGGGGTATGGTAGCGGGACAAATATGTGTGGTAAGCATAATTTCATGCAGAAGAAAGTTAGGAATATAAATCCTAGAGCCCTTTTTTGCACCTTGTTTATCCCATTCATTAAATTTAATTGTAAATGATACTGCCAAAATAACAGTTGAAACAGTTACTTTTTTAACATCACCAAAGAATATACACATTTTGTCAGCATCCCTCTACAGGTGGCACATACTAAAGAATAATATTAGTTGATTAACCCTGACATCTGTAAATGATGCATGGTGGGAGAGTATTAGGGGCATTCATTTGAAACCCGTTCCAATGGCTTTATTACAAAAGCATGAAAGAAACATTAACAGGTATGGTAGAATTAAACAAAGCATTAATTTTGAATGAATTATGCACCATGGTTTGGTCAGAAGAAGTCACCGTAGGCATTCAGACAAGCATCCCATTGCTTAGGTAGGCGGCAAATGCCTGTCTGCAAAAAAAGGGTTGTCGGTTGCTTAATGAACCAAGTGTTTACCGCGTTCATTGCGTCTGCATCTGTGTGAAATCATTGCCCCTTGAGAGCTTCTTTTTAGAGGTCCAAACAAATGAAAATCACATGGTGACAAATTGGGACTATAGGCTTGATGTTGCAGAATTTCCCACTTCTTCCTTGCTAATACTTCCTGCACAGTCTTTGTGACGTGCGGACAAGCATTATCGTGCATCAAAATCACACCTCAAGAAAGCATGCCGGGTCGTTTATTCTTGATGGCTTTTTGCAGCTCGTCTAGTGTTTGCAAGTAGTGGGTAGAGTTGATGTTGACACCAGGTTCTTTAAAGTCGGCCAACAATAGCCCTTCATGGTAAAAAATATGCACACAGCATACATAACCTTACTAGCGTAAACCTGTAACTTGAATTGTTTGGCTTTTGGTGATCCAGCATGCTTCCATTGCATGCGCTCTCTTTTGCTGCTCGGCTCAAAGTGGTGATACCATGATTCATCGCCTGCCACTATGCGCAAGAGAAATGCATCACCCTCCACTCTATAACGCAGTAAGTGGTCCAAACACCATCCTGTGCGTTCCTCTTTTTGGTGGTCGGTCAACATCTGTGGTACCCACTGTGAACACACCTTTCGATATTGCAGTTTCTTATGAACGACCTTTTGAATTGTCCCAATTGACACATCAAATTCTTGAACGTATACTTCGACAACGGTTCATCTGCACTACTGCATCAATTTTGGCGGTGGTTTTTTCTGTTGCAACAATATGTGCTTGACCCGGCCGTCGAAGATCTGTCATGAACTAACATCCTTTCCGAAACATTTGTTCTCAGTCTGTTACTGTTGTCTTCGACACACATTTGTTACCGTATGCTGCCTGCATTCTTCAATGAATGTCCACTGGTCGACATCCTTCAAATGAAAGAAACTGAATCACCGCTCTTTGAGCTTCTTTGGACAGGATTTTGGATCAACCTGGCCATTTTCTCAACGGTCAGAAACAGAATCTATGCATCATGGGACGATAAGCACTTGCTCTATTATTCATTGGTCAGTACTTATCACATGACTATGACATGATCATGTTCAACGTACGCAATTACATGCGGTGCGGCACGAACGGATTTCAAATGAATGCCCCTTATAGAATGAATGTGTGACTGCTGAGATTGCAATTAAGTGATACCTTGACGAGTTTCAGAGATATAACAGACAACAAATCTACAGAAATGTCACAATGGGTTTTTCTAAATTTTGAGCAATGATTGAAGAGATAATAATTTCTTGCTTTGATTGAGATATTTCCCTTCTACTTAAGAAAGGGAGCAAACGACATAAAGGTAATAATGGACTTGAGCTCTTAAACAATCTGACGTCTATAGTTTTGAGCAGAAGAGTTTGCAGATGGGGCAGACCCATTAAAAATGTAAAATATATAACAGTAAAAAAAAAACACCTTAATGACATCATTCCCTAATCTGTTTATGGCTTTGAGACTTTTTCTGACATTATCAGTCAGTGTAGCATCAGGTGAAAGTGTTTCCAAACACCAACATATCAAGACATATGTAAGAACAGCAGTGACTTGCGAGAGGCTTGATGATCTAGGACTGTTGGCTATAGAAAAGGAATTGTGTGAAAGTTTGGAAATATCAATAATTGATGAATTGGCAAATAAGAAAGCTAGAAGAGTGAACTCTTTGGAAACATACATACATATTGTTAAGTTAAGGTACTGTTATGTATGGTATTTTTATAGTTTTGTTGAGAATATAAACATTGTACATCATGCAATATTATTAGTAGAATATTTTTACCCTTGTCAACTTCATAGAACAATGAAAAGAACATCCCCTGTAGCCTGGGTTAGATTAGAAATCAAATAGCACATTAGTTGTGCTCAATTTTCATTAGCATGGGTGGCCAGATATCTGGCACGCAGGCAGCTGACAGCCCAGAATGGACATTGCACATAGATATCTTCAACTGTGCTGCAGTTTTTTAATACATAAGGAGAATATCGTGCTATAACAAATGAGGATCCAGATGTGTGTAAAACTGCATACACATGACTATGTTTTATGTGTTGAGTTTTTCTGATATTTCAATTCCAACCACGTGTTTATTACACTAACCCAGGATTAGGGGAGTGTATAAGACTCCAAGCGGGCTTGTTGGTGTAATCTTTAAGAGGTTACACTGACCGTGGTGTGAGTTTGGTCAAATGAGGGTCTGATGTCTGGTGGGAAAGATTGGCCACCTATGCCTCTGTGCGCTCAAACCTACAAAATGTGAATGTCCTAACTCTTCGCATAACCAAAGCAGATTCCTGCTACAGGATTTATGTTTTTAAATAATATCCTCAGTCGTGCTAGCACTGTGGCCAGCATGATGGCTGGTCAGCCATGTTAAAATTCCCATTGAGTTTACTTGGTTATACTGGGTTCCCAGGTTGACAGAGCTTACATTTAGTACCAGAAAATGTCCTGAGAAGTGAAAATGGCTGGCATGATATTAAACCACATCCGTCAAGTGCCGATTTGTCTATTAAAATATGGGACTAGTACCATACACGTAACACACCTTCACTTGTTTAGATCCTTGGATTATTTAAATGTTTTTAAATCTCAAGTTGGGGGAGAACACTGTGTCCCTAACCCACTCTACCCCCACCAAGGTTTACAACACTGTATCCCTAACCCACTCTACCCCCACCAAGGTTTACAACACTGTATCCCTAACCCACTCTACCCCCACCAGGGTTTACAACACTGTATCCCTAACCCACTCTACCCCCACCAGGGTTTACAATATGAGTGAGGAGTATGCTTTGAAAAAAGTACTGTATAGATCAGAAACATGGTGATTGACAAAACCAGTGCTAATAGATTATAAACATTCATTAACAGATAACTAAGCAGAAAAGCACTGAAATAGTTAGTTAGTCAACAGATCATCCTCATTGCACATTGAACCATTCAGTCCATAAGTGCTCGGATCCCCTCCTAAGCTAATTCTGCAGCGTGTAGCAGCTCACGACACCACTTCTGTGTTGGTTTATTACTCTTCTTTGGCTTCCTGCATAGTGTTCTTGTTTGGCCAAATCTTTTTTAACTTGCTGTACTGAATGTCTGCCTGGTCCATGGCTCGTCTGTCTTCCACAATAACCCTACCTGCAAGCCTGTCAGCCTGCTCATTCCCTTTTACACCCGCACGCCTTGGCATGAAGATGGAACTAACCTTTGCCAGCCAAGACCGCTCCAGAGACAGCAGCCACTCTCTTCGGTCCCATCCTCATCTCTATCCTCCTGAGCATACTCATTGAGTCATTAAGGACACATGCCCGATTGAATGTCTGTGTCTCCAACCATGTTATTGCTTTACTTACTGTCATGACTTCCATTGTCAGGCTGCTTATGGTCAAAGCAAAACCGCCAGACTCTTCCTTCACAATTTTCCCTCCGACCTGAGCCTGTAAAAGCCCATGAACTTCTCACTCCTCGGATAACCAACCCATCCTTGTAAATGACAGCATCATACTCTAAAGAATTCTCGAAGATCAGAGCCTGTACTTCCATTTCCACAGCAGCTGGATTTTCTTGTCTGCATTTCCTTTCTGCATCTTCCTGCATTTCTGAAAAGCACTGAAATGGTATGCCAGAATCACCTATGTGGAGTTCATATAACTTTACAAATTGCAGTGAATCCAAATGGCAGGGAAAACATTCAATGCCGGAGACATCAAAGAGGCAGAGAAAACATACAATACTGGAAATATCAAAGAGGCAGGAAAAACATACAGTGCCGGAAATATCAAAGAGGCAGGGAAATCATACAATACCACAAATATCAACGAGGCAGGGAAAACATACAATGCCGAAAATATCAAAGAGGCAGGGAAAACATACAAAGCCAGGCATGTGAAAGAGGCATGGAAAACATGCAGTGGTAGAATATTAAAGAGGCAGGAAAAATATACAATGCCGAAAATATCAAAGAGGCAGGGAAAACAGACAGTGCTGGGGTTTAACAGCATAAGTAGAAATGCTTTTCACTGCAAGCAGAACACATAAGACAAAATAAATTAAGAGACACCAAAAATGCAAGGGGAAAGAGAATCAGAGAGAGAGAGCTCAGCATGGAAGGAATTATAAGAGATAGCAAAGGTGGAATGGTTTGACATTAGATGGTCTGTGCTCTGTTGAGAGGTAACAGCCGGCAGAATAAAGAACAAGCAGGACTTGGGCCTAGGTGTGACATTGACAATAAAATGAATGTATATGACATCAGGCAAGTTTTCTGCTATCTTCATTGTGAACATACATTTCTCTATCAACAGCACAACATACATTACTTGCCCAGCAGATCCAAAAAAGACTTTGGGTATCAAATTGCCGTTCTTAGTCATGATCATAAAAAACTTGAAGAAGTACTTCACTTTCGAAGTTCAGGTGAGCTGAGCTAGTGTGTGTGACTTTTATGTTTCAGTAAAGTTAGGGTAAAACCCATGTATTTGTCATAAGGCGTATTGGGATGAGCTATTAGGTGTATGTTTTCAATGAGTGGCTCACGTGGCATATTGTAATGGCTGCCTACATTTTTTCAGAATTATTGTATCAGTTTTATAAGGCTGGGTCACACACAAAATACACATGTGCCACTACTGAGGATGGAACACAGGACCTTTATATTGGGTGCTCTAACTACTATAATCACCACAGGTCCTTATGCTCTGGGGATCGCTTTCACTATTTAGAAATAACATGGTATACACCAACATATGCAGAATCCCTTAAATATACAGCAGTTGTTGTCAAGTCTAAAACAGAGTCTATCAGCTGGATACATATTGATGGGATGTCATTAAAACTCAGCAGTCGACGTCGCTGAGAGGATAAGACTGCTTTAGCTCGCCCGGTGTGCCAAAAGTGGATTAGTGAAATCTTCCCCTACACCGGTCAGTTGGACTTCGATGTTAAATTCTCATTCAGAAAGCAGTGGCAAACTACTGAACATAAATTGTCTAGAAAATGAACCTGTTATTGGGGTTGATCACATTGTCCTGTAAAGGAGGAGGCACTCTTAAAGCACATAGAATTAGAGCCAGATGGATAATATGGGGGGGGGGGGCAGGTCCACATGGTCGAATTGATAAGAACATGTGTTCTTAAACATCGGGTGTTCTGATGCCGAGGTAAGCGGTTCAACCCCTCATTCAGAAAGCAGTGGCAAACTACTGAACATAAATTGTCTAGAAAATGAACCTGTTATTGGGGTTGATCACATTGTCCTGTAAAGGAGGAGGCACTCTTAAAGCACATAGAATTAGAGCCAGATGGATAATATGGGGGGGGGGGGGCAGGTCCACATGGTCGAATTGATAAGAACATGTGTTCTTAAACATCGGGTGTGCTGATGCCGAGGTAAGCGGTTCAACACCTACACCGGACAGCTGGACTAAAATGTTGCCCTGTCGTCATTGACTTGGGGATGTTAATTACGAGAACCTCTGAAGTCAGAGTGGGTTCGTCTGATGGCGAGGGACACTGTTAATAGGGAAAGCTAACCCACATGCAAAATTTAGTCCATCACTACTATAAATATTGTATATGGACTACGCTTGAGTTCAAAGAGAGCGCCCCCCCCCCCCCCCCAAAAAAAATATGGGGAGGGGATGGAAGGAGCTCCAGGAGACAGCAAAGGATAGGAGGGTTGGACATGAGTGGGTTGAGGGCCTTTGCTTGGAACTTAGACGGCAGCAGCAGCAGAAGACAAATGTAAAACTCAGGAAAATAACATACCTTGTGTATAACTTGAGGTCAATGTAACTATGACCAGTTTCAGTCTTTGGTAATTTATGAAAGATATTTATTAAAGGTTTTTAGAATGTAGAATTTATCTGAAGTTTTTCCTAATAGTATCGTCAACAGTAAACAACATTTTAGTAATTTGCTGTTGTTCTTGTGTTCATTATTGGATGCAAACATTTCATGCTGACATACTTTAGCATAGTCTAGGATTTGGATTGGATCATTCACATACTTTCTACAATTGTTCATCAGCTGAGGAATCTTTAATTGCATATCAGGTTTGCTCCACACAGGTCTCACAGGATCAATTAGACAAACAAGGGTCAACTTTAATAAGCTATTAAAAGCATATTTGTATGTTTTCGTGTCCACTTGAGGGGAGGGAAGGTGGGATTTTTAAAAACAGTTTGTTGTGTTGCAGATAAACACATCTGCATATATATATATAAGGGTCGTTCATTTGAAACCCGTTCCAGTGGCTTTATTACAAAAGCATGAAAGAAACGTTAACAGGTGTGGTAGAATTAGACAAAGCATTCATTTTGAATGAATTATGCACCATGGGTTGGTCAGAAGAAGTCAC
This sequence comes from Cepaea nemoralis, assembly GCA_014155875.1. Taxonomy (NCBI): domain Eukaryota; kingdom Metazoa; phylum Mollusca; class Gastropoda; order Stylommatophora; family Helicidae; genus Cepaea; species Cepaea nemoralis. The sequence goes on along the minus strand of JACEFZ010024437.1, from coordinate 467,505 downwards.
CGTAGGGATTCAGGCAAGCATCCCATTGCTTAGGTAGTCTGCAAAAAAGGATTGTGGTTGCTCACTGAATCAAGTGTTAACCGCGTTCATTACGTCTGCATCTGTCTGAAATCATTGCCCCTTGAGAGCTTTTTATTAGAAGTCTGAACAAATGAAAATCACATGGTAACAAATCAGGACTGGATGTTGCAGGATTTCCCACTTCTTCCTTGCTAATGCTTCCTGCACAATCTTTGCAACATGCGGGCGAGCATTATCGTGCAACAAAATTACATCGCGAGACATTGCGGGTCGTTTATTCTTGATGTCACTGTTGTCTTCGACACACATTTGTTACCATACGCTGCCTGCATTCTTCGATGAATTTCTACTGGTCGACATTCTTCAAATGAAAGAAACTGAATCACAGCTCTTTGAGCTTCTTTGGTTGGATTTTGGATCAACCCGGCCATTTTCTCAACGGTCAGAAACAGAACCTATGCATCATGGGACGATATATATATATAGTGGTTTGATTGTTAACAGAACCCACAAGTGATGTATCATCTGAACTGTAGATAATTGTTAGGAAGATCTGAATCTCAGTCATATCATTATCACTTATGTGGTATAATTGTAAGCATTTATGTTACTTGCAGGTTTTAGATGACAAAAATGTGCGAAGAAGATTCCGTGCGAGTAATTACCAAAGCACAACGAGGGTAAAGCCTTTCATCTGCACCATGCCCATGAGGCTGGATGATGGCTGGAATCAAATCCAGTTTAATTTGTCTGACTTCACACGTAGGGCATATGGTACCAATTACATTGAGACCCTCAGAGTTCAGGTATGTTCTGATTGTTTTCACAACACATTTAATGTACAACACTCAATATTCTTCTCCTTCTCTTGCCTTTTATCTCCTGAAGAAGCATAGCTCCAGTGCAAAAATCTTGTTACGCCCTCCTTTGAAGTCCTTCCCATATTATTCATCTCTGGCTTTCGTTTTCTTTGCTATGTGTTTTAGGTCACCCTCTGTTTCTTTTGCTCATTGTGTTCCATGGTAAGGACTGTCTAGTAATACTACTATCAGGGTTACTCAGTGTATGTCCTATCCAGGCCAGTGTCTTTTTCTTCACCTCTGATTCACTGCTCCATATGGGTGATTCTGTCCTATTCTGCACGTTTCCAATCAGTACAACGGCACTGATTTGATGTTAGACTTGAATATTCTGAGTTTGGTTCTAGAATTTTATTTCTTTTGGCTTCCACAAATTTCCTAGTATATGAAGGCTGTTTTTTAAAAATTCTTAATTCTTATTTTAATATATCATTCTGTTCCTCCAACTTTTTCTATATTGCTGCTTAATATGTGTGTGGCTCCACCTCTTGAGGTACGGTTTCATTAAAGGAAATTGGGAATTCATTTGCTTGATTTATTCTTATGATCTTTTTTTCCCTCTATGAGATTTTGGACCTAGTTGTTGTGACCTCTCATCAGATATGTTTACTTTATCTTGCCTCTGATTTTTTTTAATGGATGGAAACAGGACGACAGTGTTGTCAATGAAGCCCAGATCAATAAGGTGTTCTGTCAAATTCTATTGAATTCCATTTCTGGTGGTAGCTATTGTTGACTTCGTCCAGTCAGTAAGAATAATAAATATAACGAAAGGCATCCCTGCTGCACTCCTGTTTTTGTTGCAAACATACCTGTTAGGTTTACCCTCATGAAGAACTCTACACTTCATATCTTCATATGTTGCCCTGATTAAGTTAATGATTTTATAAGGATCCCACAGTGCTGCATCAACCTCCGAAGTGATTCCATATTAATGCTGTCAAAAGCCTTGTGTGAAATTCATTTCAGTGTTTTATTCTTTTGTCAGGCATAATGTCGAAGGCATACCTCAGAGTAGCTGTAGACACAGATCACCCGTTGCATGAGGCGCTGGACGCCGTTAAGGGTCAGCGACTGATAAGAGGGAAATCATGGATGGCTCAGGCGGAGGATACGATCAGGCAGGTGTGCCCCTTGGAGAACATTAGGAGAGGAGAAGAGTGGGTCAGAGTGTCAGCGGAGCAGTCAGACTTGTGCAGTTATAATCACATTGAGCCGGGAGTGCAGGGAATGGCCAGCAGGGGCCATGGAAGTGGAAATCCAGCAACTAATTCAGGATAATGCTCGCTCAAGTGATGTAATTATCTACACAGATGGGTCGGTGTTGAGAGGTAGGGGAAGTGCCTGGGGGTTCTTAGCAAAAGCCATTGGTCGACGTTTGGTGCAGGAGAGCCCAGCATATGATACCACAACATCTAGCTTAAGAATGGAGGTGGAGGCGGTCAGTGCAGCTTTCCGCTGGATGGAGAATACGATACACACACACATCATGATTGTAACTGACTCAGAAAGCATGCTGAGTAGAGTGAAGACAGGCAAGCTTCGTGCAGAGTGGCTTGCTTCGCTTCAGAAGTCACGGGTGACAAGCATCGTCTGGATCTTTTCTCTGGGGCATGCTGGTGTGCTGGGGAATGAACAGGCGGACAGATTGGCTGGCTCTGCAAAACTTGGTGGAGTATTGATGCATGACAAAGCAGATGTGGTTGCGACCTTGTGGGAGCATGTGTACACCTCGGAGGAGCAAATGGATCACCATGGTCTGGCAAGAATGCGACAGCGAGGGGTGACGAAGGGATCTGGCCGACGATCAACGCTCAGAGGAAAGGCGTGACGGACATATAATCAGATTGCTACTGGTACTATTAGTGTTGGAACTCTTCGCTGGCTGCTGAGGATGGGGACAGAGCGCTTATGGGAATGCCCCGAATGCTGTGATGTCGGTTCCTAAATCAATCAATCAGGCATAATGTGCCGGCTGTGTGGCAAAAGGGTTGTGGTTACAGTTCAGAATCTGGCATACCACATTAAAAACACAGCTGCGAATGATTTGGCAGTAGACCACCTTGCATTGGTGTTTATAAAATGGTATGAGTGTCTGCCGTTTATGAAGAAAACCATACAGCCAAAAAATGCTGAGGTTGACTGATGTCCTGTAAAGGATATGCAACTTACATTAGGCATAATGAGGCTATCTGATAATCGCAGGACCCACTTGATCGGAAGCCTTTCTGTTATTCCTTAGTTGATTGTCAGTAACTTTTCTTAATCTCTCCAGAGTGATCTTGTTTAATATTTTCTCAAGAACTGACAAAAATATTCTTCTTCTATAAAGTTCACAGACCTTCAAATCTCCTTTCCGTGACAACTATATATCGTTCTCTCTCTTCTGCTGGTAATTGTACAGTAATCCAGTTGAGATGTGTATTTTGGTTTTAATATTTCTAGTTGGGATTTCTGGACCAGCAGCTTTTCCATTCTGTAGAGATTTGATAGCTTTTCTAATTTCTTGTTTAGATGGTTTCTCAGTTTATATCCAGCTTCACTTGTACAGGCTATATATCTGGGGGAAATGGGGGGGGGGGGGGGGGGGGGGGGGGGGGTGTCTATTCAGGAGTTCCTGATATTTGACCTATATATTTATATTATATTCCTATTTCCACCTAGTCATATTTTCCCTGTGGTGCTGAATAGGTCTATTAAATTTCCCTTTGCTGCTGCTTCTCCTTATGATTTGGGTGGGTGTGTGTGTGTATGTCTGCTCAAATGTGTAACTATTGTGTATATGCCTACCAATCATAGTATGTTTACTGCTACATGAATTTAACATACATAATTCTTATTCTACTCCTTTTATTCCCATAACTCCATACCAAGCCATCCTATCCTCTGCATTCTATTTTGGTTCCCTTCATGTTTTTTTTTTTTTTCTCTCTCCCCCTCCCCCTTTTCCTATGTTATTTATCTCTGAATTCTCTTCTTTGCGTGTCTACCCCTATTTCATGGTTCCAAGTGATTGTCTATTTATGCTATTGTCAGGCTTTCTTAGTGTGTGTCCTATAGTGTGTCTACCCCTATTTCATTGTTCCAAGTGATTGTCTATTTATGCTATTGTCAGGCTTTCTTAGTGTGTGTCCTATTCAGCCCCAACACCTTTTCCTCGCCTCTTGATTAACAGGGATTTGTTTAGTTCTCTCTAGCAACTTTTCCTCACCTCTGTTTGCTCCAGGAGCTTCACATTGGTGCTTCTCTTGAACTATTTTAATCCTTCTATTCTGCACGGAAGAGTATAGCATATATATACAGGCAGGGAAACCACATTTATATAAACAAAGACTCTTTCTGAAGAGTCTTGAGAAAAAAACTTTTGAAAACTCCCATAGTGACTGTGTTTTGTGTCATCCAGTTAAAAGGATTTATTATACTGCTTTAATATACATTGAACTCTTTTCTGAAATAACATGGAAGTGCACAGGGAACTCCTGTCTGGTTACATATACAATTTCACTTCTAGAATGAAAACAAAATAGGAAGTATTACTTTCTTAGCAACCCCATTCAATAATTCATTATGGTCCAGCATGAACTTTTATACTGTTAATTTTATTGCTATAAGCAGCAGCCAGATGGATAATGAGTGTTTATTTCATATTTCAGATTCACGCTAACTGCAGGATTCGCAGGGTCTACTTCTCTGACAGATTATATTCAGAAGATGAATTACCAGCAGAGTTTAAGCTTTACCTTCCTGTGCAACAAAAAAAATAATCCATGCCTCACATTTCATTGTCCAGCTCTCCCATCATCTGTACACATTCATGTTTGGTCTGTCTGGAATGTTCCATACTTATGACTATTCTCTCAGAGTCAAAATGCTACTATTGTGTTCTTTATTTTACATAACCAGGACAGATGTGAATAACATGTTATGTAAACAAGCACTTTGTTGTGAACATTGAAGGCTATTTGTGAAGAATCAACAGTTTGTGATGCTTGTATTGTGTGTTAAAGGTGATACATTTTCAAACATAGTTTATTGTTTTGGTTAGCAGCTCTCAGGTTATCATATATTATTGTTTATTGTATGCAACCTTTCATTTCCTCAAAATATTGATGGAGTTATTAAAGGAAACAATGTCAGATCACATTGTGTCAGCACCATCATGTACCATGTCTATAAGCATGGACAAACGTGGTTCGCCATCTCACACAATTGCAAGTCTTGCATCAGGTTCGTGTTTTTGTCTCTGTTATGCCATGTGACCAAGTCATCCAAGTATCTCTTTGCCTTCCCCTTGCTCTTTTTCCTTCAGTTTTGCAAACTGTCACTTAGTTTTCAAATGTATGTCTCCTTGTAATATGTCCAAGAAATTATGATTGTCTACATTTAATTTCTCTAATCAACTTACGGTTGTCATTTGGTTCCAGTAGGGCTTGTCATTGGTTGTTTTCTTCTGTTCATGGTATTCTCTGCATTTTCTCAGAACTACATTTCCACTGCCTATGGGTGATACTTAGCTTGACTGCTTAGTTTCACATGCACATAACAGTATGGGTTCTATAGTAGCATTTCAACACTATTTTTCTCATTTTAATTGACAGTTTCTTATTGATGAGTATGGTTTTCATTGAACTGCATAGCTGAAATTAATTTATTGAATTTTTGGATTGCTTAAGAGATAGAACAAGTATACTTTCATGGTGTTAAATAATGTAATAATATTTTCATTAATTGCTTATGCATACTAGTGCAAGAGTTTTGATTTGTATAATTAATGGAATGAATACATTTGATGCCATCTTTGCATTTCCCATTATGTCATATGATTGACTTGTATGAGAATTGCTATCCATCTATCTTAAACATTGTCTGTTGCTGTCTTAGATGATTCCTTGCACTGTAGCCTGGTGTTATCGCTTAAAATCTGACAGATGTACATATGGCTGTAGTGTGACAGGGTTTACAGGCGTGTCTGTGTCTACAGCTGATACATGTTGTCATGTATGTCCCTCTTGTCATATCCATTCTGTTATCGTCAATGATGCTATTCATTTCTGTACAGTGGTTCAGTGAGTTAGGTGTTAAGTTATGTTGAGTCATTTTATTTTATCAGACGATAAAACAAAGAAAATGGAAATATTTTGGTTACTTGAAACGTCAGGAAAGTTTGAAGAGAACAATCATGGAAGGTACATGCGGAGGAAGAGGAAGGCCAAAGAGAAGATGGGTGCAGGATGTGGCGGATGATCTCCAGATGGGTGTATCAGATGCATAACATCCTGCTTTTTACCGAGAAGTTTTCCAGACTGTTGTTATGAGAGCGAGGTTCTGCAAGGGACATGCTACTGAATGAATGAATATGAAAATGTCTGCAAGATGTAACATATTAACAAAATACATACAGAGTAGTTTCTTAGCTGAAGACAAATGGTAGTAAGTAAATATTTTGAATATTTGTCAATGTTTCTGTCATAGGTATTGTTTTCTCATCATGCATGGTTGCTGACATGTATGCAAGTTTAAGTTCGCATTCTTTGCTTGTGCACCTGTGACACAGTTGCTTAATAAATGTGAATTCATGATTGCAAAGCTGTCATCTGCTCAGTGTATACTGTTGTATATTCCCTAATTTTGGCTGAACTCAGATTATCAGAGGCTGGTTCTAAAATGCTTAATATCACCTGATATTGGCTCTTTCTGTTTGTTGTCAAGCATGTTTGTTTCACACATTTATATTGGTAAATGCCATGGCAACATTTTTTTTTAAATGAAAAAAAAAAACTCCATGTAATTTCTCATCATAATCTTCATGAAACACAAGTACTGGACCATGTATGTACTAGAGTTCGGTTGTATAATTTCATCACAATAATGTTAATCTAAGCATACTCTGAAACGGTGCAGAATAAAATAATAGGCATATCGTACCAGGTGTTTTCTTGTAGGAATAAGTTTTATAATGTCTTCTCAGAACTTGCAGTCACTTCTGTTAAATTTAACTTTTGAAGGATATCAGTGTTTAGCCATGATTGGTGTACAATAGTCCACTTTTTGAGTTTTTATACAATGTTCACAGGTTAGTTGCTTCCATGTTTACAAATGAAACTATATTCATTGTATACATGGTTATAGAGAGCTTTTGATAGAATATAGCCAGGACAAAATTAAATAAAACCTGTGGTAAAGGTTACTGGCCATGATTGCTGGAATACAGACTTTTGGTCACAACACCAGAACATATTCTACCCCAATTTCAAGAATAGTTTCTTGTGAGTTTAATAATTAAAATGTTATTTCCATATTCTTTGTTCAGTATCTTCGATCACTGTATTTGTATGGTTCTACTGCTCCAATACAACTAATACTTGAAGAGCATAAGTGTGACCTAAATCTTTGCCAGCAACAGTAGCACAGATTACTATCAGACATGGAGGTTTAGAGCATTTGTTGCATACCATAACATCGACAACCATTGGAAATGCCACATTCAAATTAAATCGCCCCCCTCAATCATTTCTGCAGATGAGAAGCAAATCATGACAGATTTCATTTTTCAGCGTGATACTTCGTCTCATCAGCATCTGTTTTATACTTCTTGATGAGCTGGAGATATTGATTATCCATCACAGTGATGGCCTCGTAGCTTTGCGGTTCTCACTGGACAGAAATCAGAATCTGATCATTGCCATAGACTCCAGTCTGACTGAACTGGTTTTGACTAAGAGTTAATTTATGTTCAATGGCCAGTTCTTTGATCATGCAAGTGGGGTTACCATGGACACCAAAATTGTAGTTATGCCTGTGTCTTCATGGGCCACCTTAAGCAGTTTTCAGATAGTCTCTGAACTTAGAACAGACAGTGCATTGATGACAAATTTAGTGCCATCAGCATGCCAGTAATGGCACTGAAGAACTAAATAGTCATTTCCAATTTTCGCTTATCATTAAACTCATTTCCCTTATTTCCAAGTCAACTCCTGGGACATTACAGTCTCCATGGCCTTGCCACATAAGTTGACAACATTATTGCTGACATTCATACATGTTTTCTTTACACTTCTTCCTACTCTCCTTCCCTCAACTCCTACATCTCTGATGATTATTTTTTTTTTTTTTTGCGCTCGCTCGCTTTGAACTCAAGCGTAGTCCATACACACCACTTCTAGTAGTGCTGGACTGAATTTTGCTTACGGATTAGCTTTCCCTATTAACAGTGTCCCTCGCCATCAGACAAACCCACTCTGACTTCACAGGTACTTGTAATTTACATCCCCAAGTCAAGGACAAGAGGTCAACATTTTAGTCCAACTGCCTGGTGGAGGAGTTGAACCCCTTATCTCAGCATCAGCACACCGGATGTTTAATAACATGTGTTCTTATCCATTCAGCCATGCTGACCTCCTCTCTGATGATGATGCCATGTTGATGAGTATTTCTATCATAGAGACCATGGTTAACCAGATCATTGTCTTGTTGTATGTTTTCCACCACAATTAGTACAATTAGCCATGCCAGTACTTTAACCTCCTCACCTATACAATGAAAACCTCTGGCTTACACTTTTTATAACCTATCACCTTCATTTTGGATGCGGCGGTTCTTTATGATGAAGTGGTTAATATGCCTCGTGGGTTTATTGTTAGACTCATTTATTCCATAACTGCAGCTTTTTCAAAGACCCCTACAAGTCATTGATGGAGTGAGCTGCAGAGCTCATGCTCTGTTTGACCCTTTCTGCAGACCGCTCTGTGGAGAGGAACTGGGCCATCTGGGATAAAACCCGGTGCAAAGTAATCTGTTAAACCCCTTGCTCACCTTCATAACATGGCAGCTAAAGATATCCCCCTTGTGGTGTCATCTGTCCATCCTCTGTGCAGGCCACACACTGGTGCTGTGTTCTTAGAGATACCATTTCTAGCACACGGGTGGAACCGCAACCTCAAAGATTACAGTTTGCAGTTGGGGGAGGGGAGTTTTGTGGTGGCTGCCAATCCTTGCATGTCAGTCCCTGGTCATGTGTTGAAATCCCCTGCAAGATAGCGATTTGTTTCCGTTTGTCTGGGCGCCCAGCCTATAACGGTATGTTTACTAGCAGGTAAAGGCAGCTGGTACCAGTGTGTTACTGGGCAATAAGACAGCTAAAGAATAGTAACTTACCACGCATGTCTTAAGAGGAAGCTAAGGAGGGTTGGCGCAAGCTGACAACCTCATCCCATAGGGGACTTTAGCTGCACAATCCAACCAACCATAAACAAATACCAAGGGCGGGGCGAGTGTTGGTTGAGTGTCTGTGTTCCACGGGGAATTGACAGAAAGAAAAAACGCGGTCTGCCTGTTATTGATCACCGATCAAATGCCAGTTGGTCTAAAAATATGTGAAGCACCATAAACCCAATACGTTGATGGGTTCTTTATTTATTGGAGCCTCAAAATTCCACCGACATATCATCATCACCATCATTGTGGGACCTGTCAGCTGGCGTAAACGTTCAGGTCTCTCTACAGATCTTCGCCGTTGGTGTTCTGGATCAACTCTACTGATGAGATTCCTCAATGCCACCACCATCCAGCATCAGTTCTCTTGGTCTACCTCTTTCCCCACCTACACGTATGTAAACAAATAGACTGTCATATTCAAATAACAGTAATAACCACAGAAGCTACCGCTGTGTTCTTGATATTAGATTTTTATCATGTGGCCTTTCATATACACGTGTTCATGGCAACACCTCACGGTGACAACGTTCTCTTGAGTTGGCTGCATATCCTGGTTGAGAGCAGTTTCAGGCCACTAAAGTGAAAGTGCAGTACTCATGTTAGTTAATTGCATATTCTTTACAGGACGTTGCAGTTAACACCAGCATTTTTTGCTGTCGTGATCTCTTGGCAAGTTTATGTTCAGTAGTTTGCCATTGCTTTCTGAACGAGCGGCACCCATAAAATTTTGTAAAACATCAACGCAAGATGATCTGCAGCCAAATCGCCCGCAGTTGTGTTTCGAACGTGGGTATATGGGATCATGAACTGCGTCCAACGGAGCCGGCGAAATACTCCTGGGCGAGTGGAATATGCTCTGGCTTACGCAAACACAACCCCCCTCTCGTGGGTTAATATCTCCCATAATGTTATGTTATTCGACAACCGCCATTTCTTGACTATACCTCAAGGAATTGAAAGGCTACCTTTTTGGAAATTATAATATGCACTGTTTACAAATCTTAGAGGGAGCCTGGTCATGCCCCAATGTTCTGCACCAACTAGCAGGGAATATATCACCAATAACCAATTCTATTCCTATTCCAATTTTCAAAACAAAAATTCCAAATTCGGCCTCGTTCAACCTGTGTTTTTCAGCTGTGGTTATTGTTGAGGTCCATGGTTTTTGTGGGTTCATTCACCCTAATTCTTGTCTTGTGCACTCATACGAGTAAGTCCTATCTCGGGCTGGTTATGTATTGTTTGTATCTGTGACGTCATCAGGGGAATCAGTCTGTGGCTGTCCGTTGCACGTGTTTCCTCTTCTGGTTTTCTTTGTTGATGCAGGCTCCTGGTTCATCTGGCTTGGCTGGTTGTAGTCCTTATAAGGACTTTTTATTTGGTATTTTTGCCTCCTGTTCTGTGTATTTCCCGTAGGAGCTTTTCGATGTTATTTACCTCTTTGCGCTTTTTTTCACTTTCACGTTTGTCATCAATTGGCTTGAAGTAGCTCCCGGTTGGGCAACCACTTAGCCAAAATCATTTTCTCCTACTGGTGTATAGTTCTGGATGCAGTTTGAGATCCCTTAACTCTGTCAGAAAGGACTAATTACCACCCCAGGTCCCAGAGAGAAAACGTGGAATAAATGTCTGTTATGCTGATTTAAGACACCGTCCCTGATACTCAAGAAAACAGCCAGGAAGTGGCTCGTTAAAAATAGGATAGATTTGAAATAGGTTCGTTCCTTGCGAGCGAACAAGAGTGTTGTAGGGTTTACTCCCGGACGAGATCCCAATATGTCATCAATTGGCTTGAAGTAGCTCCCGGTTGGGCAACCACTCAGCCAAAATCATTTTCTCCTATTGGTTTATAGTTCTGGATGCAGTTTGAGATCCCTTAACTCTGTCAGAAAGGACTAATTACCACCCCAGATCCCAGAGAGAAAATGTGGAACAAATGTCTGTTATGCTGATTTAAGACACCGTCCCTGATACTCAAGAAAACAGCCAGGAAGTGGCTCGTTGAAAATAGAATAGATAGATTTAGCTGTACTTGGTATCACCAGAAGGAAGGAAGGAGGAGTTAAGATATGCAGATTAATCTGGTTACTTATGACTGCATAGGCAAGATCCTCCCTGACATAAATTCCTACTTCTGGACAATATGTGTTTGAACCCCCACTAAATGTCCTATGTTCTATCAATGTGTGTACATATTTAAACTGCGCAAACATTTATCGACATTTAGAATGTATACGGACAAGCTGAGTTTAAAATACAACAACTGTGTTTATTATTATGTTCTTGATGATAATATGATGATGATGATTACAATGAGATTATACATAACTCATCTGGCTAAGAAGGTACGTAGGTCATGCCTCCCCCAGTGAGTTGCAGTTCACTGTCAGACTGAAGGAGTCCAAATTGGTCCCTTCACTAGGCTAAGTCACTCCCTGATATGGGTTGTTGACTGTCCATTGCTCCTAAGAGATCTGGAATGAAATGAACGGAGATGGGTAGTATCTACGTCTACACATCTCAAAGTACATATGTCTATACATCCTTATAAACATACATTAATCTCATGTTATATGATGGTATAATGATATATGATGGCATGTTACATAAACATATATCAGTTCTAAATAAATATATATATGTGTATATAAAACCATTTAGAACATCCATGGCTCAAAACATGCATATTCACATCCATCTATGTGATGGAGTGTTTCCCATATAAGTTCACCTCACTTACTTTCTCCCTTTCTAATTCATTCAGTCTGTCTTGTCGGAAGGACTTGTCGCACAAGTCCCGTCAAACATTAAAATGTCTTCTCTAAATCTGTCTGGACTATTGAATGTCCTAAGTCATGTCTGTCCTCATGCAGACAAGGTGAACAGGTGACATTTTTCCCTCCAAGTGGTTTCACCCCAATCTTGGTAGGCATTCTGATTGTTGGTCCAAATAATGAACGTTAACTTGGACGCTATCAAGAGACTGGTAGCTCTCAGGAATGTCTCCTAAGTAGTCAGTCTCCCCAATGCATACAGGAAGAATCTAAATGTATCTCCTGTACATGAACACGCTCATGTAGCTTGGATAATGGATTTCTCCAAATTATCACATACAACAAATCAGACAACCAAGTAGTGAATGAAAGAAGAAGATGGTTCTCAGTGAAAGCGTAAAGCTAGAACTGGAATATTAAGTACAAAGAAAATCCACCAGTGTAAAGTTTGGGAGAATATGCAGAACAAGAAAACTACACAGGCGCAGACTAGCAGAGAAACGGATCAGAATATAATAATGTGGTATTACCTGAGTTTAGCTAGGAAATTTTGTCACACGACTTCTTGTATTGAAATATCAAAACGAGAGGATAATCTCTCACCAGAAATTAAAATTCCGGCTTCCCTGGTATGCTATTGTGAATGCATCTCAAGTCTTGCTGGCCATGCTTGTAGTTTTATTCTCTTCGTCCCTGGCGTGGTTTTTTGTCTTCCTGCTCCCAGTTTTCACATGAGCTAATTAGCTATGTCCCATATTCATTAACTCCGCCTGTTTTATTTCATGTAGGATGAGTTACTGGGATGGATTAAGTCCCAAATTCTTTTCACCCCTCCTTTCCTATGGACCATTTGTCAATCAAATTGACCGATACCCCGCCACAGCCTGAAACAATGAAACATGCCTTGGCGCCGATGCAGTTGCATCATAACTACTTTCCAATCTGCTGTTAACACAAGCCTTCCCTGATTGCTAGCAAAAATGTGTCAGCCATGTGTTCCTACTTTGCCGCCGTATTGCGGTGAGGTGTTAAGCCTGTGTTCCTATACTCTCCCTTGTTGTGGCAATTACCTACGTTGTCCCTGCTCCGCAAAGTCTGGGCTTTAAATAGGTGTTAGGCCTGCATTATATTGCCGTCTTTAGATCAAACGGGTTTTTCCCTGAGTGGCACCACCATGTATCAATGTCGTCCACAACCCAGATTTCCCACTTTGCGTCTTTCTCTTCCCTTCTGTTGAAAACAATGAGAATTGTCAACCTTTGATAGTCCCGGCGACTGGTGCCTTGGTGTCTTCGCTTTACGTTTGATCTGGACATCAAAGCTTTCTCAGACCTAGCATTACAGAAATGATGGGGCGCGGGGTCAAAATGTATTTGTATCTTGTTTTCAATCCTCTTGCATTTCTATCATTTTCTGGTGGACATTTATTCTTTAGAGAATGATAGAAAAATTCTTGTGCTGTCATGGCGTTTCATCACAGCATTTAAGTTCTTGCTGTCTTTTGATTACTTCCTCTGTGGTCAGCCATGGGACGATCTCTCCGTCCTCTATATAGTACTCAATGCCGGTGTCATAGTCAGAGATTATCTCCGGGTATTCTATGGGTTTCCCCCTGAGTTTCTTCACCTTCTTTCCCTTTGCTTCCTGTCTCCTCATGTATTTCTCGTGCCTGAGTTCCTCTTGCCTTGCCCGTTTCTTTTCTTCTTCTATGCACCACTCCATGGCGTCGAAAGGTTCCTCATCTTGTCTTTCTTTGGCTGTCTGGCGGGATGTTGGTTTCTCCTTGGGTGTTTTGGGCGTCGTGGTTCGGCTGCTGGTTTTCTCTTGCGGTTCCGGCTCAGTTTTTTGTTGGGTTTCTTGTGGCTTCTCTGTGGTCTCTTGCATGGCTTCTGTTGGTTTGTTTTGAGTTGATTTTGTTTCAGCTTTTAGCCGCTCTCTCTCCGCTTTTATGGTGCATAGCATTTCTTCGTTTTCCTGCTTCAACGCGGTCATCTGTTCCACTTCTCGCTTGATGTTTTGCTGGATCTCCTTTATTTACGCCAGTAGATTCACGTTGTCGCAGGTCGGGTTAGGTGTCAGCAGTGCCTTGACTTGTTTCTTTAACTCGTCGATCTGGCTTTGTAGTTGTGCTCTTTCATCTTGCGAGATGCCCATGGCTGTCCCGCACCTCCGCATTGCTTCCTTATATGGCGTCTTGGTGTTGATGGCGATCTTTAACACGTCTCTGTGTCTTTGGAGGTACGGACAGCCCAAGTATCTTGCTCCATGTTTGCCTAGGCAGTTGGCGCACTTTCTTTTGTTGTTGGGTGCTCGGAAGTCCGTGTCCAGCTTGACCAGCGGACACTCCTTGAAGGCGTGGTGATCGGCGCAGTATCGACAGATTTCCGTCTTACTGCGGCATGTTGCTCTGCTGTGGCCGGCCCTCTGGCATCTTGAACATTGATTGACTCTTGGGATGAATCTTTCTGGCTGTTTTATTTTCTTGCTGATTGATACTGTGGTCGGCTATTCGCTGCCCTCCGACGTCACCGCTGCCACGATTGTAGGTATTTTGGAGTAGGTGAAGAGCCGCTCCGCCTTCAAGAATCGGATGTGAAGATTCCCTTCTCGTAGCTGCTTCAGGATTTCTTCATCTGTCAGCTCCACTTGAATCCGCTGGACATCCCATCGGACTGTTTTTGAGTCGGTGTTCCCGGCTCTGGTGTCTTTCTCCTTCTTCTCTGTTGTCTTGACTCTTGTCTGTGGTGGGCTGTCGATCTTCTCCCTCGTGGTAGCTTCAGTAATACTTGTAGTTTCAGGTTCTTTAGCACAACTAGCAGGCGGGCTCGCCACGTTCGTCGTCTTGTCGGCTCCCACGCTGCACATCTTGGATGCCGCGTTTTTCTTGTTGGACTTTCAACGTGACATTTTCCCCCGTATCAGGCTGCTTGACTTGTTCAGGCGACTTGTCTTGATAGCGCTCACAGTGCGAATGACGACGACGGACGACCGCAACAACACCTCTAAACATAGTGATCTTATTCAGAGCCAAACGACGGATTTACCAAACTAACGGCCGGAGGTCATAGAGAAAGACGGCCCTATTGTGTCATTCGGGATGAAGATAACTGTAGTACAAACCTGATTTGTAACAAACCCAGTACCTTATAATGCCAGTCTGAAAATATAATCCATATGAGCTCAGACATCGCCTCGGTTACCAAGGCCCGCGCATGCGAGTCCAACCCTTGCTCCGTGTGTAACAGCTAATTATCAACATAGATCAGCTGGACTTCATAATAACAAAGGAGCTTGTTAAAGATGATACATGAAAATCAAGTGCGTTTAGCGTTTTTCAAGAAATGTAGCCATTTTGCAAGCAAGGAAATAGACATGCGCTCAGTATATGCGTAATTCCTTTACGTGCCAATGTCTCCTTGACCTTGGTTTATTTTTTATTTTTTTAAACATGCAATGTTCAGGCCATCGCAACCAACAACATTGGCGGAAGATTGATTGATTTAGGAATCGACATCACAGCATTCGGGGCATTCCCATAAGCGCTCCGTCCCCATCCTCAGCAGCCAGCGAAGAGTTCCAACACTAATAGTACCAGTAGCAATCTGATTATATGTCCGTCTCGCCTTTCCTCTGAGCGTTGAGCGTCGGCCAGATCCCCTCGTCACTCCTCGCTGTCTCATTCTTGCCAGACCATGGTAATCCATTTGCTCCTCCGAGGTGTGCACGTCCCCCCACAAGGCCGCAACCACGTCTGCCTTGTCGTGTATCAATACTCCACCAAGTTCTGCAGAGCCAGCCAATCTGTCCGCCTATTCATTTCCCAGCACACCGGCATGCCCCGGAGAAAAGATCCAGGCGATGCTTGTCACCCGTGACCTCCGAAGCTAAGCAAGCCACTCCGCACGAAGCCTGCCCGTCCTCCCCCTCGTCAGCATGCTTTCTGAGTCAGTTACAATCACGATGTGTGTGTGTGTGTCGTATTCTCCATCCAGCGGAGAGCCGCAGTGACCGCCTCCATTCTTAAGCTGGATGTTGTGGTATCATATGCCAGGCTCTCCTGCCCCAAACGTCGACCATTGGCTTTGGCTATGAACCCCCAGCCACTTTTCTCACCTCTTGACACTGAACCATCTGTGTTGATAATCACATCACCCGAGTGAGCATTGTCCTGAATTAGTCACAGGCGAAACCGCATGGAGCTGCAAGGAAAGCAGACTGATGCCGTCTTTGTCAAAATGATATCAACACAGTTTACGATAACAGTTGTGCTATAATCTTCATAGTTGCCAAATGGTACATTCTATAGGGGAAGCGCAGACGATTCTAACCTTGCTGGAGCTCTGACCTAGCTTGAGGCAATCATATTGAGCGTAGAGGTCAGGACAAGGGCTGAAAAACACGCTACCACTCACAACAAAACCTACTACAACAGCACAAGTACGGTATTTTATATTCTCTCTATCTTTCTTGTTTTTACAGCTTCGTTTCTTTATGCACCTCGTCTCACATGATGTGGTTTTACGCGTGTGTGTTGAGTTGAACTAAGAACTTACATCTCTGCACTTAGGACATTCCGTACATGTTCGCTCCCTCGTCAACAGCCGACAAAGAGTCACATTACGAATCGTGCTCACCGCTATCTGATTGAAAGTTATCTCGGTCTTCCCTCTCAGTTTTGAGAATCTACCAGAACCCCTGCCAATACCCCGCAATCTCATCCTTTCCACATACGGGTTCTCAATCTGCCCCCCCCCCACCGTCTTCTCCACTTGGTCCACAGGCGCTCAACCACCTCTCCCTTGTCTCCATAGGTAAACTATCACAAAGAGGTGCACTCCCTGCCAGCCTATCAGTCTGTTCACAAGCCCCCCCCCCCCCCACCCCCCTCACTTCCACATGGCCAGGGCAACAAACAAAAAAACCACACAATTCTCACAATCTGTGACCTCTGAAGCGACGATAGCCATTCCACACGAAACATTCCCTTTCTCCACCTTACTAAGCATACTCTTTGAATCCATAATGAATACAGTGTGTGTTGCAGCAGTCTCCTCTAACAAACGGAATGCCATTGTGACTGCTTCCACCTCCATTCTCATGCTGGATTCCGTAGCCTCATATGCCACCTTCGCCTTCTTTAATTATTCTCCATTAGCCTTCGCAACGAAACCCCAACCATTACGCCTGATTCTCACCACTGACTCATCAGTATAGATCACTATATCACCACCATGTGTGTTTCCCTGGATCAGTTGTTGCACCTCAAACTGTGCGGCCCGCTGTCCATTCTGTGCACTCACGACCCAGTACTAACTATTACATTGTGCCAGTCCGTCATGATTTCCGGTACTTCAACGCACTCTAACTCTTCTTCACGATTGATGGTCTCCAGATCACACACCCGACGTATAGATATTTCTGCCTGTGCCATCCAGGACCTGCCTCGTCTTAGTCTATGACCCTTGACCATATCCATGACTTCATGCATGGGGTGATCCCTATCTGCAGCAACTCTCAGGTACCATTTGGCCTGAAGGACCCTATGCCTAACCGTCATTGTTGGTAGCTTCAGGATATACCTCATGCATATAATTGGCGTGTCGTTTGTGCACCCCAGGATTACCCATAAGGCAGCATTCTGTCTGCGCTCCAACCTTTCAAGCTGGCTTGTTGACACTGTCAGCAGCCCCAAACCATATTCAATGACAGAAGTTATTAACTGCGTGTGTGTTTCAAGAAATGTCCATGCTTGACACACATTTGTAACACAACCTTGTGACGAACAAAGACAAAGTGTTAACACGGTCTCTTTTTTTCCTCGCATTATCCTATTACAGGACATCGCTGTCATCACCAGTATTTAACCGCTGTTGATTTCTTGGCAAGATTACGCTCAGCAGTTGGCCATTGCTCTCTGAGCGGCCGGCTCACATATCCCGTAAGTAAAGGGTGCGGTGAGAACCGCTACCGATTCTCTCGCAGCTGCGTTTGCTCACGTGGATAAACGTGATTATGGAGTAACACGATCTAAAATATCCCAATTAGTAATTGATTTGGTTGTGTCTTCGTCCTAAAACTGCTTTGTACACAGAACAGCTACTCTCAGCTTTCTTGATGAAGAGTACCCATGGGACTTCTGGATCCGAGTCTACGCAGATGGATTAGCACAAAATGCTGTTCGAAATGGAGGAGCTGGAGTGTACATTTGTTTTTCCCCGCGTTTCCATCCTGTTTCAGGATATTGCGGTCAACACCATCATCTTTCAGCTGTATGTTGATTCCTAGGCTAGATTACGCTCATCAGCACTCCACGACTTTCTGAGCAACCGACTCCATACTCTCATAAGTCACTGGCGCGACTCGTACCACTTCTAATTCTCGTGCGCTCACGTCAACCACGAGAGTATTCGGGGTTAATTGAGAAAGCTGCAAACCCCTCGGCCAGAGTCCCAAATAATACTAGGGACACAGCCAGAGTTCCAACAGGAAAATACAACTATGATGCTGAAATTGAGGCAATCAAGATAGCAACAGAGAAATTACTAAATACCAGCCATGGTACACAACCTGTGGTGTTGTTGACAGATGCAAAATCGGCACTCGAAGCGCTCCTGTCTGGGAAATTGCCAGTACTAAGGACACTACTTTCTGAACTTAGCAGTCAGCATAAGGTCACCATCCCACTGTGGAGTACCCGGAAATTACAGAGCTGGACAAAAGCTAAGGAAGGAAGCTAAGGAAGGAGCAAAAGAAGAACAGCCTGATGTGCCCTTACATACCACATGAATTGAATGATCAAATCAGTCAAAAGGCCACCAAAACCTGCTCAAGACGACTACCACGTTATGGACAGACCAGAACAAGTCATTATTCTGCGCCTCACAGGACGTAATAGATTACGCAACCACATGTATACAAAATTCAAGATTGGTGAATCGGCCATATGCACACTTGGATTGGCGTCGCAGACAGCAGAGCACATACTCCAAGACTGCCCAAAGTACATTTCTAGGCAAACCTTTTGGCCTAGAGTGGCAACTGTGGAATCCATTATAGTACATTTGCCAGTCTATCGGTTTCTTAATTTCCAGATACGTTGCAATGTGAAGGAATCCATTTTAGTACATTTTTGGCATTCTGACATAGTTCATGCAATGCCGCACTTAGGTCTGCTACTTCTGTACTGTTTCTGCTCCTCAATATTGACACCACTGCTTTGTTTAGAGATCCCACCATTGTTTTTAATTTGCCATGTATTGTTTTTTTTTAAAAAGTTTTCGCTATACTTTTTTAGCATGTGCATGGCATATTTATTTCCATGAATTTGTAATTCCAGTGAGGCAATGGATTTTGCTCCTGTGGAACATATACCACATTCAATACAAGTTTACTTGGTCTGTAGTCACTGCCTGCTAATTGGTCAAGCATGACAACACATTTTGGTTGTGGAGGATGTCTCCTGTGCAGAAAGCCAAGCCAGAAACGATCATGTCCTGGCCAGAAACAATATGCGGGTGATCTAATGATAAGAATTCCCTAGACAGGAACATAGCTGACACCAAATGCAACCACAGAGTGAAGTTATGAATCCTCAGGTAGATTTTGAGGACAGACCGTTACTGAGCTCAACAGTACCAATCTAACAACTACAGGCAATATGATAATTATTAGGTAATTGCAGCTAAAGAAGGTTTCTGAGACAGTTACCACCAATTGACTACCAGGTCATGCTTTAGAGAGTTCAGTGCAGGTAGAAAAAACTATAGATGACTATAAGATATATGTCATTATTTCAAGAGCTTAAGTCGTTCAGGTCATGTAAAGTCTGGGTATAGAGCAAGTGGGCATGCTTACCTCAAGAGCATCAGTTGAGGGGACAATGAAGATGGACAGTAGACAAATAACATGCTTCAGATATGTTAAAGCTGTTATGAGGTGTGTAATGGGATATCTTGTACCTCACCTTGGTCACCAGCGGGCTCTGTGCTGGTTGTATGGAACCCCTTGCCACTTCTGCCATACATCCTCATCGTACACACAAATAAATGGCCACAATTGGTCTAAACCAAACTGGCAGGGGATCTCAGAGTTGGTGACTCAAGAGATGCAGTGTTGAGGCACTTATTGGCACACCCCCAAATCATGGGCAAATACTGTCCATTGAAGGTATGCTCTACTTATCTGACAAAGCGGTGGTAATGTTTGCAAAAACTGACTCCTACTAAATGAAAGGTTCAAATGTCCATCAAACAAAAACAACTTGGTTCATGTGCCAACTACGTGCAGTCTGCCAAACAGGGTATTGGTACTGTGAGAGAAAATGATGCTTAATGTGCAGTTCTCAAAATTGAAGGAAATATGCTGAATGTCCCCGGCCTTCCTCACTTCATGCCCTAGGTATGTAGGTGGCAAACATTTCCTAGAGATCATGAAATGGAATACTGCCTCGCAAGCGAATCCATTATGTGAAAAGTCTGAATGGAAAGCTCATTGGGTGGACATGATCAAAGGCCAAAATCTGCAGTTTGTGTACTTCTTGTCTTCAAAGGAGCAGCCTGTGGTAAACAGAAGGCTCAATATTTGTGAGGCTAAGCTGCCAAGTACAGGACGTGATGATTCCTTGGGTGAGCCCAGTACCAGAGCACCCAGTGTTGGCTCTGCAATTAAGGGTGCCTCCCTGGATGGGGGGAATAGCCACGGTCTGCCCTGCCTTCCCTTGAGGACAGGCAGGCATGCATTTGGCTGTTTTTGGCATGACTAACCCGATCAACAAACGACAGATGTTGGATGTGTCAAACAAAAGGTGCAAATATCGCAGCTCTGCTATAAACAGGCACAACGCAATAACGTTCAAACATTTCAGAAAACTAGACCAAGCAGCAAATATGAACTACAAGTCATCATTCATATAGGGGCAGTTTTGGGACACAATGTACTCATTTGGAAGTTGATTTAATCATGTCTAGGATTGAACTAAAATGACATGTCAGTGTGTAAATGTCAACGTCAGTGTGTTCATAAACCCCAGGCTACTACACCAGCATGAGTGTCAAGTATACAGAAGAACTTTCTCAGTCCCCACACTATACATCCAGACATGTACATTCTCTGGGCACCTCAATGTTGTTCATCAAGCAGACTTCTTCCATACATTGAGGTAAAAAAGAAGCAAATATGATCAGTTATGTGTTTAATTTTACAAACTGGAGATTAACACAACCTATACAAAACACAGAATATTTTAAAGGAAATGATGAAGATGATGTAACAAACATGTCAATTATTTTGCTTTAAGAACAGGCAGGGTGTGCAAGTTCCACAAAAACAACATAAATATTCTCTGAATATTCAGACTGGGATGTCTAACTCCATACACACTATAAACAGCCTAACACAGCAGAACCATTACCACGGAGAACTATAATTTCTATAGGAAATATGTGGATTAAGAGTGATACCGAGTGAGAGAGACAGACAGAATGCGACTACTGTCAGATTTGGGTATTTTCCTCCACCAAGACACAAACTAATGAAATGCAATCAATAAATAAATTGCAAACCAATAAAAAAAAACTAAATAAGGAAGCTATATACATCACCTAAGAAGTATGAAAACGGTAGTACATCCAGCAGAAATTGATGTACATTTTAAATAAGCACATTGATTGAACTGCTCTGTACACATACCAGACACACAAAATATAGGCATATATAGCTAGTCTTGCATGCAAACATCACGTGTATATGTATACAAATGGACAGACTAATACACTAGTGATCCCCTCCCCACACACTCCCTAACCATGAAACAATCTACAATGAGTGGCACAAATTGTGTAACAATTTGAACAAGTGTATGGTTTATCTCAGCAGAAGTCTGTATCCACAATACACCACGCTGCAGTATTCAATTCATCACAAACACAGCTGTTTGACATAGAACACTGGCATCTCGAAGGTGAACAGTAGCAGCAAGTTCACAATGTTTGACATAGAACATTGGTATCTCGAAGTTAACAGTAGCAGCAAGTTCACAATGTTTGGTTAGCACCACAGTTACCTGACATTTCAGTTGCTAGATGGCACAAGGAATGAAAACAGAATAACAAGGAATCAGCTGAAACGAGTAGGGGCAGAATGGACTATCACTTTGCTGTGTGAGAGGGAAACACTTAGGAACACAGAGGCATTCAAGTGTAAGAGATCAAACTTGAATAGTTTGACTTCCCCATTTTGAATTTAAATCATGAAGACACAAACAAGACTGTACCTGTGGGAATATATATGTTATATTTCAGCTTGAAGGGTTCAATGTTTGCATTGTTTCATGTTGAATAACTTCTGCAGTCTATATGTGATAAGATGCAGCCAAGTATGCCAGTCAATAAATTGTGCAACCTATTGTGTCCTCATCATCTAAACTTGTACTTTACTTTGGTGCCAACTGGCACATTACTCAAGGTTCATTAACCTAACTTATGTGCACATAAAATTCTTATTACATTTTGAAATACCTCGTACAATGTGGATAAGAACTTTAGTATCATCTGTTTAAAATATGACAACAAGCCTCAGTCATCTGTGATCTGTTGCTATGTAGGTACAGCCTTACACTGGTCAAACAGATCAAAGCTATCCCAGTTGGTTGCAAATTGCCTAGACCAATCAGCGACACTGACTCTTATGTCCAGCTGGCATTGCTGAGATCAATAACAAATCTGGCTTTGCTGATTCAGTGCCAATCTCTTCTTCTTCTGCTCCTTATCCCCTGTTGGGGTGTAGGCCCTCAACAAACTCGCACCAATCCATCCTAAGAGCCAATTTAACAACATGAAATTATAACATGTGAGAACTCGGATAAAAGATCTCCATGGCACACACAGGAAGAACGTATTTCATTGGAAAGGTGTGTGTGCGCGCGCAAGCGCACATGTGTGTGTGTGCGCGCACGCAAGCGCACATGTGTGTGTGTGGGATGGATGCAGGTGAAAATGTCAAATTCATTAACAAGTAAAATGAAAATAACAAGAGAGTTTACAAATATATATGGTCTAAAGTTTATTTCTACAGAGCAATGCAAACACGCAGATATCACAACTCGGGTGAAGGAATCAGTGTGAACACCATTAGTCTGACAAGTGACAACCTGTATGTTTCTTCAACTGATTCACTTGAAATAATTTCTTTTAGGTAAGTGTTCACAATCTGGCACACAGAACACATTACGTAGTCGAAAATGCTCAACACAGACAGTATCTTACAGCAGAAGGCATAGAAACTATACACAACAAAGCTAGATAGGATGCTTCCAGTGAGACATTTCTCAGAAAACTGAGCATTTCTCAGTAAACGTATTCATACATTATTTGCTGCAGATGTTCTTATTGATGATTATCAGACGATTTTCTTATTCTTATACTGTATTTGATGTGTGCTTCCAGATTAGGTGTATGTATTGTTACCTTTGATGGCACAGTGTCATGGAGACACAAGCATGTACAAAAGTACTTAGAAATGTTAGTCTGTCAGCAGAAACAGCAAAGATAAGAACACACGTCAACATAAACAAAGACAACTATAGGCCGACACCTTATAAAAAACAATAGTTCAGCAGTGGAAAGATTCCAACTAACATAAGAGGAACTGACAGACTGGTGATCTTCAATTTGTTAAGACTTCAGCATGCAAGCCCCTCTAACATCCTGTCACTCAGGGATCAAAAGGGGGTAACTGCTGCTTAGATTAATTACTAGTCACCCTCTGACAAATATGGCATTTGGTGACCAGGTCCAATGAAGCATAATAAAACTATATAGAATACATGTAAAGCCTGACTGACTCTGAGCAACACACATTTTCACATAAACATTAGTCTTCATCAGACGCTTAAGTTATGAATGTCAGAACTGAGGGAGAAAGACAATCAATGCAAGTGGAATTGATCAAGAGGAAATAAACTCAGCACAGAGTGCATAAGAAGCGTTGGCATGAGAACCAGCGTGAAAAAGAATGCTGTGAGGCCAAAAGAATAGCAGAAGAGGATTATAATGTCTTTAAGATGTTATGGGGACCGGGTTATGGAGACAAGCTTTGACAGAAAGCTCTAGCAGTTATTCAAATGATACATATGTTCAAGACTGGAGTTAAACATTCAAATTACAGATAAATGATTGTTTATATGAGTATAATTAAATTCATAAATATTTTACATTGATTCATGGTTTTAATTCAATACAGAATATGTGATATTATCTGTGAGGGCTAGACAAATTTTGATGCCTCATATTGTAATTCTACACCGAAGTCTGTACATGACATATAACATATTCACACACAGAAAGTCAGTAGACGTCATGCAGTCCTGATCATTGTGTAAACATGTAAATGACAGCCATTCTTCTAGTGCCCACAGACAATCTGATTCTTTAGGTGTCTGGTTCTAGAACAGGCATGAATGATCATGACTCTTGAAATATCGCTGTAATCTAATAATGTAATGATCATCATGTGTCATGCCGATAAGCTGATTGTCTACGTCTAATTCCTCTAATCAGTTTACGGTTATTGTTTGTTTCTTGTCAGACTTGTTCATTGGTTTTTCTGTCTGTCCATGGTAATCCTTGCACCTCGGAAATGACATTTATAGCCATTAGATGTTTTTAAGCTTGTATGCTCGTTGTCCACGCTTCATATCCATACAAAATTACAGGTTTTACGTAGCACCCCAACACTCTTTTCCTCGTTGCAGATGACATCTTTGTATTGATTAGTATGTTTTTCATCTCGCAAAAGGCTACCTTCGCCATGTCGATTCTTGTTCTAATCTCTTCAAGGCATATCCCATCAGATGTTATGACTTTTCGGAGATAACAGTACCCATTCACTTGTTGAAGAATATTCCCACTTACTTGTATATTACATTGTGGCATTTCCTTCTTCCTAGTGACAACCATAATCTGTGTCTTCTTACAATTTAATTCTAACCCTAGTTGTTCACCGTGTGCAACAACCGCATCTATTAATTGTTGCAGATCCTGCTCATTGTCTGCAATCAATACTGTATCATCCGCATATCTAATGTTATTGACAGTATGTCCCCCAACAGGCGATTCCTTTCATATCTTCTAATTTCTGAAAATATTTTCACTGTGCAGGGACAAGAGATCTGGAGACATTACACATCCTGTCACACACCTCTTTTAACTGATTCACTACCAAGAGCCGATTGATCGGCTCAATTAAACTACCCTAAACTGCCAAGAGCCGATTGATCAGCCGAATATTAACAGTGTGTTATTAGTTTCATTGCCAGTATTTTCAGCAATTTTAGTGCCTGGTAAATGAAAATTTACACCAGAAAAAGATATGCCTTTCAAACAATATTGGACAAGAAATGTGGAGTAAGCATGTTTTGAGAAAAATAACTTGTGAAACGGGTTTGTTTTTATTATTTTAGAAATGGCAACGCTCTCCGGTTCTCAACCTCATCTATTTACACCAGATTATCGTTTTAAACAATTTTAGATTATAGTTAGTTTAGTTTAGTCGAGGTTCCAACTTCACGGCAACGGGTCGTCCCCATTGTGCTCCGTTCCTGTGCCAGTGAATATCACACAAAATGCTCCCCACTGTCCAATGTGAAAAGTGGAATAGGCAGGAGTCTCGGCAATCCAACAGCCCGCACAGGTACACATAATGCCGCTGCCAGAATGCCAAAACAAAATTAATCCACGAAAACCACAGTTCATCTTCGATGGACTCGGCAGTCACCAGAAAGACCTCATTACAGTTACAGATTATAGTTATTCTGATTTAAAAGAATTTGTGAAAGATTCTTAAACTGATAGTACAAGCAGTAATGTGGTGTTTCAGTTAAATTATTTAGCAGGTGGACATTATGGAAAACAAAATTAGCAGTGAAAGTTTGTCATCATATGATGACACATGTTGAATTATGCTTGCTCTAATGGGCCACATTTGTGCCCCTAAATTTACTTTGCCTATCACAAATAAGCTGAGGAGTATTAAATAATTAAATTTAAAAGAATAGTAATTATAACTGAATAGTAGATAGTGTATATATTGGTTCTCATTCTAATGAGTATAAATCTGCCTCGAGTTTTCCTGACTTTTTCCATTTTGTGTGAAAACGATGTACTTCAAAATATAATGTTTTAATTGTGTTTTGATGGTGTTAAGGAGGAGTTCTTTTGATATTGTGAAGAAAAGTGGTGTATTTATCATTATTCAATAAATTTAATGGGATTATCATCAAAGATTGAGAAGTAATGCCTTGGTAAGTGGACATTTTTAATAATTGTCACCCGCCTTTAAATTTTTTTTTTTTTTTACAAAATCTAACATTATTATTATGATATTTCTAACCTCTAGCAATAGTAGCAATACTGACGTGTTCCTTGTGCAATATCTTTTAATTTGATATATAATAAAATATAGCTGCTACCATTTTAACAATTTTTATATTACTGTGACACACCCCTACTTCCCATTTTTGGCCATCAATTTCTGTTTGGTCCAAACCTACTTTTTATTTGGCAGTGAATCAGTTAATAGGCTGATATTGACCTAATTCGTTATCAATCTTTATGGCAGCTTGTTGTTTCCAATGTATGTTATATACAAGTCTAAGGTCTTCCCCATCAATTTGTAGATCTGCAAGCATCTTGACCACGCTGACATGTCTTACTTTTAATGACGCTGCTGTTTATATGATTATTCGTTGCCTGGCCTACATACTGACAGCTTATCATGCTGATGCTTCACTTTTATATATTTATCTTCTTCCAGGGCATAAAAAGTTTAATGACCTAGCAAACAGACTGAATCAATGATTATGTCAGAATCAAGTAGGATGAAAAGGTGTAAATTAACAGAAATGTACAGCACAACAAGAAGCAAAGGAACTTTAGATGAAGACAAATGTTTATCAGGAAAGAAAACACATGAGAGAAAATAATCAGCCTTCAATGCCAAAATCATCGGTGAACTTTTGAAGTTTCTTTAGGTCTTCCTCGTTTACTGTTGGCTTGGAATTACTGATGGCCATCAACATGTCAGACTATGGAGGTAAATACAAATAATTATGACATAACAGATAATGTAAATATAATAATGAACACTGCTAGTGTGCACAGAAAAGAGAGGGACAAGAAAGGATATATATATATATATATATATATATATATATATATATATATATATATATATATATATATATTATATATATATATATATATATATATATATATATATCAGACCATTCAGTCCACAAGTGCTCAGATCTTCCTCAGCATGTAGTAGTCGACAACACCATCTCTGCATTGTTTGACTATTCTTCTTTGACCCCTACACAGCCTTCTTGTCTGGCCTCACCCGTTTGTCTGGATGTTCTTGCAGTCTGGTCAAGTTTGCAGATTCAGTCATCACTGGATTCGTTTAATCACCCTGCCTCTCTGAGAGCACCCAGTGGGTGTGTGTGTATACACCACCACCACGTACTGTAACTGGATCCTACTGTGGTTGTCAGCACCATCACATTTGTGTAGGCCCCAGTGCATGGAGGTATAGGTGGCTAGCCTGTCTCTACCAGCACGCCAATTATGTGCAAAAACATACATACATATACACACACACATATATATACACTCTGGGTATGGGAAGCTGAAAAGTACCAGAGAAGTATTAATTATAGCAGGTGTTGGATATGTCCACCATGGGCTTATAGACATGACTGTACATCTTTATATATAAAAGAGATTGTTTGTTTGTTTGTGTGTCCTTTATGCGTTCCCGAACGGTCCATCCGATTGAGATGAAATTTTGTACAGATGTTCTTCTCATTCCCGCGGAGCCAACTGGCATAGTTTGTTAGTTTAAAAACATTTATTTATGTAATAAATCAACATTAAAAGGAAAGACGTCTAATTAAGGGGACTTAACAACAAAAGTTATATCAAGGGAAATTACTTTTAGTAACATTGCTATATTATGTAATTTAAATAATTGTTGTATTTTTCTTAAAGTTTTATAAAATGTTTAAAGAAGTTATCTACAGGCATATGCGTTATAAAAAAGGTGATAAACACTTTAAGGCATCTTCAAATTTTTCATAAAAATAATGGATCTATTTTAGATATGTGAAAATTTTTGAACCCATTTTTCCCGCAACGGGAATGGGAAAGGGCCGAACATATACTCTGTGCACCACAGTCGTATCTGGTATAAACAAAGTGATAAAAACTTTAAGGCATCTTCAAAGTTTTCGTAAAAATAATGGATCTATTTTAGATACGTGAACATTTTCTAACTCTGAACAATATCATCGAAGCTACAATTTTAAGTGGGAAATTTAAAGGAGAAGATGTACTGTTGCCTTGCATCCCAATGATTCCAATTCGAATTCAAACGTCTGCAGTTTCCGGATAGATAGATAGATAGATTAGATAGATAGATAGATAGATAGATAGATAGATAGATAGATAGATAGATAGATAGATAGATAGATAGATAGATAGAGTGTGAGGGACGGACAGGTAGACAGACAGACAGATAGATCCCCGCCAGGGCCACGTCCTCTAGTGTCTCTTCATATTGTCAAATACCTTCTGCAACGTGCATATTGTTATTTCTTGAATGGTAACTCTGAGTGCTTCTTTCGGGTCCTATATTGTGTACATTATTTTTGTAAAATTTCCTTTTAATAAACCCCATAGATAATAATCTAATGGAGTTAGATCTGGACAACGAGCAGGCCAAATTCCACGTGATACGCAACTTGCGAAAACTTCTTCCAATGTAGTGATGCCCTAGCTGTGTTTGCAGTTGCACCACCATGATGGAACCCAAGCTTCTTCAATTTCACGTTCATTCAGCTGTTCTAAAAAAGGTTCCAGAATGTTAGTTCGGTACCAATCAGCATTTATAGTGTTGTTAAAGAAAATTGGTCCAATAAAATGTTTCCTACTAACCGCACACCTTACCACAATTTTCTCATCATATAGAGGAGCTTCATGAAATGCACTGGGATTAAAAGTGCTCCAAATATGATTAATTTGCTGTTAATGTATCCAGATAGATGAAACCATGCTTCATCAGAGAAGAATGTTACATTGACAATTCACTCGTCTTCTTTAGCTAAAAATGCTTGAAACCATGTGGAGTAGTTGACTCTGGATTGATTATCACACTCTTTTAGTTCAGACACAACAGAAATCCTGTATGGATGAAGATTTAACTGTTGTTTAAGAATTTTGTGCACTGTGCTCACTGATACGTTCACTTGTTGTGACATTTTCCTTAAGGACTAGCTTGGACTTTTCAGGATTCTATTTTGGATATCTAGACATTTTTCTTCAGACACAGCAGCCAACCAGATCGTGGAGCATTTACTATATTTCCCATAGCAAGAAACTTATTCAACAAATTTGTACCCGTAAAGCAATGAGGAAGTTGTTTATCAGAAAATCTTGCTATAAATCTTTGAACAACCATCTGTGTGTATCCACCGCCATTTCGAAACACTTGTTCAACCAAAAATGATTCTTTCTTCTGTTGATAATACCATTCTGTTTGGAGTGCAAAGAATTACTACAGTAGACGACAGTCATTCGCTGCATATTGCTTCACGATGGGCTGTGCCGCACATGTTTTGATTATGTCATCTACTTCATTTTCAAATGAAACGACCAAACATTTTTTTTAAAAAAAGCTGCCTCATTGCAAGATACCATCATCTCTAATACGTGTAGCACCCTTCTTACTGAGACGAGCGACTTTTGACAATATGGTAATAGGACTACTATCAGTGGCTAGGCCAATAGCCTAGAGCTGATTCAGGAAAAGGCATGTAGACTTTTCAATGATTTAAATCAAACAGCTGAAGAGGAAGATGAGCGTTGTGATGAGCATGTAATGCTTGCCAAGGCTGCTTTCATCACCATAGATTACGGGTACATTTGCACATCATTCATGTGCAATAGGAAGCTACAATTGCTAATAATGTTGACTTCAATGTGGTCAAAACATTTACAACACTATTGTTTCCACATTGCCAGATGAACAGCGTTTATACAACTTCATGAACCCAATTGGTTAGTTTGTAGAATATCTTGATCGATCTTTATTCGCACGCACACACTTTACTGTAAACAAGAGGAACCATTTGTATCATTCTTATTTAGTACATTTGTATAAATAACACCAATAACAGTTAATATTTTCCAATCTCACTTTCGGTTCTCTTCAAATTTTCTGGCTATGATGTGTGAATTTCAAGGCTTTCACCATTTTTCCCCAAGTTACTCACAGCTTTGAGAATTAAGATTGCTTTTGTCAGATTTTTCAGTTATCAAAGGTTGCCCGAACCCCTAAATTAGTAACACATTAATATAAACACAAAGGACATACATGATGACATACCATACAAACAATTGGCTCCAACAGTTTGTCTCCTGGTACATCCATCCAGTTCATTTCTATTGCTCCCGGTGCACCTGGTGAGCATGGGGTTAACAGATCATCTACAATTTTATTTGGGTCTTCTCTAGAAGGGCCGCGGATCTGTAATATATTTCAGACCATATGAATTCTTTAAATAATACACCTAATTATTTAAATTATGCACAGATAATACATATATAACCAAAATGTACTGATTAACAACAATGACATGAACAACACTGGGAATGTTCAAAAGTGAAATGTTGTCTAGCCAAAGCAATGCAGAAGTTAAGAGCCTCTGTTACAACAACCACAACAAATTAAAGCAACAAGCTTGAGATGAGAACATGCATCGTTCCTGAGGCAACATACGGGTGTAAGTCATGAATAATTTTGCAATCACTGAAAAAGAAAATCAGGGCTTCTGAACTTAAATGTTACAGAAACTTTCTTAGAATATTGTGGACCAAGAAGAAGAAGCATAGGAACATCCTACCAGATCTGAACATGGAACAACACTGGCTCATAAACAGTGGCATGTCTCTGCAATTGAAACATTTTGGCCACAATAATAGTCACAGTGGGCTTGAAAGAACACTAATGATTCCTGGAAGAAGGAAGCAGAGATCGATCAACACAGGAAACCTTGAACTTGAACATGCAAGGGGTCGGTAGGTAGGTAGGTGGGGTGGGTGTCTCTCTCTCTCTCTCTTTTTATGGCAAGTCATGATGATAGTGATGCTGCTAAAAGCTTGCTATGTCAACATGAATGAGGTTTTGTAGTCTATCTACCTTCAGGCTGAGATCTACATTGTGTTTTCACATTAGCTCAATTTACACATGAGCAGTCCACACACATTCTACTACTACTAGTAGCTGCTTCTACTGGTGAGTGCACAGGACCATTTTTGCATGAGGGTTAGCTTTCCCTATTACCATAGTCCCTCGCCATCAGGTGAACCCTCTCTCACTTCTGAGATACTAGTAATTTATGTCTGCTACCCAAGGACAAGAAGTCAACATTTAAGTCCGACTGGCCAGCATGTGGAACAAAACCCACTATGTTGCGGGCAGTAGAGAAAATTTAAGGGTATTTTCTTTTGTTTCCCTTTGTTTGATCATAGCCTGACCCTAAAGTGCCAGTCCCATGTTTGTACCAGTTTGTTAGTGTTGATGGTTGATGCACACAAGTATGAGGCACCTACCTTTCTAAAATGTGTGGCTGTCTGAACCTTCCTGACAGGCTGCATCAGAGCATCTCTCACCACAACACTGATATCTGCACCAGAGTACCTGCCAGACACATAATGATGCTAAACTAGTTTACGGGTCAGAGTATCTGCCAAACATATAACGAAGCTAAAGTAGTTTATGTGTCAGAGTATCTACCAGACATATAATGATGCTAAACTAGTTGATGTGTCAGAGTATCTACCAGACATATAATGATGCTAAACTAGCTGATGTGTCAGAGTATCTACCAGATATATCATGATGCTAAACTAGTTGATGTGTCAGAGTATCTACCAGACATATAATGATGCTAAACTAGTTGATGTGTCAGAGTATCTACTAGACATATAATGATGCTAAACTAGTTGATGTGTCAGAGTATCTACCAGACATATAATGATGCTAAACTAGTTGATGTGTCAGAGTATCTACCAGACATATAATGATGCTAAACTAGTTGATGTGTCAGAGTATCTACCAGACATATAATGATGCTAAACTAGTTGATGTGTCAGAGTATCTACCAGACATATAATGATGCTAAACTAGTTGATGTGTCAGAGTATCTACCAGACATATAATGATGCTAAACTAGTTGATGTGTCAGAGTATCTACCAGACATATAATGATGCTAAACTAGTTGATGTGTCAAGAGTACCTGAGGGACATATAATGATGCTAAACTAGTTGATTGTGTCAAGAGTACCTGAGAAACATATAATGATGCTGAACTAGTTGATGTGTCAAGAGTACCTGAGGGACATATAATGATGCTGAACTAGTTGATGTGTCAAGAGTACCTGAGAAACATATAATGATGCTAAACTAGTTGATGTGTCAAGAGTACCTGAGGGACATATAATGATGCTGAACTAGTTGATGTGTCAAGAGTACCTGAGGGACATATAATGATGCTGAACTAGTTGATGTGTCAAGAGTACCTGAGAAACATATAATGATGCTGAACTAGTTGATGTGTCAAGAGTACCTGAGGGACATATAATGATGCTGAACTAGTTGATGTTTCAAGAGTACCTAAGAAACATATAATGATGCTGAACTAGTTGATGTGTCAAGAGTACCTGAGAAACATATAATGATGCTGAACTAGTTGATGTGTCAAGAGTACCTGAGAAACATATAATGATGCTAAACTAGTTGATGTTTCAAGAGTACCTGAGAAACATATAATGATGCTGAACTAGTTGATGTGTCAAGAGTACCTGAGAAACATATAATGATGCTAAACTAGTTCATGTGTCAAGAGTACCTGAGGGACATATAATGATGCTGAACTAGTTGATGTTTCAAGAGTACCTGAGAAACATATAATGATGCTGAACTAGTTGATGTTTCAAGAGTACCTGAGAAACATATAATGATGCTGAACTAGTTGATGTGTCAAGAGTACCTGAGAAACATATAATGATGCTAAACTAGTTGATGTGTCAAGAGTACCTGAGAAACATATAATGATGCTGAACTAGTTGATGTGTCAAGAGTACCTGAGAAACATATAATGATGCTGAACTAGTTGATGTGTCAAGAGTACCTGAGAAACATATAATGATGCTAAACTAGTTGATGTTTCAAGAGTACCTGAGAAACATATAATGATGCTGAACTAGTTGATGTGTCAAGAGTACCTGAGAAACATATAATGATGCTAAACTAGTTGATGTGTCAAGAGTACCTGAGGGACATATAATGATGCTGAACTAGTTGATGTTTCAAGAGTACCTGAGAAACATATAATGATGCTGAACTAGTTGATGTTTCAAGAGTACCTGAGAAACATATAATGATGCTAAACTAGTTGATGTTTCAAGAGTACCTGAGGGACATATAATGATGCTGAACTAGTTGATGTGTCAAGAGTACCTGAGGGACATATAATGATGCTGAACTAGTTGATGTGTCAAGAGTACCTGAGAAACATATAATGATGCTGAACTAGTTGATGTGTCAAGAGTACCTGAGAAACATATAATGATGCTGAACTAGTTGATGTGTCAAGAGTACCTGAGAAACATATAATGATGCTGAACTAGTTGATGTGTCAAGAGTACCTGAGAAACATATAATGATGCTAAACTAGTTGATGTGTCAAGAGTACCTGAGAAACATATAATGATGCTGAACTAGTTGATGTGTCAAGAGTACCTGAGAGACATATAATGATGCTAAACTAGTTGATGTTTCAAGAGTACCTGAGAAACATATAATGATGCTAAACTAATTGATGTTTCAAGAGTAACTGAGAAACATATAATGATGCTAAACTAGTTGATGTGTCAGAGTATCTACCAGACATATAATGATGCTAAACTAGTTGATGTGTCAGAGTATCTACCAGACATATAATGATGCTAAACTAGTTGATGTGTCAAGAGTACCTGAGAGACATATAATGATGCTGAACTAGTTGATGTGTCAAGAGTACCTGAGAAACATATAATGATGCTGAACTAGTTGATGTGTCAAGAGTACCTGAGAAACATATAATGATGCTAAACTAGTTGATGTTTCAAGAGTACCTGAGAAACATATAATGATGCTGAACTAGTTGATGTGTCAAGAGTACCTGAGAAACATATAATGATGCTAAACTAGTTGATGTGTCAAGAGTACCTGAGGGACATATAATGATGCTGAACTAGTTGATGTGTCAAGAGTACCTGAGAAACATATAATGATGCTGAACTAGTTGATGTGTCAAGAGTACCTGAGAAACATATAATGATGCTAAACTAGTTGATGTGTCAAGAGTACCTGAGGGACATATAATGATGCTAAACTAGTTGATGTGTCAAGAGTACCTGAGGGACATATAATGATGCTGAACTAGTTGATGTGTCAAGAGTACCTGAGGGACATATAATGATGCTAAACTAGTTGATGTTTCAAGAGTACCTGAGAAACATATAATGATGCTAAACTAATTGATGTTTCAAGAGTACCTGAGAAACATATAATGATGCTAAACTAGTTGATGTTTCAAGAGTACCTGAGAAACATATAATGATGCTGAACTAGTTGATGTTTCAAGAGTACCTGAGGGACATATAATGATGCTAAACTAGTTGATGTTTCAAGAGTACCTGAGAAACATATAATGATGCTAAACTAGTTGATGTGTCAAGAGTACCTGAGAAACATATAATGATGCTGAACTAGTTGATGTGTCAAGAGTACCTGAGAGACATATAATGATGCTAAACTAGTTGATGTTTCAAGAGTACCTGAGAAACATATAATGATGCTAAACTAATTGATGTTTCAAGAGTACCTGAGAAACATATAATGATGCTAAACTAGTTGATGTTTCAAGAGTACCTGAGAAACATATAATGATGCTAAACTAGTTTACGGGTCAGAGGAGAACTGTCAGACATATAATGAAGCTAAACTAGTTGATGTGTCAGAGTATCTACCAGACATATGATGATGCTAAATTAGCTTGTGTGTCAGAGTATCTACCAGAAATATGATAATGCTAAATTAGCTTATATTTCAGAGTATCTACCAGAAATATGATGATGCTAAACTAGCTTGTGTGTCAGAGTATCTAGCAGCAATATGATGCTAAACTAGCTTATATGTCAGAGTATCTACCACAAATATGATGATGCTAAACTAGCTAGTGTGTCAGAGTATCAATCAGAAATATGATGATGCTAAACTAGCTAGTGTGTCAGAGTATCTACCAGAAATATGATGATGCTAAACTAGCTTATATGTCAGAGTATCTACCAGAAATATGATGATGCTAAACTAGCTTATATGTCAGAGTATCTACCAGAAATATGATGATGCTAAACTAGCTAGTGTGTCAGAGTATCAATCAGAAATATGATGATGCTAAACTAGCTTGTGTGTCAGAGTATCAATCAGAAATATGATGATGCTAAACTAGCTTGCCTGTCTCCCTGGCCTAGGGGTTAACGTCTTTCTCCATAATCTCGTATATTCTTGTGAATAATGTAACCTGTGCAAGAATCGGTAGCGGTTCTCGCGGTGTTGGTAACTTACGGGGTATGTAAGCCGGTCGCTCAGAAAGCAATGGCAAACTACTGAGCGTAATCTTGCCTAGTACATCAACAGCAGCTGAAAATGCTGATGTTGACTGCAACGTTCTGTAAGAGATATGAAAAAAAAAACCCAAAAAACTAGCTTATGTGTCAGCGTTTCTATCAGAAATATGATGATGCTAAATTAGTTATGCTAAACTATTTTGTGTGTCAGAGTATCTACCAGACATATGATGATGCTAAACTAGTTTATGTCTCAAGAGTACCTGAGAGACATATAATGATGCTAATCTAGCTTGTGTGTCAGAGTATCTATCAGAAATATGATGATACTAAATTAGTTATGCTAAACTATTTTGTGTGTCAGAGTTCATGTAAATGTCATTAAAAACACCCTGGCAATAGTTCCATAAGACATTGTCTGGTCTAAAATATATGCTGTTGGATTACATACAGCTGTTAGTTACATATCCTTTATGGGACGTCACAGCCAACCCCATACTTTTTTGGCTGTTGGTGATTTTCTGGCAAGTCAGTAGTTTCCATTGCTTTCTGAACGACCA
The DNA here is from genome assembly GCA_014155875.1 of Cepaea nemoralis. Lineage (NCBI taxonomy): Eukaryota > Metazoa > Mollusca > Gastropoda > Stylommatophora > Helicidae > Cepaea > Cepaea nemoralis. The sequence goes on along the minus strand of JACEFZ010024437.1, from coordinate 431,349 downwards.
GCACTCAAACCATTGTATGGAAATGAACTCAACGCAGTCTGCTTCCAACTTGCCTGCAGCTGTGTTTCGAATGCTGTGTATGGAATTACCAATTGCATTCATTATCCCTTCACCACAGAGCCAGTTTATGCAGCTAAAGAACTGCTATAGACTTCACGTGTGAAAAAACATGAAGAAATCTTTATCAGAATAGCTGTCATCAAATCGAGATGCTGCAGGTTACAACAGACAAATAGCAAATGGACTGCTACAATGATAGCTTATCACAAGTGAAATCAGCCAGGTTACCCTTCAGTTCTCATTCCCAGTTCTTTGATGTCTTGCTCTGTGAGAGAGTGGGGTGTGGATCCCAAATGCAGCTTGAACATCTCTGATCTAGCAGGAGCTTCTGGCAGTGCGATGTATATTCTCTTTTCAAATCTATAAAACAGAAATATAAAACATTATGGAGAAATGAAAAGACAAAAGAAGTTGATGTCACAAGTGACAATGTGGTTGTCTGACAGACTTGCATCACTGCCCCACAAGCCTGCTGCCAGTTTATTTTTAAGTATAGTATATATTTTTTTTTTAAAAATTGTACTGAAGCAGTTTCTGGCTATGGGTCTACAATGTGATCAGGCCATCACATTTTGTAGGACGTAAATCATGTCTACTGAACAAATATGTCTATGATAAAACCTATTTGTGGCAACTATTTTCACAGAACTTGCCACGGAGGTGACGGAACGCTCAATAGTTCGGAACAGTTTCAGGTATCTTAAGCTGATGGTGCAGTATCCAGTTGTGGGTGAGTAGAATATGACCTGGCCAGCACCAACACAAACACCATCATGAGTTAAATGTATTAAACAGTGTTGTGCAACTTGAATACTGCTCTTGCTATCTATTTCTTGCTATACTAAAGGGATCCCTAAAAGCAATGGTAATACTCAAGATCCGAGCCACCAAGTTAACACTCCTGTTTCAGTGAATGTCAAATGGGCCTGCATGCCCTATTCTTAACCCTATGAAAATAAAGATTGTTCGTTTGTTCGTCCATCCTGCAATCTTAAAGACTGCCTCGAAATGCCCTTTGGGATGAAGACACCTAACACTATCAAATTCCACAACATCAGGTCACATGAACTTACTTATAACTCTCCTACATATTTTCAGAAGCAGCATTAAGAACAGGGATCCAAATATGAATACTCATCATCATGTGTTATGCTGATCAGCATGTGCAGTCATGGTTTCCTCATGTCACACATCATGTGTTATGCTGATCAGCATGTGCAGTCATGGTTTCGTCATGTCACACATCATGTGTTATGCTGATCAGCATGTGCAGTCATGGTTTCGTCATGTCACACATCATGTGTTATGCTGATCAGCATGTGCAGTCATGGTTCGTCATGTCACACATCATGTGTTATGCTGATCAGCATGTGCAGTCATGATTCGTCATGTCAAACAGCATGTGTTATGCTGTATCAGCATATGCAGTCATGGTTCGTCATGTCACACATCATGTGTTATGCTGATCAGCATGTGCAGTCATGGTTCGTCATGTCACACATCATGTGTTATGCTGATCAGCATATGCAGTCATGGTTCTTCATGTCACACATCATGTGTTATGCTGATCAGCATGTGTAGTCATGGTTCGTCATGTCACACATCATGTGTTATGCTGATCAGCATGTGCAGTCATGGTTCATCATGTCACACATCATGTGTTATGCTGATCAGCATGTGCAGTCATGATTCGTCATGTCAAACATCATGTGTTATGCTGTATCAGCATATGCAGTCATGGTTCGTCATGTCACACATCATGTGTTATGCTGATCAGCATGTGCAGTCATGGTTCGTCATGTCACACATCATGTGTTATGCTGATCAGCATATGCAGTCATGGTTCTTCATGTCACACATCATGTGTTATGCTGATCAGCATGTGCAGTCATGGTTCGTCATGTCACACATCATGTGTTATGCTGATCAGCATGTGCAGTCATGGTTCATCATGTCACACATCATGTGTTATGCTGATCAGCATGTGCAGTCATAGTTCGTCATGTCATACATTCACCTCAGTCTCGGATCAGGTTTGTACTCTTGTCCTGATTATGTCATGTGGCCAAGCCATCTAGGTACCTCTGTCTTCCCCTTACTCTTTTCCCACCAATACAAATGCCAAGTGTGAAAAAAATATAACAGTCACTTGCTACTGGAGAACTCCCAACAAACCATAGGTCAGAGCTTCAGGTAATTCTGGAAGCTACAACGAAACTGGAGGTACACAGACTCAAATGATCCAATACTGTAATCTTTCTATGCAACTGCATGTACATTCTCTAGATTATTCAAAATGAATCCCAGGATATCTAAACAAGAACGACCTTGAAACATCTACATCATTTGTCTGCCAACAGCTCAGTGACCCTGCAGTGTATTCCTGCACACTGTGGTTATTGCAGGGAATGAAGCAGCTGACAGACAGGCAAAGGCAGACATCTAGAAGGATGTTTCACCGCAGGGTCTCACTGAAAGAAGCAAAGGTACATCAAGAGAAAATACATAAACAAATGGAGCCAGAGAGCAGGCAACAATTACTGGCAAGATCCCAGTCTAAGACTAAACCACTTGGTCCCAGCAGATTGAAGTGGAAGAGAAACTGACACATCCATGACTGTCTTCTGCTGATGACTGGATTTATGGAGGCTAGGCTTGAAAGTAGGTTATTGATCAGTTTTCATTTCCTGCAAAAGAATCTGTGCTCTCTGTTCTCCTTTATTATTATTTAATGTTGGCATTTGCTCGCTTTCAACTCAAGTTAGTCCACACACATACTACAACTTCTAGTAGTTGCCACTAATGATGAGTACACTGGACTCTGTGTGTGAGGATTAGCTTTCTCCATTACCAGTGTCCCTCACTATCAGGTGAATCCACTCTGACTTCTGAGGTACTTGTAATTTACGTTCGCAAGTCAAGGACAAGAAGTCCAGATGGCCGACGTAGGAGTTGAACCCGGTACCTAGGCATTAGCACATAAGAAGTTTCAGAATGAGTGCTCTTGTCCCATCTGTAGCGAAATATCCGAGGTTGCGTCTCGCTACTGGTCAAAGGGAACCTACCGTGCAAATTCTTGCCGGAAGTACCCAAGTAATTGACTTGCTCTCCCTTTATTTTTGTTACCAGGAACAGAACATTCTGGACCGGCTAGCTCAGTTCAGCATACTGCGTCTGAGTTATTGGGCCATGATTCGCACTGGGCAACTTCGCCTAAGCGTGTCAGCGGAGTGCGGTTCAGGCTGAAGGTCGAAACTGAGCTGAGGCAGCTTGTTCGTAGACATCGTATTTTGGTGTTGTGTTAAGTGTATAAATGTTCATCGAAAAGGCTCGACATTTTCACCAGCATGTGAACCAACCTTTCGATGTTTGAAGGTATTTACATATATTTAGCATATATTAATTTTGTGTCATGTTTCGTGCTTCGCGCGGGCGACACAGGCGTTCATCAAGTTGGCTCATGCATAGTTACGGGGTAAGAATAAATGGGACTTAGCCGAAATTGGGGGTGTAGAAGGGATGGCTTTATCGTCCATCGGTTAATGACATCCTAAGTGGTTGAGGCTATGCAGTAGCCCAGTAAGCATGGGATTTTCAGACTCAGGGCATTCAGTCCTTTAAAATGAATCTATGCATGAGGGGGTTGTGACGATAATCGCCGGTCGGGGTCAGCGTAGCGGAGAGGTGCGACGAGTGACTTCCGGAAGACGCCACGGACGCTGGGGCGAAACTGGCGACACCTAAACCATGGTGTATGACCTATCAAATTACTAGGGAGGACGATTGGCAACATTTGCGAGTGTCGGCAGAATTATTTCATGAATGGCCGATGTGATGATGTCCATTTCCACAATTTCGCACAGCCACTGAATTTTTCTATTTCTACTTTCCTCCCAACTGTCCTATGCCTATTTAGTTCTTCTAAAGGGACCAAAGGAAGGGACATTAATTATTTCAGGTGGCGAAAGCGAGAGAAATAGAACCGAGGGAAATAAAATCTTCGGTAAATAAGTTCCAGGGAACATTGACACCGTTCTACCTACTAACCTTATTAGACAGAGGTGAGAGAATGGAGTGGATATCATCCGCTCCAGGGGGGGGGGGGGGGGGGGGGGGGATAGACCATGTATTTACACAGAAGATGGATATCACCCGCTCCAGGGGGAATAGAATGTATTCACACAGAGGATGAATGACACCTGCTACATGGAGGTGGGAACCATGTATTTAAAAGCCATTGAATAGAATGAAGGTACATCTCTCCCATATGGAAGAGGGGAATAGTGAAGTATGGGAGATGGTTACACAGATATCAGAGGAGTGACAGAAACAGAATGGAGGGTCTTCTGAGTGAACGGATATCTCCTCAAAAGGGTTGCTGAGCTTTATACTAATGCCTAACCGTTAATGCATGACATGACTGAGACTTTTGCAGGGACTTGTGTGCCTCACTTGTGACTACCCAACGGGACCAGTCCGAGCTGCCATACAGTTTTCGAGGAACGACACTCTTCCTGGAGCAATCTGACAGAGGCGTCCAAGTTCATCCCAGTCCAGATCACAGCAGATGCGGATGGGTACAGGATCATGTATATTTTATATATATTGAATCCATAATGCTGAGAGCCTCACTCCTATGTTCAAAACATGCTGATTGCTGTTACCAGTGGCTCTCACAAGGTTGTCTTGTTGCGGAGCCTATCATGGAGTGTGTACCAGACGAGCGTAGACCCGGCCAGAGAACCTGAATCATGGAATGAACCCACGAGACTGTGGGCGTAAGCTTCCCCGTGTTGAAGTAGCGCCAGGTCATTCCTGAAAGGAAAGAGTTCTAGTGGCCTATGGTCTTTGCCAGTCAGCCCTCCAATATTACCAGCTAGCCACCATACCTACGTGATCAGTCAGGCAATGATGTATCTTCAGATGTCACATCTGGCTACTGCGGCCCAGAGAGAGGCCCCGAGAACGTCTAGAGAGAGACTTGGCCTAATGTATAGGGCCATATGTGTTGAACTTTAGCGATGTGTTCGACTCCAGCTACCGGACTCCTCTGAACATAGACTACGTGACTTTGTTAGTGACTCCTGATACCAGAGTCTGTGGTGTAAAGACAGTGATTATTTACTTAGACTCAGTATTCCAATGGAGTGTAGAAATCCAGGTGCCCTATCTGATATTAACCTGAACTTTGTGATATCACGAAGGGCTACTATGGATGAGCTGAACTATCAGTCCGCCTGGTTTGTGAACTCGCAAACCACTGCAGCCTAGACCCAGTGGGAGGGAGTCCAAAGAGTTTAGTGCCGAGTGATACCATCACTTTACCAGGTGTACTAACCCCAATCTGCCACTATGCCAGTCTGTCCCATTCGTGAGGATTTGCATCAGCCGGGTGAGAATCCTTCGACAGCAGACTGAAGCAACTGAAACATGGACGGCTTGATGACGAGAGCCATACACCTATCCTGCCGATTTGGTCTATATATTCGTCTACTGCCTACCCCTATCTAACTCTTCTTCTTCTTCGTTCATCCGGAGTTTTTTTTCCGGATGTGATTGCGTTGTGCCTGTTTACAGCAGAGCTGTGTTCTTGCGCCATTAGGCCGACACATCCGACTTCTGCGGGCATTTGTTGACCGGGTTAACCTTCCCGGGGCTATCTAACTCTATCTGCGTGGACATCCTGTTGTAGAATAAATGTATAGCTTATGTTTGTTTTCAGACCAGAGTTGAGTCACCGATCAGGATGGAGTACTAGAGGGTAACGTCAATTAAAAGAAAGATTGAAAGAGGGGGTTGTCCAGAGGCTGGCAGGGTAGGTAGACTAAAACCCCAGTACCCAATACACAGAACTGAACCCATGGTATACAGTGTAGCAATAGCTCCCCTCACCCCAGGGACATTGTGACACCATCTGGCCGTGTTGACCTCTCTCTGTTCTGCTCATGTATTTCCTGTTACCAGCAAAGTGTTGCCTTCTTGTCATCTATATTCTACACATGTGCTTTAGGATCTGTTTAGTATCATGTTTTAACTATTATATATTCAGTGAACTACATCAATAGAGAAAAACTATGGTGAAAAAAAAATGACTATACAACTGTACCTTCTTCGGATGGCAGAATCTAGAGCCCAGGGAATATTGGTTGCTCCCAGTACCAGGACACCATCATTGTCATTTCCCACTCCCTGCATCTGAACCAAAAACTCTGTTTTAATGCGTCTTGCTGACTCAGACTCATTGTCATTTCTGGATCCACACAGAGCATCCACCTCATCAATGAAAATGATTGATGGCTTGTACTCCCGAGCCAACTTAAATAGAGTTTTGACTAATCTAGTCAAAGAGAACAGAGCAAAAGTTAATTTCCATGAAAATGTGCATCTTCATTATATTGTAACATCTACAGCTTACTTTATATTTCATCACATGAAATATTTCTTCTCTTTAATGCCAAAACTGGTAGTCTGAAAATAAAGAGGAGCCAGAAACTAAACTAAGCAAATATACAAGCACCTGGTATGTTAGAACACGCATAATACTGAGACAGAGAGCTCAAGTGGCAGAGGACATTAAATATTACAAGATTTTGGGATTGTGAGGGTCAAGATGGAATGGAGCAGAAAATAAAGCAAAAACAGGGCATATAAAATAACAGTGGTGCAATGAGGCAGAAACAGCAATGGTGGAGTGAAAAGTAGCAAGTTCTAGAAAAAATAGCACTATTCTAAAAAAAAACTTGAATATAATTCTGTGCTGGATAACAACAAATGATAAAGTTGAATATGTATTAAGGAAAACAAAACATCACAAATATTTTTTTTTTAAAACAGTGACACTAATATAAAAATAAAGGAAAATGTACACACTTTTTATATTATAAGAGAAAGTGTATTCCCACACAAAGAAACTTGCATACTTCCTGACTATAAAACACAAAATGTATCACATTTGTATTATTAACCCTTTACAAGGCAGAACGGCCATTTACGTCCGATACCGTAAACGGGCGAAACGTCCCAAACCGGCCGATACTATTATGCATTGTAAAAATGCGATCTCTCGGCTTTACCGATACTTTCCGACGGCTACTTTCCGCTTTCGCCGATAGCTCTTTGACAACGTGGCCGCCATTTGTAAAGCCCCTAAATATGAATTTGAACGGACTTTTTTTTTAGAGTTTTCAGGGTTTTTACGGCTGTTTTTTTCACAAACGGATTTCGGCGATTCTTCAAGTGATAGCCGGAGATTTCCTCGTCTGTCAATTTAAGTGACATTAAAAGGGTCCCGAAGTTGAACTATTTAATCGGAGCTAGATATCAGTGCAAAGCGTTGACTTTGCATTAGCAGGTCCCTCTAGCAGCCATTAGAGTCGGACTTTAACGGAAAAGTGATTATGATTCTGAAAATGTTTTGTGTAAATATGCCGTATAGGTGACGGGAAAATCACAAACAACATGACCGTATTTCGTAAATATTTGGTGTTCATATATGGATTACCGACAACCATCACGTGAGTAACATATTGGTGCATGCTTTTCCCTTCATTGTTGTTGTTTATTTTAACTACAATCGGTTGACGTATTTGTGGATGTTGTTACTACGCGACCCCGAAATTTTTTACCGAACCTGAAAACATCTTGCCGTTCAGGGCTAAAAACGAACAAGCGTCTGCCCTGTAAAGGGTTAAGACATTCAGATCATGACCGTACTGTGTAAAATTGCAGAGATATCTAAACATTGACTCAAATCATCATCTACACCGACAGATGAGTTTTCGTGATGCAGTCAACAGTTCTGTGGAGCTCCTCTTTTATTCCTTACAGTTTCGAATGCAGCGTTGTCCCTGAAACCTATGAGTATGCTTCACTGGTTTGAGGAGGAAGAAGAAGAGGAAGAAAAAACAGAAGGAGAAGAAAACAGTGAAAGGTATCAAAGAAAACAGATTTCAGCACACTTATGACATGGAATCCACAACTACCAACTTCAACTGGAAAATGACCCTACAAACTGTCACATAAGGCAAAGCTAATTTTCTGCTGCAAATGGGTTGTAATGAAGCATGTCCGATTTGAAATTATAATTAGTTTGGAAATACACAAGATTACAAAATAAAAACACTCAAAACTGAAAGAGGCAAGAACTACTGCAGTAACTTAAAGTATACATTTGATTTTACTACACATTAACTTACTTTTCACTCTCTCCTAACCATTTTGACATAAGATCAGCTGAAGATACTGTAAAAAACTTAGAGTTGTTTGCTTCTGTAGCCACAGCCTTTGCCAAGAAAGATTTACCAGTACCGGGAGGCTAGATGAAGGCAATTTTGAACATGTTTTAGTACATAATTATGACAGCCACAAATAACAGAGGAAAACATCTTTCAATGCTGAACAATTGATATCTGCAATATCTGTAAACGACATGAATTAATAGCATTACAGAAAGAATTACCATCATAGGCAGCTTTTATCAACTTGCTGTAATGTCAAATAATAAAATTGTACATCCATTTTAACCTTTTCTCATACATATTTCTCAGTGTTCCTTTACTTCTCTTGCCTATTATTTTCCCTATACAAAGATAATTTTTCTATTATTGAAATGCCAATACATTTCCTTTATCTTTTCCTTATTGTTCTGATGAGTTGTCAGATTAGACAAATGTAGATGCCAATACCTCAGTATCTGCCTTTTGTTCTCCCCCTCACTTTATATTCCCGTTCATCAGGTGGCGCTAGGTGTCTCATGCGCATGCACAGCGCATAAACAAACTGGTGATTGTACTTACAGAGTGTGCAAGCAAAGAGCAATGTGCTGTTGTGCGTTTTTTGTGGGCAAAAGGACTGCCTGCAAAAGACATTCATAAGGAAATGCTTCCTGTTTATGCTGACAAATGTTTGTCCCATAAAGCGGTGCTTCATGATGCAATTTGAAGAAAACATTCAGGACTGCTGACTAGAGGAGTGTTGCTTCTGCATGACAATGTCAGACCACATACGGCTCGATTAACTCAGGAGAAAATTAACCAACTAAGGTGGGAAGTTCTGGAACATCCGTCTTACAGCCCCAACTTAGCCCCTAGCGATTTTCACCTTTTTGGTCCACTGAAAACCCACCTTGGCGGGAGACATTTGCGAATGATGCCGGCATTGAATGTGAAGTGAAAATGTGGTTTAGATAAAAGAGCACACAGTTCTATGCAGCCAGTTTGGGAGGACTGATAAAACGATGGGATAAGTGCATCAATGTGACAATGTATTATAAAAATAAACTGCTTTCAAGTTGTTATCATATTTAGTTATTTTTCTACAGCCATTTGTGACTTACTTATTGACTTTCCCTCGTGGTTGCATATCCAATATAGGACGTCGTAGTCAACACCAGCAGTTTTTGCTGTTGTGATCTCTTGGCAAGATTACGTTCAATAGTTTGCCATTGCTTTCTGAACGGCCGGCACCCATACCATTTTGTAAAAAACCAACGCAAGGCAGCCTGCTGCCAAATCGCCCACAGCTGTGTTTTGAACGTGGGTATGCGGGATTACGAACTGCGCCCGTAACCCCTTCACCGTGGAGCCAGCAGGTCTATTTACTTAGATAAATTATTTTCAATTAACTACAACTCATCTCATCATGTTCCTCTTGTACCTTGCAGTGTTGAGGTGAAGTATAAACAGCTGGAGAGTGCCCGCTTATGGGCATCATGTATTGAGATTCCCATGGACTCTGTTATTCCCTGCATCCATCGTTTACATTGTCGGCCTCTTCCTCAACTTCCCTCTGGTCTGTACATCATTGCTTGTTGTGATTTACTGTTAGTTGGTAACCTACTTGCATGGCCAAACCATTTGACTTGCTGCCTTCTAATAAAATCTAGTGCTTCTCTAACCCCCACTTTAGTCCTGATTTCTTCATCTCTGATCTTATCTCTTCTTGATACGTTGAGTATTCTTGTCAGGAACCTCATTTCTGTTATTGTGATCTTTCTTTTCTCTTTTTCTGTCATTGTCCAGGTTTGGCATTGGTAACATAGAGTTGGTAGGAAGATTGTGTTGTAAAGTGCTTTCTTAGTAGTTATTGATACATGTTTGTTTTTTAGTATGGTGCCATTTGTCCAATGAGTTGGTTTGCCTTATTGCATCTATTTTCGATCTCGTCTTCTGATTTGCCATTTGATGATATACTTCCTAGGTACTCGAAACTCTTTACTTGTTTCAAGGAATGTTCGTTTAGGTGAATCGTTGCTTTTTCTTCTTTAGTTACGGTCATTACCTCTGTTGTACTTATGCTAATTTTCATGCTATGTTCCCTACACATTTTGTTTGGACTATTCATGTGGTCTTGTAATTCAGCTTCTGATTTTGTTATTAGTGCTTGGTCGTCCGCAAATAGGAGTTCTCTAATGGTTAGATTTGTAGATGGTTCTTCTTCCGTGTTCTCGTCATGCAGTATTCTTGCAGTCTCTGTTTGGCTGGCTTTTTTACATATGTTGTCTATATATGTTATGAACAATAGACAGGACAGGATCTTATGGTGAAGGGTTCTGAGTGTCTTCCAGTTGCTCTCACTAAGCATTCACTATTGTTGTATAAACTTCTACATAGGTTTGTTAGATGTGTACTCATTCCATATTATTTAAGGATTTCCCAGTTTAACTACAACAAAACAGCCTATTATTTTAAAGTAGGCTCAACCTGAGGTGAAACAACTGCCAAAAACCTTTTATTGTATTATTTAAAGTTACTCACTCCGAAAAGAAGAATTCCCTTCCAAGGCTTTCTCTTTCCTGTTAAGACACAAACAAACACAAGGTTTCTGCATAGTATAAATCTATATACAATAAATACTAATATATTTCAAAGAGGTGTAATCATTAACAGTTTTTCCATTCAGACTGAAGTACCTACATCTACATCTTCTACATGTGTGCTGGGTGCAGAATCTTTTAAACGTTGATGCCTGCTGAACTTTTGGTCTCAGGCAACCCACCACATGCGATTTGACTATTCTTCATGCTTATCAAACAATGTATTGTGTGTCTTGTGTCTGTGTGTGATTGTTCTGCCATTATACATCAATATGTTTAGATGTGGAGAAAAAATACCCCAAAAAGCAGAAATTAATTAGTCAAACACTTTTTGGGAGGAAGGATGGTGTCTGTGTGTGTATATATTATGTGGGTGATTTGGGGGGGGGGGGGGGGGGGGGGGGGGAGAGAGAGGAGAGAAAGGAGGAAGTTACTTTGTTTTTTTCCACTTCTTACCCACTTGTCATGCAAAGGACATGGATTGTTTTGTGCCTGTTTATGATAAGCTGTAATGTGTGTCTACTGGTTGGCATATACAGGTTTAGCATGTAATTTTTGGAATTGGGTTTTGCCCATACTCTCCCAGTCCTGATACCAGTAGTCAAGCTATGAGTCACTAACTGTATTTATTTCAGTTGTAGAAAAACCAAACTAGCCATGAACAAATCTACATAAGGAAAGAAGAATAATTCAACCATTTAAAGATTAAAGGAGGTTTTTCTTAAAGAGGTATGATATGATATGGAGAAATTCGCAAGGAGTCTGGATCGGATCGCTGACTTACCTCCTTTCATCTAGAAAAATCTCCAGAATTGGTTTGGAATGTTAGAACTAAGAATAAATTGAGAAAGATAGCACAAGTGGCAGAAATAATGAAATCTTATAAGATTAGCATTTTGAGTAAATGCAAAGAAGATGGAAAGAAGCTGGCAAAAAGCTTATATACATATGTAAAACAGCGCTGTACTCAGACAATACAGAGAAAATGCCTCTCACAGTCAAGGAGTAGCCCTTATGCTAACTAAAGAGGCAGAGAAAACACCAACAGTTGAGTGGCTTCTGCAGTCTGTACCTGATGAGATGCAACAAAATATGTGTGGCAATAAACTGTGCAACCTATCGTTTATGTCATCATTATTCAATCACAGATAACGTCAGTCTGATTTTCTGTACAGAGATCTGGTGATAGCCATGTTGCTTTATGTATTCACTTATATGGAAAAACACTTCCAGCTTAAGTTGAGATGAGTTGGGTCAAGAACCGACATCACTGCACTCGGGGCATTCCCATAAGCACTAAGAGTCCTCATCTTCAACAGCCAACGAAAAGTTCCAATACTAATGGTGCCCCTCACAATCTGATTATATGCCCGTCTTGCTTTACCTCCGAGTAACAACATCCTCTGACCATCACCTGCTACTGCATTCTCTATAGACTATGATAATCTGTTTATCTATACTTCTGCATTATTCACATTCTCCCATTGGGCCTTCACCACATCCGCCGTATTATGCATCAAACCACCCATTAACGATGCAGTACCAGCCAAGTCTGCCTGTTCATTTCCAACCACACCAGTGTCCTAGAGAAAAGATCCAGCGAATGCTCACAACCCGTGACTTCCAGCTAGGACGTGATTCACTGTGCTAAGATTGGTGAATAATTCTTCATGTTTATTCATTACTTCAAGTGCAACCCATCAGGCACTGTAATGTCGACTTTCCTGCCCACGACATTTGACAGCAAAAGTGGAAGAAGATGATGACCCCATGCCTGTGTTTCCCTATGATCTCATCATAACCCCTGTTATCCAATCCTATCTTGGCATTCAGGTCACCCATTGTGATATTGCCATTTCTTTGATGATCTATAGCACTTTGAAGTTTTATGTAAAATTCCTCCTTAATCCCCCAAACTCAAGATATTTAGTCAATTAACCTTTCGAGAAAATGATGTCAAACAATGTCTAAAGATATCTCAGCAATAAAGAAACTTAGGAGCAATTTATGGTCACGGCATCTAATAAGTACCAGGTCCGACAACTGTTAGTTGACGAGGTGAGTACTGAAAACTGCTGACAGCAGTTTTAAAGCATTCGGAACACTTCATGCATAGAATTCTTTGAAAAACAGGAATGAAAACATAACGTACAGATAATGCTGGAGATCCGTCAAAATAGAAGAAAGGAAAATAAAAATGCACATTTAAATAATTGCAAAAGCAGAGGCCAAGAAAAATATACAAAAGCTAACAAAGAAGTTAGAAAGCGAATTAGGGTGGATAAAGGACAATATTTACAAGGCAAAGCAAGAAAGGCAGAAGTAACAAGGAAACAGGAAAATGATTGATTGATTGATTGATTTAGGAATTGACATCACAGCATTCGGGGCATTCCCATAAGTGCTCCGTCCCCATCCTCAGCATCCAGCGAAGAGTTCCAACACTAATAGTACCAGTAGCAATCTGATTATAAGTCCGTCTCGCCTTTCCTCTGAGCGTTGAGCGCCAGCCAGATCCCTTCGTCACTCCTCGTTGTCTCATTCTTGCCAGACCATGGTAATCCATTTGCTCCTCCGAGGTGTGCACGTGCTCCCACAAGGCCGCAACCACGTCTGCCTTGTCATGTATCAATACTCCACCAAGTTCTGCAGAGCCAGCCAATCTGTCCGCCTGTTCATTTCCCAGCACACCGGCATGCCCCGGAGAAAAGATCCAGGCGATGCTTGTCACCCATGACCTCCGAAGCGAAGCAAGCCACTCTGCACGTCCTCACCCTCATCAGCATGCTTTCTGAGTCAGTTACAATCACGATGTGTGTGTGTGTCGTATTCTCCATCCAGCGGAGAGCCGCAGTGACTGCCTCCACTTCCATTCTTAAGCTGGATGTTGTGGTATCATATGCCAGGCTCTCCTGCCCCAAACATCGACCATTAGTTTTGGCTATGAACCCCCAGCCACTTCTCTCACTTCTTGACACCGAACCATCTGTGTAGATAATCACATCACTCGAGTGAGCATTGTCCTGAATTAGTTGCTGGATTTCCACTTCTGTGGCCCCTGCTGGCCACTCCCGGCTTAATGTGATTATAACTCTGCACAAGTCTGACTGCTCCGCTGGCACTCTGACCCACTTCTCTCTATGCCTAATGTTCTCCAAGGGGCACACCTGTCTGATCGTATCCTCCAACCTGAGAAATCCTCTTATCAGTTGCTGACCCTTAACTGCGTCCAGCGCCTCATGCAGTGGGTGGTCTGTGTCTGCAGCTACTCTGAGGTATGCCTTCGCCTGCATCACCTTGAGCCTACCAGCAACAGTCGGCAGACCAAGGATGTAACGCATACACACTATTGGGGTGTCTCTAGTGCATCCCAGAATGACCCGCACAGCTTCGTTCTGTATGCGCTCTAACTTCACCAGCTGACTCTCTGAGACAGTGAGCAGACCTAATCCATAATCAATTACTGAGAGGATCAAGTGCTGGTATAGTGTGAAAAGCATTCTCTGCTCTATGTCCATTGCAGCCATAGTTTTAAGAGCGGAAACAAGAAACAGGAAAATATAATCAACAAAGTAGTAGCATTAAACTGAACTCACCACTTTATAAAGATATTAAAATAAGAACACACAAGGCAAGTGGAGATCACAACACCAGTACATTTATGGAAGCCAAGAGAAGTGAAACCAAGCAACAACCTTATTAACTCAAAACATTAAATAAGAACTGCTGCATGCATCAGAACTATGGAGAATGACTCAAACAATTACTAATAAACTCCAAACATTCATTAACCAGTGCATGTGCAGAAAAGGACTAACATGATATGACAGAATCACTAATGCAGAACTCTGGATAAATAGGCAGATTTCAGCCAATCTAGAGGTGAGTAAGACAAGGAATTGAATAGGACACATATTGAGAAAACTGGATAATAGCAAACTAGAAAGTCCTTTCTGTGGGGAGTAGAGAGCAAATGAAATAGAAGGCAACCTAAAATAGCATGGAAAAGAGTACTAAATACAGAAATGAATAATATGGAAAGTACCTGGGAGAAGCTACAGGAGATAGCAAAATGGTCTGGCTTGAGTTGGCCAATTCCTCCAATGGGGAATGACAGACAGCAGACCACAGAACCAGACAGTCCTTGTGGGGTGGCTTGGAGACAGGCTATATAATTTTACTGGTGGTTTAACAGTTAAGATCAACACACATCATTCTCAAATACACTTGAGATATAATATATTTGGTAATGCCAGAAACCATATCTACATATGTTTATTGGTAACAAATGGACTGCTTACCTGTGAACAAATGTGGAAATTTCACTGGTAAGATCACTGTTTCTTTGAGAGCATCCTTGGCAGTTTCTAGGCCAGCTACATCCTCCCACCGAACATTTGGACTCTCCATGACAATAGCTCCTAAAGTAACAGAAGAAAATGCCATTTATATAACCAGATAAGTAACAGTAAGTACTGGACCACTTTACACACCTCAGACACATACGGTGCTGGACACACATATGTTTACAGACCAACCAACACTCGGTGGTGATGTGCTCAGCATGATGCCGCCCATCTCGACTTCCCAAATCATTTCCTGGTATTCATTTTAGACTGGGTTGACATTGGACCCCAGGTAATTTTTTAAACGGTCTCCCCTTTGAGAGACCCGTGTTCAAATCCTTGGTAAAGTGTGACATATTTTTCTGTTAGGGGCAAAAAGAAAACCCTAACCTGCACATTCATGGCGACTACACTAGCCAGGCAGCCTTAATACCTCAGGTTCAAGAACCCCCTGTCCTACACTGCAAGGTAGTATAGGCAGTAGACGACTGGATTTGAACCGATAACCACTGGATGGACAGCCGAATATTCAGCCACTACTCTACTTAGATATGCACAGATAATAGTAATGAAAATATCTTGAAAAAACTAGATCATATAGAGAATTAAGTACACACAGCAGAAGTACATGATTTGCATTCTTTGAAAATGTTATGAAGAAGCAAATAACTTGAATATATTTAACAACAGGAAAGTTTGACAGAAGATAGAAGACCTATAAATAACATGTCAGGCAGCATGACATGTAAATGGATATACTGGGTGCACAGTGCTAGATCCATATTGTTATAGACCAGTGGTTCTCAACCGGTGGGGAATTCCTCCCCAGGGGGGAATTTTAGGGTTTCCAGGGGGGAATAAAGATTATTTGAAGATTGCGTTAATACAAGAACCGGATTACTTGATATTGTTTTTCCCTTCATACTGTACGGTTCTGTACATTTCACCCTTCTAAAATTCATTTTATAAAGTAAGTAGACCCACAAATCACGTTTTATGTGAAATAAGAAATAAAACAAAATAAAAAACAGACACAACTGGACCCCCACCCCGCCTACACACACACACACACAAATGTGTACATAAGGCTGTGTATGGAAACATATCCTCACCACTGAGCTGTGACTCAAACTTTTTCTTATCCGGGTCCTCCTTTCCATCATCATCTTCATCACTGGACTTGTCACTAGATTTGTCACTGTGGTAAGCAAATACAATATAACTGTGTAAGTACATTCAACAAGTATTAATAACACAAAAAACAGCTACCAATGTCAAATTATGGATGTCACACCAGAAAAGTGGGCAGCAGTAGTGTTGTGGCTATACACTCCCAAGCCAGCCCCGTGGTCACGTGTTTGAATCCGCGCTGGGCAGATTTTTAAATTGGTCTGGGCTCTCGTGTTGACCCAGCTTAACATGGGCGCGAATGACCGTGTCCGGAACAGCTCTGACTAGCCAGTTTTCCGAATGTCCGTCGTGCCCGGAACAACTCTAACTATTCTGTTTTCTGAGCACAGCGACTAAGCACATGTCCGAAATGAAAGCTCACTGGGTGAATACTGTCTGCAATCCGATCACCCCTGGTTTGTGCGGGTAGCAGCACGTAGCGAACGAAAGGCCCAATACACTGAAGTAAGAAATTAAAGCAGCCATGAGGAGGACGTGACGATTCCCTCTGTGAGCCCAGCACAAGAGCGCTATGTGTTGGCTCTGCAACTATGGAAGCCGCCCTGGATGGCGGAAAATGCCATAGACTGTCCCTGTCTTCCCTTGAAGACGGATCGTGAAGTCTTCGACCGTTATAACTTGACCAGCTGGGATGTGGACGGCACCACAAAAGTGAGTCCCCCAGGAACGCTACCCTGGTCAAAAATGCACGAAGTCAGATGTGTTGGCCTAAGGGTTTCGGCCCAAGTGTGCCTAGCAGACACACCGCAATTACATCTGAAAAAACACTCCAGATGAACGCAGAAGAAGAAGAAGAAGAAGAAGAAGAAGAAGAAGAAGAAGAAGAAGAAGAAGAAGAAGAAGAAGAAGAAGAAGAAGAAGAAGAAGAAGAAGAATTTCGCTGAAAAGCTGGACATTTCATAAGAAGAATCATGCATATTGCACAATATAAAATATATACTGTCTCATGCTTATATCTTCATCTCTAGAATGTACAAATACACATTCTCTTTAACAAAGTAAGACTTAACAAGTCTGAATATAAATACAAGTACTGAATTTCTCTTTATGTGAAAACACAATGAGATATCAAGATCATGTCTTGGTTTGTATTTTTAAATAAAAAAGGGACAACAAACACCTACTCTGATGAGTTTTTTCCTGCCTTTCCTCCAACTGGCACAGGTTTCTTATCTTTCTTCTTCAGGTACTGCTTGAGTTTCTCTGCTCTGTCTAGGTACTGAATACACTTGCTGCGAATGCTTTCCTTTGCTTTATCACTTGAGGCTTCATCTACAACATAACATGAGGAAATAATAATTAAATACACAATTGAGATACACATTAATAACCAACATGGAGTATAGTATAGTGTTCATGCTTGTGGCTATGGTTTGCTTACGCATTTGCCTCATGTTGGAATGGTAGTGCATGGTTCCATCACCTTGCTGCTAAGTTGAGTGCATGGAAAGACACTGTGAACTGTGAATTTCGTGTTGTGTGCGTTTGCATCTGTCCTAGGTTGTTTGTATTGTGAACTGTATGTTCAGAAAAATGGCGGCCGGCTGGTCACTGAACTAACTGGGTTGCCTTATGCAGTAATGTGTGGCTGCTGGTTTTCTAGTGACTGCCGCTTGCATCGACGATGAACTGTATTTTTTGTGTGGACTTTTGTGTTGGCATTCTGGCAGCAGCATTATACATAGTATACCTGTGTGGGCTATTGGTTTATCGAGACTCCTGTCTGTTCCACTTTTCACATAGGGCAGTGAGGAGCATTTTGTGTGATATTAACTGGCACAGGAACGGAGCATAATGGGGGCGACCCTTTGCCGTGAAGTTGGAACCGCAACTAACTAACGACTAACATTAACACATTACATACACACATTACTTTTACAAGCTGTCATATACTTAACAACTTATCAAATCCAATTGAGTACTGAATACAATGGGAAAGATTGACATTTAAGGTTTAAAAAAGAAAGAGAGCAGGCACATTATGAGGCTACCATCTTAAGATAAAGCATAACATATTGTCTGCATGTTGCTGAAGTGCAACCCAGGCACACATTTTAATCTGGTGAACCACTACAGTGCATTGTTTGTTAACCCGGGTGTGTGTTTTGGTCTGCACTCATGGGGTGTGTTGTTTGTTAACCCGGGTGCGCTTTTTGGTCTACACTGATGCATCCCAGGTGTTCGTTTTGGTCTGTACTGGTGCAACCTGGCCACACATTCTGGTCTGTACTGGTGCAACCTGGGCACACATTTTGGTCTGCACTGATGCAATCTGGGGGTGCGGTAGGTCTGCACTGGTGCAACCGCTAGGACATGTTTGTTAACCCGAGCGCGCGCCAGTGAACACCCTCACCAGCCGTCCGCGTGCACAATTGGCCGTTCATCTCGACTGCATCTCTGCCTATACTTTCCTTTGCTTTATCACTTGTAGCTTTATCTACAATATAATGGGGGAAATTATAATTAAATACACAATAGAGATACACATTATACGCACAAATGACTTTTACAAGCTGATCTTCAGTTACCCTGGGGCTGTTTCTGCAGCCGTTTGTTATTCTGTAACAACAGTAACGGCTGCATCTGCACTGGTGCTGGGACGCGTTTTCTTCATATTGCTCAAGTGCAACCCAGGCGCACGTTTTAGTCTGGTGCATTGCTGGAGCACATTGTTTGTGAACACGGGGGCGCATTTTGGTCTGTACTGGTGGGGCGTTTTGTTTGTTAAACAGGGCATGTTGTGGCCTGCACTGGTGCAACCCGGACGCACTTTGCTGTTAACCAGGGTGATTGTTAGTGAACAATCCCTAGCCGACCGCGTGCGCGCGGGTCTTGCACCCAAGTCCACTCATCTAGATTGTTGCTCTGCATATGTTTTCCCTTGCTTTATCACTCGTAGCTTCATCTACAACATAACATGAGGAAATTATAAGTAAATACACAATTGAGAGACGCATTAACACACTACATGCACACAGACTTTTAGAAGCTTTCATGTAATTAACAATTCTTCATGTTTTAGGGTGTGACCATGCAAAGACAGTCTCCACTTTTTGATTACTTTAAGAAATCTCTGTACTGTTATAATTTCTGTTATAAATATTAGTATAGCCCTCAATTGTTAATGTCAGGCATGGTCTCCCTCTGTCCACAATAAATATGCTTACATTGTACAGAGAGATACCAATTCTGATAGATAATGGTGGTCTCAAGTTCAAAGATGCATGGCGAGGCTGAGGATGCTGCTCCTTAGTAAGCTCTTGTAGACAACCAAGATGTAACAGCACAATTTGAGTTAAGTAATTGAAACGCACATGTAAACAAATAAATAAAAACTATGTCACATACATTTGATTGCATGAAGAAAGTACTCCACTGCATGCTCGTAACACTTCAAGGCCTCTTCATAGTTCTTTTTTTTGTCCTCTTCTGTAGCCTTTGTTACTAACTCAATAGCTTTCTGAAATAAGCAACATCAGTTCATGACTTTTTGTCATAGTAATATTGAATATTTAGCTATTTGGATCAACTAATATGAAGAGAAATTATGCATTCTTTCCCCTTCTAGCTTATCACAATTTATGTAACATCCATTTTATAATTTACATTTTCAAAGATTGTTTGTTTTTGGAGAAAAATGTTCTTCAAATATCAGTTATTTGAAAATTGCCAAAAGAGCCCGTGTTATAGTTCTTTTTTTTTTTTTTTTTTTTACTGTTATCCACATTTTCTTTGCTGCATGTAAAGATTCACAAATATGTTAATAGTCTTTGAGTTCAATCAATTTATACAATGAATCTCTCTAACTTTCTAAGCAAATGCTTTCAATCAATGTGTGTTTTATTTTTTAACTTCAAATATACTCTCATGATGCTAGGCCTAGCAAGCCAGCTGGGGATTTTAAAATAAAAGAAATAATAAAAAGCATATTCGGACTGACCCAAATGATGTCTAGCCCAGTAATGTTGAATGGACGATATGAGATTAAAGAAATAGGCACCCTGAATATCTGTGGTTTTAACAGTAAAGAAGAAGAAATAACAATAGAAATGAGGGAAATTGGACTGATGAGAATAGCGCACACCAGAATAAAATGAAAGGGATCCACCACAGTTATACGTTTGTCTACTCAGGAATAGTCATTGAACCATGGCTAGGAAGAAGAATATTTGAAATAAAATATATATAAGAAAGAATCATAACAGTGAGAATAAAAGAAAAGACAATTACTACATATGTACAAATATAAGCACCATGTAACACAAACAACAATGATGAGTGTGAGGAGTTCTTCGAAGACATCCACAATACACTTAATAAAATAGAGAAGCAAGACAACATCATAATTATGGGAAGCTTCAACGCAAGACTAGGACATAACAGAACGGACATAGAGAAACATCTTGGAGCATTTGGAAACCAACCCAATGAAAGAAATGATCATGGAAGCAGACTGATAGAGCTATTGCACTTAACACAACCTCTTTATATTAAACACATTTTTTAAACACAAAGACTCACAAATATACACCTAGTATAAATGGAACGATCTACACACCAAAAGTCCAATTAATTTCACATTAACAAGAAACAACAAAAAGAGGATTATATCAGATGCAAGGGCAGTGCCCAACTTAAGTATAAACACAGACCACAAAGCAGTTATTGCCACAATCATTGGTAGCACCTTTGGTAAGGATGGCTCTCATGTCCTTTCAGGACCCATCCCCCACTGGTCCAAGTCTGACACCCAGCTCGTGCCTGTGGCTCATAGTAGCTGTCAGCATGCGACAGCGGCCACAACCCGGGCAACAGCTGTGAGAGGCTGGCTAAACCAGGCATGGGTATCCGATTTGGTGTCAAACCAAGAGGTAAACTAGGGTATGCCTACCCAGCATGTGAAGACAGGATTCGGCAGACTGCGCGGAAGAAATCATTCCTGATTCAACGGGCAAGACGGCGTTTTCCTGCAAAGCGTTGTGGAACGTAATGAGCACGGCAAGGCACGTAGAGCGCCCTGGTCATCCACTGCACCTGTATTCGTCTCCAATCGTCTCGACTTGTCTTGCCACTGGACTCAGATGGACTCAGGCGAGAGAGTGAGGTCGACGAATTGCGCAACTCTTCCTCACTTTAATCCAAGTCATCGCGCAAGTTATTCTTCATCCAACGTATTGCCACAATAAGAACCAATAGAATAAGAAAGCAAAGACCAGGAAATAACATACCATGCGAATTACCAAACTTTACAAATCTCAAAGTGAGTGAAAATTATGAGAAAGAACTAAATTAAATCTTTGCAAAACTACCAATAGAAAGAAAAACGCTGGAAGAAGAATGGAAGTTGTATTTTAACCCTACCAGACCGCTGTACCAATTTTTCGCTAATTTCCTAATCTGCCGCTATACCTAATTTTCGGTATTTTGCCTAGTACGTGAAAAAATGCGTCACAAACTAAAATAACCAACCAATCGTGGTCAACCTCATGGTTAGCCATTGCAAATGTCTGCCCCCATAGGTGTGAATTGACTTTGTGTGATTTAACGCGAAATAATTATGAAAATTCACAATGAAACGAGCGGTTGATGAACCAAGCACTTCAACAAGAAAGCGATGTAGGTCTAGGCTTTTCAGTCCAACAGGTGATCGATACTTTGGTTTATTCAGACTGGATTGGCACACAAAGGTGGAATATTGGCGCTAGATGCCAGGTAGACCTATTTTCTACAATGTCTCCAAGTTACATCTTATTCTAACCACTTGTTTGCATGTAACTAACATTTTTCTATATCATGTTGGTTTTTTCTATTTAGTGCTCAGGAGCCCAGGGACAGTTAGGTTCAGAGCCTCAGGTCTGGTAGGGTTAAACATTGCAAAAATAACACATGGAACCACGAGAAAACACAAAACATGAATAAAGAAAATATCAAGTTGGTGGAATGTCGAGGTAAAGACAGCTGTAAAAGACAAAAAGAAAAAGTATAAAAAGTGGGTGAAAAGCAAACAGGATCATAATTATATCAAATATGGAATAGCAAGAAAACACATGAAATTAATAATAAACAAATAAAAACAAAAAAGACTGGGAGGAATATGGAGAAACCCTTTAAAAAAAACTACAGGAAGATAACTAGAAACTTCTACAAATATAGTGCAATGAGAACCATAGCAGAACCCTTTGACCGAACTGAAATAATTAACAGCAAAAAAGGAGAACCAATAAGTGAATAAAAACATCCTAAAAAGATGGAAGCAGAACTTCTAACAACTTCTCAACATTCCATCAGATGCCACAGGAATCGATGAAACTGACACTGATACCACCGTAGAACTAAAACCAGACATACTGAAAGAAGAAATCAGAGAAATCATAAGATTAGCGCCATTTAATAAATCACCGGAACAAGACAAAATACCAAATAAACTTATTAAAGCAGATTAAAGCAGTGGTTCTCAACCGGTAGGGAAATCCATTGGGGGGGGGGGGGGGGGGGGGGTTTCCAATATGTATACTTCTGTATTGTGTGCAGTCTCTCTTGCTGTCTTTGTTTTTCCAAATTGGGATAATTATGGCGCTTCCTTAGGCTCATAGTGTCTGTTGCTCTTCCAAAACATGATTAAACAGTCTATAAGCCATGTTGTTCCTACTTCTCTTGTTGCTTTAATTCAGTGGTTCTCAGCCTTTTTTGGCCTGTGCCCCCTTCACCATATTTTCAGAACGTCGTTCTCCCCTTTCGTATTTCCACCCTAAATATCCCCCCCCCCCCACACACAGTATACATAATAATGGAAGCTAAATTAAATAGCACATACTAAAACAAGTCTAGACGTCTACATATAACATGATTTGCGGGTCTACTTACGTTATAAAATGAATTTCAGAAGGGTGAGACATACAGAACCATAAAGTATGAAGGAAAAAATAATATCAAGTAATCGGTTCTTGTTGTATTAACGCGATCTTGAAATAATCTTAATTCCCCCCTGAAAACCCTAAAATTCCCCCTCCCCCTGGGGGGGGGGGGGGGGGGAATTCCCCATCGGTTGAGAACCACTGATTTAGGAAGTATAATATCAAATAGTAAATCCCCGGGAAGGTTAACCCGGTCAACAAATGCCCGCAGAAGTCGGATGTGTCGGCCTAACGGCGCAAGAACGCTGCCCTGCTGTAAACAGACACAACGCAATCACATCCGGAAAAAAACTCAGGATGAACGCAGAAGAAGAAGAAGAAATGGTAAATCAGAAGACGAGCTCGAAAATAGATGCAATAAGGCAAATCAACTCATTGTACAAATGGCACCAATGCTAAAGAACAAACATGTATCAATAGTTGCTAAGAAAGCACTCTACAACACAATCTTTCTACCAACTCTATGCTACCAATGCAAAACCTGGACAATGACAGAAAAAGAGAGATAAATATCACAACAGAAATGAGATTCTTGCGAAGGAAACTCAGTGTATCAAGAAGAGAGAAGATCAGAAATGAAGAAATCAAGACTAAAGTGCGAGTTATAGCAGCTAGATTCTATTAGAAGGCAGCAAGTCAAATGGTTTGGTACCAACTAACAGTATACCACAACAAACAATGATGTATCATACAGACCAAACGGAACCAGAAGAAGAGACTGACCATGTAAATGATAGACAGAGGGAATGACAGAATCCATGGGAATCATGATATATGAAGCCAATAAATGGGCTCTCTCCCGTTGTTTATGCTTCACCTCGACACAGCAAAGTACAAGAGGAACAAGATGAGATGATGATGATGATGCTAAGTCTCGATATATAATTAATAGCTATAATTTGTATTTAAAGATACACCACATATAATATAAAAACAATACAAATGACAAAAATTGTATGTAAACTTACGGTTGTTGCATTCATCTCTGGCATGGTTCTTTAATTTCTATTTGAAAATGTATAGTTTGGCTGACACTAATTATACTTTCAGCTGTAAGCTGTTTATTAATAGTGAATATAAGTAACATTAACACACCACCACAGTAAGTTCGTTTAGACTGTGTGTTTAGGAAAAGCACTCCCTATAAAGATGACAAAAGGGGCACTGCACTACCAAGTGAAAAAAATAAATATTAAATCTATGACAGAAAGACCTATTTTAATAGCTATAAGGGTATACAGCTAAAACTAAACTACTAGGAAATGAAACCTTATATATTCAAGTTAGTGTCACATAGGAATGTTAAAACCAAAATATGAGTCTAAGTATAGCAGTTTGACACATGAATCACATTTATATGAGTCATTTATCAAGTATAGAAAATAGAATATATTATATCCTTGTTCTCAGCACTGTCACTATTTTGTACCTATCGGGAAATATGATTGCCCACTTACTTTTCAACCCAACATCAATGGATTAGTTTGGAGTTTACTTACATCTCTTACAATTAAAAATAGTACCCTCTACTTGCCAATATTAAATAACGGACGGATTTGACAAACTCTTCCCACCCAGTTGTTGCCAGATAATTAAATAACTGATTATTTATACTTCTAAAATAATAATAAATAATAATATTAATTTAATAGTACTACTTACTACTTACTTACTACTACTAGCTATTGATGGAATAATGCCGACAGATATTCCCAAAATTTAAATTTAGTTAACTGTTTTAATAATTCCTAGTGTAAAGCATCTCAAAGTGACATAACAGACCGAATAATTTCAGCTGATCGTCGCCCCGTTACGCTGACATAGGTGGGCAGTTCAGTATTAGTAATTACTAAATGAGATCTGATTTAATTTAATCATCCTCATCGAGTAGACTAAGAAGTAGGCTGAGATCGAGAGGTGAATCAATTGTAATTAGAATTGCGTTTACACTAATAAATTTACAGGTTAAAAAATCCAGTAGTGTGCAGAAAAAACTAATGATAGAACGAATCAACTAACCTGTAAAGTTCCTTGACTCGACATGACGAGCACTCCTAGATCAATTTATGTCCAAGACCATTGACAGTTCCCAGCTTAGTAATGGCGAACAACAACTTCCGGCCTATCACGTGACATCATATTTATATTGGGGAAATCTAATTGTAGGAAAGAGAGACAGAAATAATTAGTTTTCAAAATTCAGTTTCCAAATTTATGATCTAAATGTGTCGCCATAATAAAAAGGCTCGTTATATGTACCTATAACACTTTCATATACGAGAATTATGAACAGCAAGTTATCTCATAAGCATATTCATGTGTTTACATTGCTTCCATATTTGTCAGTGGACGTGTTGGTGTATCGGTTAGGATATTACACTGGCAATGGCACGAGCACCGTCGGACAGGAGTCCAATGCCTGCGCTCGACGTTCTTTACTGGGGGGGGGGAGACTAGGTACATGTAGGTACTACACGTTACAGCGGGTAGGAAAGAACAGTGATAGAAGTCGGGAGTAGTGTAAGTGGGGCTCCATCACGCGAATTTTTGTGGCGCACATCGCTTTTGCGCCACAAAGGGCGATAACTCTTTTTTCCCCAAAAAGTAGGTGGTCAGAGGTAGCGTTGCGAAGTTACTCATCAGATGTGACGTGGTCAGAGGTGGTGCTCAAGTAATTGTAGGTACGACATAAAAAATACGACATAAAACATCAATAAAGAAAACAAACGATCAAAAGAAGGTATATAATAATGTTAATAAAATATATATATAGAAGGAAAAAAAAACATAGTAAGTGACCGCTTATAGTTAAGGGTGTTTGTGATGACGTGGTCAAGTAATGGTCAAGAGGTGGTCAAGTGGTGGTCATGTGGTGGAGTAACCACTTAAATTAAAGGGGAAAGTACGTGTAGTGATGTGGTGGTGGTTAAAGTGTGCGATGACGTGGTCAAGCAGTGGTCAAGTAGTGGTCAAGTGACGAAATTTTAGTGGAAAGTAGTTGTAATGATATGGTGATGATCGTGAGGTGGTAAATTAGTGGTCAAGCAGTGGTCAAGTGGTGGTCAAGTGAGGAAAATTTTAGTGGAAAGTAGTTGTAATGATATGGTGATGATTAAAAGGTGGTAAATTAGTGGTCAAGCAGTGGTCAAGTGGTGGTCAAGTGAGGAAAATTTTAGTGGAAAGTAGTTGTAATGATATGGTGATGATTAAAGGGTGGTAAATTAGTGGTCAAGCAGTGGTCAAGCAGTGGTCAAGTGAGGAAAATTTTAGTGGAAAGTTGTTGTAATGATATGGTGATGATCATGAGGTGGTCAAGCAGTGGTCAAGAGGTGGTCAAGCGGTGGTCAACTGGTCAAGTGACCACTTAAATTGTAGAGGAAGTTACGTGTAGTGACATGGTGGTGTTTAAAACGATCGCTGACGTGGTCAAGTGGTGGTCAAGTAGTGGTCAAGCAGTGGTCACATGGTCAAGTGACCACTTAAATTATAGAGGAGAGTGCGTCTTGTGATGTGGTGATGATCAAGAGGTGGTCAAGTAGTGGTCAAGGGGTGGTCAAGTGGTCAAGGGGTGGTCGAGTGACCACTTAAATTATCGGGGAAAGTATGTGTAGTGAAACGGTAGTGGATAAAGTGGTAGATGACGTGTTCAAATACGGGTCAAGCAATGGTCAAGTACTGGTCAAGTGTCGAGTGACCACTTAAATTGTCAGGGAAAGTACGTGTAGTGAAACGACGGTGGTTAAAGTAAGCGATGACGTAAGAGGTAGTCAAGTGGTTTAGGCACAACATAAAACAATAACAACAAAAATAATAATATACAAACTGGTAACATTTCACATGGCTTTTATTGGTAGACAACATCTATTCGGTCAGTATGACACTCCATAAACTATGATCTCCAACACCATGGATACAAATAGTAATAATATTGGTAGTAGTAGTAGTACTAGTAGTAGTAGTAGTAGTAGTAGTAGTAGTAGTAGTAGTAGTAGTAGTAGTAGTAGTAGTAGTAGTAGTAGTAGTAGTAGCGGTGGTGGTGGTGGTGATGGTGGTGGTGGTGGTAATAGTAGGAGTAGTAGAATAGCGAGGGTGCTTGTTGTTTCACTAAGTATTTGTATATCGTATGTAGTATAAAGATAGTTTGTGTTGTATGCCATGTAAGGTGTTACTGAAATATCTGTATTTTGTAGTTCTAAGAGGTGATGACGCCATAACCCACCACTCTATCATCTTATTGATAGTGTCTCCAGTGCCGCGAAAAAGGCTCATTGTGAGATATCGATCATTTCTCAAAGCGACAGCATCCGGGGTGCATGCCCATTACGAGCAAACAACGATACGACATTTAAAAGGTAACTACAAGGCAAATGGTGTCGAGTATAGTGTAACATACAAAACTTATGAGGTCATCGGTTGTCCATTCCATCACGGTCGACAAATAGGCGCTCACTAACTTCACAATATGCTCACTTAAATAAACATATAGGATAATAAGGCACCGACCCAAACAAGGAAAACGGACAAAAAATAAGAAGAAAAAAATGACATAAGCGTCAAAATATAACACATACAAAGACAGATACAACAGTGACTAAAAAAAACATAATAAAAATGACACGACAAAATAACACACACACACACACACACACACACAATGAAAACTGAAATAACCAATGAAAAATCGCTGACACGAACACTAGAAGCTGACACAAACACTAAACAAGGTACCTAAAGAAAAGCTAAACTTTGTTAACCAAAATGTGAAAGTAGGAAAATGTGATACCCAAATGTAAAACAAATAGCAAGAGAGGAATAGCTCGTCCCAACTTATAAAAAGTAGGAAAATATGGCAACCAAATGGGAACAAGTTAGACCAAATACAAAAATATCTAACTCAAACTAATGAAAAGTAGGGAAACTTTATTAACCAAAGGAGGGGAAAAACATAGGTCAAGTAGGAAAATCTGTTACCCAAAAGTGAAAAATGTCGGCCAAATACAGAAATAATTCGTCCACACGTATGCAAACTAGGAAAATTTGTTAGTCGAACAGGATAAAATATTGCCCAAGTAGGGAAATTTGAGAGCCATAAGTGAAAAAATATAATCCAAAGAGAGGAATATCTCGTTCCAACTTATAAAAAGAAGGAAAATTTTCAACCAAATGAGAAAAAGTTAGACCAAGTATAGTAACATCTCAACCAAACTTATGAAAAGTAGGAAACTTTGTTAGCCAAAGCGAAAAAACCTAGGTCAAGTAGGAAAATCTGTTAGCCAAATGTAAAAAATGTCGGCCAAATACACAAATACCTCGTCCGCACTTATTAAAATTAGGAAAAATGTGTTAGTCAAATAGTAAAAATATTGCCCAAGTAGGAAAATTTGATAGCCAAATGTTTAAAAAAAAAAATCACCCAAAGAGAGGAATATCTCGGCCAGACTTATAAAAAGTAGGAGAACTATGTGCCAAATGGGAAAAAGTTAGGCCAAATACAGAAATATTTCAACCAAACATATAAAAAATAGGAAAATTGATAACCAAACGGGAAATATATTGACCAACTAGAGAAATGTGTTACTCAAAGAGGAAAAATAATGACCAAGTAACGAAATACATCGTTCAAACTTATGAAAACTACGAAACTTTGTTAGCCAAATGGAAGAAACCTTGGTCAAGTAGGAAAAATCTGTTAACCAAATGTGAAAAATGTCGGCCAAATGCACAAATAGTTCGGCCACACGTATGCAAACAAGGAAAGGTTGTTAGCCAGATAGGAAAAGTATTAAACAAGTAAGAAAATGTGATAGCCAAAGGTGAAAAATATCAGCCAAAGAGAGAAATATCTCATCCAAATTTATAAAAAGAAGGAAAATTCTCAAACAAATGAGAAAAAGTTAGACCAAATATAGTAACATCTCAATCAAACTTATGAAAACTAGGAAACTTTGTTAGCCAACGAGAATAAAAAACCTAGGTCAAGTAGGAAAATCTGTTAGCCAAATATAAAAAATGTCGGCCAAATACAGAAATACCTCGTCCGCACTTATTAAAATTAGGAAAAATTTGTTAGCCAAATAGTACAAATATTGCCCAAGTAAGAAAATATGATAGCCAAAGGTGAAAAAATATCACCCAAAGAGAGGAATATCTCGGCCAGACTTATAAAAAGTAGGAGAACTATGTGCCAAATGGGAAAAAGTTAGGCCAAATACAGAAATATCTCAACCAAACATATTAAAAAAATAGGAAAATTGATAACCAAACGGGAAATATATTGACCAACTAGAGAAATGTGTTACTCAAAGAGGAAAAATAATGACCAAGTAACGAAATACATCGCTCAAACTTATGAAAACTACGAAACTTTGTTAGCCAAATGGAAGAAACCTTGGTCAAGTGGGAAAATCTGTCAGCCAAATGTGAAAAATGTCGGCCAAATGCAGAAATAGTTCGGCCACACGTATGCAAACAAGGAAAGGTTGTTAGCCAGATAGGAAAAGTATTAACCAAATAAGAAAATGTGATAGCCAAAGGTGAAAAAATATCACCCAAAGAGAGAAATATCTCATCCAAACTTATAAAAAGAAGGAAAATTCTCAACCAAATGAGAAAAAGTTAGACCAAATATAGTAACATCTCAATCAAACTTATGAAAACTAGGAAACTTTGTTAGCCAACGAGAATAAAAAACCTAGGTCAAGTAGGAAAATCTGTTAGCCAAATGTAAAAAATGTCGGCCAAATACAGAAATACCTCGTCCGCACTTATTAAAATTAGGAAAAATTTGTTAGCCCAATAGTAAAAATATTGCCCAAATAGGAAAATTTGATAGCCAATTGTAAAAAAAAAAAATATCACCCAAAGAGAGGAATATCTCGGCCAGACTTTTAAAAAGTAGGAAAACTATTTGCCAAATGGGAAAAAGTTAGGCCAAATACAGAAATATCTCAACCAAACATATTAAAAAATACGAAAATTGATAACTAAACGGGGAAATATATTGACCAACTAGGGACATGTGTTACTCAAAGAGGAAAAATAATGACCAAGTAACGAAATACATCACTCAAACTTATGAAAACTAGGAAACTTTGTTAACCAAAGGGGGAAAAAAACCTTGTTCAAGTAGGAAAATCTGTTAGCCAAATGTGAAAAATGTCGGACACATGCAGAAATAGTTCGGTCACACATATGCAAACTAGGAAAAGTTGTTAGCCAGATAGGAAAAGTATTGGCCAAGTAGGAAAATTTGAAAGCCAAATGTGAAAAAATATCACCCAAAGAGAGAAATATCTCGTCCAGACTTATAAAAAGTTGGAAAATTTGTCAACCAAAGGGGGTAAAGTTACACCAAATACAGAAACATCTTAACCACATTTATAAAAAACGAGGGGAAAATGTCGACCAAATACAGAAATAACTCAACCCAATTTATAAATATGGCAACCAAACTTATGAAACGTAGGAAAATGTGTTAACTAAAAGGGGAAAATATGATACACGTAACGAAATATCTCAGCCAAACTTATAAAAAGTAGGAAAATATGTCAACCAAATGAGAAAAAGTTAGGCCAAATACAGAAATTTCTCACCCAAACTCATGAAAAGTAGGAACATCTTGTTACCCAAATAGGAAAAAATATTGGTCAAGTAAAGAAATAGCGTGGTCAAACCTATAAAAACATACCAACATTTGTTAACACAACTTGGCCACTTGTTCTTACAAACTTGCTCGCTGGCTCAAACAATTTGTCCACTTGCTATTACAATCGGTCGACCTATCCTATCAATTCACACACTTACCATAACAACTGTCCCTTTTCCCCAACAACGTGTCCACCGAATCTCTCATATTATCGACTCGCCCTATCAACTTACCCACTGACTCTAACAACTTCCCCACATGGGCTCACAAAATTTCCATTTGTTATTACAACTTGTCGACAGTCTCGCCCAAATTACCACTTACTCTTACAAACTGTCCCAACTGCGCGCACAAAGGTGTCCACTTGTGATTTCACGGCCTCCTCACCACATAGATAAGTAGCCCTCATAAAAGACAAATGTATCCCGCAAGTCATACAGAAGAGTCCCCCATATTGTCATCAAAAAATATTTGTGTGTGTAGGTAAGTTCATGTCTTTGGCAGTTCATATTTTGTAAATTCATTTCTTCAGCATAAGATTTGTGTAAGTTCACACCCTCATCATAAATTTTGTTGTGTAAGTTCATGTCTTCGACAGTTCATATTTTGCTAAGGCCTAGTTTTAGTGAAAATACAGAAGTCCATTGGCTAGAATTTCAACCTGAGTGGTCAATTACTAACACGGCCTGTGGACAGCTATTCTTACCCATGCGCTAAAGTTGAGAAAATGAACTTCCGTTGAATGGATGCTACCGCAGACTTGAATTATTGAACCCCTCTGGAAAAAGTAGCGGCAGCTTAACCAGGAAAAGATCGAATTAGTTATCCCCCTTAGTCTGGGATTTATGAAAATATATGCTCCCACAAGCGATATTACTCATGACGTCATATAAACAAAAATATAAAGGATAACAATTGTATGTGTTATATTTTGACGCTTATGTCATTTTTTTCTTCTTGTTTTTTGTCCGTTTTCCTTGTTTGGGTCGGTGCCTTATTATCCTATATGTTTATTTGAGTGAGCATATTGTGAAGTTAGTGAGCGCCTATTTGTCGACCGTGATGGAATGGACAACCGATGACCTCATAAGTTTTGTATGTTACACTATACTCGACACCATTTGCCTTGTAGTTACCTTTTAAATGTCGTATCGTTGTTTGCTCGTAATGGGCATGCACCCCGGATGCTGTCGCTTTGAGAAATGATCGATATCTCACAATGAGCCTTTTTCGCGGCACTGGAGACACTATCAATAAGATGATAGAGTGGCGGGTTATGGCGTCATCACCTCTTAGAACTACAAAATACAGATATTTCAGTAACACCTTACATGGCATACAACACAAACTATCTTTATACTACATACGATATACAAATACTTAGTGAAACAACAAGCACCCTCGCTATTCTACTACTCCTACTATTACCACCACCACCACCATCACCACCACCACCGCTACTACTACTACTACTACTACTACTACTACTACTACTACTACTACTACTACTACTACTACTACTACTACTACTACTACTACTACTACTACTACCAATATTATTACTATTTGTATCCATGGTGTTGGAGATCATAGTTTATGGAGTGTCATACTGACCGAATAGATGTTGTCTACCAATAAAAGCCATGTGAAATGTTACCAGTTTGTATATTATTATTTTTGTTGTTATTGTTTTATGTTGTGCCTAAACCACTTGACTACCTCTTACGTCATCGCTTACTTTAACCATCGTCGTTTCACTACACGTACTTTCCCTGACAATTTAAGTGGTCACTCGACACTTGACCAGTACTTGACCATTGCTTGACCCGTATTTGAACACGTCATCTACCACTTTATCCACTACCGTTTCACTACACATACTTTCCCCGATAATTTAAGTGGTTACTCGACCACCCCTTGACCACTTGACCACCCCTTGACCACTACTTGACCACTACTTGACCACCTCTTGATCATCACCACATCACAAGACGCACTCTCCTCTATAATTTAAGTGGTCACTTGACCATGTGACCACTGCTTGACCACTACTTGACCACCACTTGACCACGTCAGCGATCGTTTTAAACACCACCATGTCACTACACGTAACTTCCTCTACAATTTAAGTGGTCACTTGACCAGTTGACCACCGCTTGACCACCGCTTGACCACCTCTTGACCACTGCTTGACCACCTCATGATCATCACCATATCATTACAACAACTTTCCACTAAAATTTTCCTCACTTGACCACCACTTGACCACTGCTTGACCACTGCTTGACCACTAATTTACCACCCTTTAATCATCACCATATCATTACAACTACTTTCCACTAAAATTTTCCTCACTTGATCACCACTTGACCATTGCTTGACCACTAATTTACCACCTTTTAATCATCACCATATCATTAAACTACTTTCCACTAAAATTTTCCTCACTAGACCACCACTTGACCACTGCTTGACCACTAATTTACCACCTCACGATCATCACCATATCATTACAACTACTTTCCACTAAAATTTCGTCACTTGACCACTACTTGACCACTTGACCACTGCTTGACCACGTCATCGCACACTTTAACCACCACCACATCACTACACGTACTTTCCTCTTTAATTTAAGTGGTTACTCCACCACATGACCACCACTTGACCACCTCTTGACCATTACTTGACCACGTCATCACAAACACCCTTAACTATAAGCGGTCACTTACTATGTTTTTTTTTCCCTTCTATATATATATTTTATTAACATTATTATATACCTTCTTTTGATCGTTTGTTTTCTTTATTGATGTTTTATGTCGTATTTTTTATGTCGTACCTACAATTACTTGAGCACCACCTCTGACCACGTCACCTCTGATGAGTAACTTCGCAACGCTACCTCTGACCACCTACTTTTTGGGGAAAAAAGAGTTATCACCCTTTGTGGCGCAAAAGCGATGTGCGCCACAAAAATTCGCGTGATGGAGCCCCACTTACACTACTGTCGGGTTCCTGGAATATAGAGACAGATAGTCGACCAGAACAAAGAATGACACAGGGCACTGCAGACACCTTAGGCTTGGAGCTGTATGAGGCAGGGAACATTGGAGAAAACTGAAACAACTTTTTGGCTGCAAAGAGCCTGTTCTCAATTATTAACCGTTATTTGTAACAAATGGGGAAATCCCATATTATTAATATCATATTATTAATATCGGATTTCCACAATTGTTACGAAAGAGCGGTTATACTGTAACTTGGTGTCACAAGAAAAGAAGTGTGTATGAGTACCATACTTATCTGGATTCCGCAAAGTGATCTAGCCGATTGGACAGGCGCAGATTATGGCTATTTGAGAAACATATTGCATGGAAATGATGGTGCATGTTTAGTTAGACATGAGATGTTAACTATCAGCATCTATATGACTATATGATGATATGTGTGAATATTCACCGCATCAACTCATTGGACCGGAACAGATGATGTAAAGACCTGAACTTAGAGCTAGGCAAAGGTTTAAGGGCAGATGGTGTATGGACTTGTGCGACTACGACGCCCTTAACCGACCGCAAGCAGCATATAGGAAAATAGGGGACCGGAATTCGGAAGAGTGCCGGAAAATCCATAATGACAACGTGGAGTCCCAAGATATTGACATCTGTGGAAGGCTAGTATTAATGTGATATACTATTGTAACCCACTTTCTGATGATTGTGGGTACATGTTTGTTGCTCTTTTCTTTTAACAGTAGTGGTTTTTGCGAACATATTTGCCTACATTACAGTTCACATATGAATGCTGAAGGATCTCACATTTCTACGGCAGCAAAGAGTGAAGACCTCGTATCAGCCTCTGTACACTCAGCGCCCAATTTTTCTACAAGAACGGCCTTACA
This sequence comes from Cepaea nemoralis, assembly GCA_014155875.1. Classification (NCBI taxonomy): domain Eukaryota; kingdom Metazoa; phylum Mollusca; class Gastropoda; order Stylommatophora; family Helicidae; genus Cepaea; species Cepaea nemoralis. The sequence continues at coordinate 396,476 of JACEFZ010024437.1, read as the reverse complement.
ACAAAAGCTGAGTATCCAACGCCAATAGCATATCAATATAAAGGGAAGAGAAACTAAAAAAAGACAACTATACCCCCCCCCACCCCCCCCCCCCCCCCCCACGGCCCCCCCCCCCCCCCCGGCTAGGCTAGATACTATATCCTGCTGTGGAGTACTACAGCTACGGACAGCCATTTTCATTCATTATCCTATTAACAATTGTGTTGTTTTCATGACATAACCATCTTTCATATCATCCCAATCATCCATTATAATCTGCTAAAATTGTCAAGAAGGAGTTAGTTCATTCTTTTATCATATTTACGTGTGTATGACTTTGTTACTATTATTATGATAGTGCTAATACACTATCTGGGGGATTCATAACTTAGTATCAGGAGAACTGTGTGGCAGAAATAATACTAGTCTTCAGAATGAGCAAGAATGAGCAGCCTTCTCTCTGGCGGTAGTGCCTTTCCTGTACTCTCTAAGCCTTTTACCTGAAGACCTTACTTGATCCCTTAGTGTAATCCTTTCAGACTTGTCTGATCCAGTTCACTAAGGAATCTCACGAGCCACTTCTGGTTTTCTGTTAGTAGTTGGCAACCACTATTTGGGTGTGTGTGTGTGTGTGTGTGTGTGTGTGTGTGTGTGTGTGTGTGTGTGTGTGTGTGCGTGCGTGCGTGTATATGCGTCACAAGATCGTCGGTTTGCTTATGGACTGCGACGTTTAGACCACGAATCCAGTTGTTCTGGAGACCTTGGTGTCATAGGATAGCTGATATCCTATGTAGAACAGGCAGAGATTATACTGGACACCTGTCTGCAATCAACACCGTATCATCCGCATATCTAATGTTATGTCCACTAACGGTGATTCCTCTCATATCTACTAAATGTCTAAGAAAAAAAAAATCACCGTACAAAGAAAAAAAAATCACCGTACAAAGAAAAAAGAGCTGGAGACATTACATATCCATGTCGCACACCCCTCTTAATGTGCTGATATTGACCATCGGGTCTGGAAGTATAATCAATAACGACAAGAACACACATCACCTCTCATCATTTAGAGTCATGTTAATAAAACTTTATAGATAACAATTACGAGTCTGTTTTGTTTGTCTTCTATGTTTGTTTCCAAAGAAACCAAAGTGAATTGACAGCCAAACAAACCAACACAACAACTGAAAATGGCAACCACTAAGACTCAAAAAGACAGGGAAAAAAAATAAGGAAACTGGCACAAAAGGAACCGATAACCACCGAGAAACACTCAAAGAAGCAAACACAATCAATGAAACTGACAAATCCAAAGAAATCGATACAACCAACGAAACCGACACAACCACTGAGATCGGTGACAATAATTGAGGCTGACACAACCAAAGACACTGACATAATCAAAGAAAACGACACATTCACTGAGACCGAGACAACGAAAGAAACCAATACAGCCAAAGTAACTGACACAGTGCGGACACAAAAAAGAAACTGACACAACCACTAAACATGACACAATCAAACTAACCAATGAAACTGACACAACCAAAGTAACTGACACACACACACACACACACACACACACACACACACACACACACACACACACACAAAGAAAGAAAAGAAACTGGCATAACCACTAAACATGACACAATCAAACTAACCAATGAAACTGACAGAACCAAAGTAACTAACACAGTACGGACACACACACGCGCGCGCGCGCGCACACACACACACACACAAAGAAAAAAAAGAAACTGGCACAACCACTAAACATGACACAATCAAACTAACCAATGAAACTGACACAACCAAAGTAACTGACACAGTGCGGACTGCCACATAGTGGTCACGCTTGCACGCACCACATTATGGGAATTAGGAGATTCCCAGTCTAACAATAGAATGACTTGACCACTAGGGAAAACTAAGGACGACGTAAGCATCGTCAAGACAGCAACGGAGGTGACTTCGAGAAAGGAGATCAAGACGGCTGTGCGTATTTTTCCCTGAAAGCTCCGTGAGCAAAAGGTTTGATCATTTAGGGCAAGGCATTGTTACTGAGAAGGGATATCGCCTGTTTATATATAGCATTCTTGTCATACTCAGGACCGGGACATATAGATAATATAGACAACGAGTTATGTTTGGACATTGGTTGCAATATGCTTTAGGAGATTGGGTAATTATAGAATTAGATGAACAGCCAAGTTTGTATTAACATATATAACGTCCCGTACCCGTGTCAGGGTCCCGTTATATGATACAGCAGTGTTGTGTTCATTTTGTCTAAAAGAGAGCAGATCCGAAATAAAAGGATTTATCTCAAAATTATACCAGTCTTCAAGGTGAGCGACTTTTGTTATATAAATTCATTCAAGTTTGAGTTTTAATGCTTCGGCGGTTGAATGCACGTCGAGACACGTGGGGACTTCGATCCGAGGAAACGATGAACGATTGATTCCGCCAGATCAGTAAGAAACATAAAATGCACGCCACGATGATATATTCCTAAGCACACGATGTTGCATCAGGACTATGTACAATGCACCAATATGGCGCCCGATTTTATATAAGCTGTCTGACGTCGCCAGAAAACGAAACATAGCATATTATTGTTACACGGAGAGTAAGACAGTATTACAGATTATTAATGAGAAAAGAATGACTACCGCTTTTGCAATGATGAAAATTGCACGTCAAGTGGAAGTGCACGAATAGTACGAACGACGCGCCAACATGGCAGTTGCCGAAAGATCGTGAGTAACGCCAACATACTTATTGTTTGACGATTATCTGCAGGTAAAGTGACTAAATAATTTAATTAAACTAGTCCTTCATAAGTGCCACAGTTTGAGAAGTTTAACAGTGGAAAGAACGGAATAAAGATTACACTATACTATATTAACTGGTCTACATACATGGTGCGCACGAGCAGAAACAGATAATGAACACTACGTGTATCTAATAACAGCAAATTATATACTATCGTTTGAAACAATAGTAAATAGTTAAATACGATCATAATATTGTCCAAGTTTGGGAAAGTGAAGCACAATACAGTAATGGAGAAGTAAACACAACTGATATATTTGGTTTACGGATCGTTTGAGTCCACACTCGACTTATAATGTGTTGTTGGTACAGAAGAAGGAGGCGTTAGCTTCCTACACGACATTTCCACTCTGTTAACAAAGCAGTGAATCAAACTTATAATAGGAGAAAGAACACTTACTTTCACGCTTATGACACTGATATAACTACACACAAGAATGGTACGATATTGCCAGTACCCACACATTTAACATACGAGTATCAAGAATAGGAGGACACATATGAAGATTAAGTTGACACAGTACCACTTCATTACTTTGAACTTTACTCTTCACGGGAAACTTCAATATATATCTACGAGTTACAACGGGATATCTGACAGAATACATAGAGACACGTTATCATTACACCTCAGCATGCAGGAAATCTAACACGTGGACACTCACTTGATTTGAAGTCGAAGCATACAGATAGACTTTAATGTCACATAGTACCCAATTGTTCAAGGTATTTAATCGATAACGATTCACATTGGGACAGTTATATTTATTATATCGGGACATTCAGTGGAACTCTGGACACGATATAGTACGTCGGGACTTATTGCATTTAGTCCTACACTACCACTCTGATACCAGGTCATTAAGACAACGCCACATATAGATACACAGACAACAGGACACTTACCTCCACACGGCATTTATACGACTTCACCAACTTCTACACATTTACGATGCCATTATCAGGAACATATAAAGACACTTATGGATGTTACACATTGCACCGCTGTAGCAAGTGACTCAATTATTTATTGACATTGTTCCAATGTTAGCGATCCTCACTAGGACACCGTTGAGCTCATTTACGGACATGGAAATAACACTTCGTTCGTCTAACGACACCATTTCATGATTCTGGATTAACACGTCTCTTGTAATATCAACGCATACGAAATTTCTACACGGAATGTCGAACATTACAACATCGTTATTCACATACCGGACACTTCAGAACTGTGAACGCAACGAACATATATGGATGCACCTCATTGTCATTACACCTCTGCACACGACACCGTGACAGAATACTACTGGACACTACACTGCATCTGAAACGCATCGAAACGTTACATGTTCCTCAAGACTCTGACGTACTATCACACGGATTGACAACTACCATTTTTCATCGTGACACCAGACACAGTCAGCTTGTTCACGCATTGGACTTTATGTACCAGAACTGGATGCAAGCAGATCTACTGATTTCACTGTGGGCATCATTCATTCGGATACCTACAACAGCCTAAACTTATCACAATAAGGCTGCAGAAAAATTCAAACGTCGTCGTTACACTACAGCCAACTACGTGTTATGGGTTGGTTACGGACTTCCTGAGTCCAGGGTGAAAGTACAAATTAATTGTGCTATCGTTCAAGCCAAGAGCAACAGTCTATTGTGGACACAGCTTCTCGGGTATAAATCAACAAACATACCAATACTCGAGTGGTGACCACGGATCAATTTCTTAATGAACTGATCGACACAATTCTATGTCAAAATTTTTGAACGACAGGAACTCTACTCGGTTATCTATGTACAAGAGAGCCGGAAAAAGGCCAGTAATTGTTATTCATTGTTGATTGATGTTATGTTGACTCATAATAAGGCTATTTATTTTATTTGCGGGTGGTTAGAAGGCCTTGATGAGCTAATGATATCTGATATCTTGATTAGTTCGTGAAGTGATTTGTGGGTTGACAAGCGCCAGGTCATTACGAATTAATTTTGTTTGGTTTTGATCTTGCGGGCGTCACCACAATATTATAGTCTCGTCTTTACGTTAGTAGTATAGTAGGAACATTATCCGTCAAAAATGGGGATAAAATTTTGTTATCGTTTGTAAACAGTAATATGTATTTACGTCAGTCATCGATCGTCTCTTATGATTATTAGTTGTCTTGCGTCACACATATTGTATATTAGACATATTTCTTTATATTTATTTTATAATTTAGATCTGTTTCGTTCATTATAGATATATTTGATTGATTCTTTTGTTGTGTTCGAATTTACACTACAAATTTAATTGAGTCTATATTTTCTCAACGGTGATACGAGATTTACCTTACTATCTAAGTGATAGTGAGTTGAGACAATATCACAATTCTTGTCGATTCTTTTCTTCTCTTACCTACTACTATATTTATTTCAGCCAGATAGCATTTTACAGGTGGGAAAAGAAGAGAAGATGTCTACGCTGCAATATTTTTTTGAAATGGGTGAGAAGTCTGGTCTAACTGGTGCTGAGCTTCGAAATTGGGCAAAGCTTGAGTTCAGTGAACAACAGAAACGTGACAAGGAGGAAAGACAACTTCAAGCCACACGTGAGAAGGAGGAAAGACAGGAAAGATTGGCATCGGAAAAGGAAACCAAACAACTTCAGATGGCTCTTGAGAGAGAACTGAAAGAAAAAGAGATGGCTATCAGACAAAATGAGATAGTTTTGGAACGAGAACGAATGGAGGCTAGAGAAAGAGAATTAACTGTGGAACGCGAAAAAATTGCAGCAGAAAAAGAGAAGTTAATTATGGAAATGCAATTGAAAGAAAAACAATTGGCGTTTGATAAAGAGCGACTTGCTACAGAAACACTCTGGAAGGACAAGGAGGTTGAAGGTAACATAAAGGTCAAGACGCTTGAGATGGAACGTGGAGCTGAAATCGAACGAGAGAAAATGCTGGCTAAACAGAACGATCCTGTGAAAAAGTACCAAGGTTTATTCAGGAATTTTCAACAGGGTGATTCTGTTAGTTCATGGATAACCAACTTTGAAGTGCTCGTAAAGTATTACAAGGTACCGGAGAAGGACGTACCGATTTTGTTTCATCGTCACCTCGCGTTAGAGCCGTTGAAAGTGATAGAGTTAATTCCTGAGGATTTACGTACGAACTACAAATATATGCGCGATCGGGTGCTATCACATTTTTCTTTGGATGAATCTGGTTTACGGACTAAGTTTAAAACACTTACACCGAAATCGAATCAAACATTCCTGGATTTCGCTTCGGAAATGTCTTCTAGTTTTGATAAGTGGTGTAAGGCTGCGGATATTAATGATAGTTATGAGAAAGTGAGAGACTTAATTATCAGAGATAGAATGTTGTCTGCAATACCAGAACCTATGTCAGTATTTCTTATGGAAAACAAATATAAAAGTTTAAGTGAGATGGAAACTAAGGGTGAATCTTATTTCAATGCACATAGGGATATTTTTGCTAACTGTACACAACCTGAATTAGTGATAGGAGCAAGTGCAAAATTTCAAAGAGGAAATAGTAAGTTTAGAAAGTTTAGTAGTGGTAGCAATAGAAATAGTCCGTACAATAGAGAAGGTGAAAGACCAAGAAAAGGCCAATTCACCAAATGCCAATATTGTAGATTATCGCATGGAAATTTAGAGATGTGTGATAAACATCCAGGTTATTCCGCATATCTAAAAGATATTACGGCGAAGAAGAGAAATAAGTATGAATCTTTTAAAAGAAGTATAAAATGTTTCTCATGTAGGGCGTACGGACACACTAGTAGGTCTTGTCCGATGAGAAATTCCTGGAAGGAAGCTAGTACAGCATACATATACTCCAGTAGTGACTCAGACGATTTAGAAGAGACACACGCAGCTATCATACAACAGTATGATGATCAGACTGACAAGTTAAATAAAGGTATAACTGACAATATTAGTAATGAAGGTATAGAAACAATTCATGAAGCTAATGCCGTTAACATACAAAATGGCAAACTAAAAATCCATCATGCATGGGTAAATGGTGAACCCACTACTTGCATTCGTGATTCAGGATCTTCGATTGTCGGAGTAGATCGAAAGCTGATAAAAGAAGAAGATTATACAGGCGAAACTGTAGAGTGCAGAACATTCGGTGGCACAATAGAAAGATATAAGATTGCCACGATTACAATTATGTCACCATATTACGAAGGCACAATAAATGCAGCCGTATTACCAAATCCATGTGCCGGATTACTGATTGGTAACATACCAGATGCGAAACAATTAATGCATGATGAAGCAAAGCAATGGGAAATTGATCATGCAAGAGCTAATGCAATTACAAGAGCTCAAGACAAAAGGGATAAAGACAGTGACAAATTAGAAAATAATATCAGACTAGTGACTGATTTACCAGAAGATCAAAAACAAGACCCAACTCTAAAATCTTGTTTTAAGAAACTGACTGAACCAATAAAACAAGGTAAAAGAGGTAATTGGAGATTTTTCCTAGACAATAATATTTTATCAAGACGATATGATAGAGGTACATCACGTTATTTTCAGACAGTACTTCCATCGAAATATCGTACTGAGGCATTAAAATTAGCACATGATTCTCCATTCGCTGGTCATATGGGGATTGCTAAAACCACTAATAGATTGCTAACGCAATTCTATTGGCCTGGATATAACAAAGACATTACCACACATGTACGTTCATGTACATTATGTCAGATGACCACGCAAAAAGGCAAACATCCCAAAGCACATGTTCAGAAAACTGATTTGGCATCACGACCATTTCAGAAAATAGCTATAGATATTGTGGGTCCGTTAAATACAACTACTGATCGAGGCAATAGATTCATATTAACTATGATTGATCTTTGTACTCGTTGGCCAGAGGCTATTCCCTTAAAATGTATCACGAGTAGATCCATTCTAGATTCATTGTTGATAATTTTTAGCAGAATAGGATTCCCTAGCTGCATATTATCAGATAGAGGTAGTCAGTTTATATCAACGGCTACTCAAGAGGCAATGAAGATACTTGGGATTCCACAGGTGTTTAGTTCACCTTGGCACCCAATGACAAATGGTGTGAATGAGAACTACAACGGAGTTCTTAAACGAACTCTGGCGAAAGTTGCTGCGGAAAGGCCCAAAGATTGGGATATTTTATTACCAGCGGTACTATTTGCATACCGAGAGGTACCACAATTTAGTACAGGGTTTTCTCCATTCGAGTTGGTATATGGAGCAAATCCACGAGGTCCATTATTAATATATAATGACCTACTCACAAATAAAACATATGATCATCCGAAAAGAGATGCATATGAAATAGTAACACAGTTAAGAGATAAAATTATCACAGCTTGTCAGATTGCAAAATCTGCACTGGATAAAGCTGGAGAAAGATACAGACAGTATGGTAATAGGAACGCCAAGACAATAGTCTTGAAAGAAGAAGAAGAGGTTTGGTTATTATTACCTGATCCTCGAGATTGTCTGGTTACTTCATGGCAAGGTCCATTTAAAGTAATTAAGAAAATTAGCGATGTTGATTATCGTATTGATGTGAATGGCAAACATAAGATTTTTCATATTAATATGTTGAAGCCATATATTCCACGTGAGGATAACTCAGATCAAGTGACACAACAAAGTCCTCATAGGATAGGAACAGCTTGTTGGGTAATTAATGAACAACAAGAAGATGCTATAGAACAACAGATTCCAACACCCATAGTTAATAGCGACAGTAATTGGCAAGCGATTCAGATAAGTAAAGATTTATCAGTACAAGATAGAGAAAAGCTTATTACTGCAATAAAGGAATATAGTTCAATTTTTTCAGATAAACCGGGGCAGACATCACTGATTAAACATAAAATAACTTTATTATCAAATGTCCCAGTTAAAGTGAAACCATATCCTATTCCAATACATTATTTGGAAAAAGTTACTGCAGAAATTTCAGATCTAGATAAGACTGGAATTATAAAAAAATCAATTTCAAATTACTGTTCACCAGTTGTAATTGTTAAGAAAAAAGATGGGTCATTACGTTTATGCGTTGATTATAGGAAAGTTAATGAATTAACGTTACTAGATGCAGAACCTATGCCAAATATTGATGAGTTAATTGAAACCATGGCAAACTCGAAAATATTTTCGAAAATTGACCTTACAAAAGGATATTGGCAAATTCCGATGGAAGAAGATTCAAAGCATATTACAGCTTTTAGCACGCCGTTAGGTTTATATGAATGGGAATATATTCCATTTGGTTTACAAAATGCACCAAGTACATTCATGAGAATGATGAGAAGATTACTTCATGGAATTACCAACGTAGCATCGTATATGGATGATATTTGTATTCATACTTGTGATATTGACACACATGTTAAAATTCTAAAACAAGTTTTCCAGAAAATACAAGAACATGGATTGAAAGCTAAACCAAGTAAAATTGAGATAGGGTTTACTGAGATACAATTTCTGGGTCATAGAATCTCTAACGGATTTAGGAAAACAGATCCATTGGTTGTGACAAAGATTCTTAATATCAAACCTCCAACATCCAAGAAGGAGCTTAGGAGTGTATTAGGGTTGATTAATTATTATCAAAAGTTTATCCCTAATTTTGCACATATGACAGCAACATTCTCGGAACTTTTAAAAAAAGGTCAACCAACAAAGATAGTTTGGACAGAGGATCACGAGAAGTTATTACAACAAATAAAAACTCTATTTAGTACATATCCTATTTTGAAATTACCTGATATTTCAAAAGATTTTGTTTTACAAACGGATGCTAGTTTACATGCTATTTCAGCTGTATTACTTCAATTGCATGAGGGGAAACTACATCCTATTCTTTATTTCAGTAAAAAGCTATCTGAAACTCAAAGAAATTATGCTGTTACTGAATTAGAGGCTCTAGCTTTAATTGAAAGTATTGAGAAGTTCTCTAGATACTTACTAGGTAGGAAATTTCTGGTTCTGTCGGATAACAAACCGTTACAAATTTTCAAATCGGGTCATCCGAAGAATTCTAGAATACATAGATGGTCATTACTATTACAGGACTATGAATTTGACATTTGCCACATTCCTGGAAAAGACAATAATCTTGCTGACATTCTGAGTCGATTATAGAATAGTAGAATTTTCATGTTGATTAGTTATAGTTGAATTGTTGAATTATAGTTATAGTTCTTGTTGATATAAATTGAGTTCATAGTTCATAATGATAGTTATATACAAAGCCTTATTAGAAGGTCAACATGACAATAGACAACATGATAATATAGTTTGTTAGATTAAATATTATAAATAGAGCGAAGGTACATTTTATCTGATATGTGTTCAAAACAGAGACATGGCAAGGATGAAATTTATGAACAGACACAAGTGCTTGCTGGTGGAAAATCAGAAGACAGTCATAAAGAGACTTAAGTATCAAAATGTGATGTTGAAAGACATGTGATGTTAATTGTTTATTAATTAGAGTTACACAAGAGTAATTAACGTTTATTTTAGTTCATTATGAATTTTGGGTCCACATTGACAAGATGATATGTTTTATGTTATATATATATATATATATATATATATATATATATATATATATATATATATATATATATATATATATATATATATATATATATATATATGTTGATAAATCAGCATAACAGGAGCTAAACAAGGAGATATAATTGAATGATAGTTCAAATCCCAAAGGAAATATCGGTTAAGTTAAGGTGGAGTCACAAACAAGCACCCTACCCATTAAATGAATGATTAAGTATATCATGACAATACAACAACAAGTAACGACTACGACTAACATGGTGACTGGGAAATCTGCATTATTACCCTCGTCCGAAACTCATGGTAATACCTAGAGTTAGGACACACTTGTCATTAGGACAAGGTAGGGACTAATATGGTTATTAGTTGAGCTGAATCCATAGGATCAGCCACACGACGTCCGACGTAAGGTTCGGACAGGTGGGCGTGCCCATTATGTTGCATTTATAATTTTTTTTTTTGAGGGTTAAGGATGTGGTAAATCCTAGAACTATGTGGTGGTGGGTAAAAGAAAATTATGGTTACAGTTGTAAGTATCATATATGATGATTATGAAAGGAAAAAATGACATAGCATTTTTTTTTCTGGGAGGGGGCATTATGCCACATAGTGGTCACGCTTGCACGCACCACATTATGGGAATTAGGAGATTCCCAGTCTAACAATAGAATGACTTGACCACTAGGGAAAACTAAGGACGACGTAAGCATCGTCAAGACAGCAACAGAGGTGACTTCGAGAAAGGAGATCAAGACGGCTGTGTGTATTTTTCCCTGAAAGCTCCGTGAGCAAAAGGTTTGATCATTTAGGGCAAGGCATTGTTACTGAGAAGGGATATCGCCTGTTTGATATAGCATTCTTGTCATACTCAGGACCGGGACATATATAAGTATAGACAACGAGTTATGTTTGGACATTGGTTGCAATATGCTTTAGGAGATTGGGTAATTATAGAATTAGATGAACAGCCAAGTTTGTATTAACATATATAACGTCCCGTGCCCGTGTTAGGGTCCCCGTTATATGATACAGGCAGTGTTGTGTTCATTTTGTCTAAAAGAGAGCAGATCCGAAATAAAAGGATTTATCTCAAAATTATATCCAGTCTTCAAGGTGAGCGACTTTTGTTACATACATTCATTCAAGTTTGAGTTTTAATACTTCGGCGGTTGAATGCACGTCGAGACACGGACATACACAAAAAGAAACCGACACAACCAAAGAAAATGATACAATCTAGGAATTCTACACAACCTATTAAAATGACCATATTGAAATAAACCAACACAATCACAGAAATAACTAACCAACAAGCAATGAAACAGAACATTCAGCTTGCAGAGAGGAAGATCTCATTGGAGATAATAAGCAATGCAGAGTTAAAGAGATTGGCAGTGTTAAGTGGCAAAACGATGAAAGGCGGAGAGAAGATTTGGTAAACGGGATTGAAGAGATCAATGATGCAGACGCAATTTTAGAAAGAACGAATCCATAACAGACTCTGTTGGTTGGAGACTTGATGATATTGTGACTGTGAAATGGAGCAGTGACGACGAAGAGGACAACATAAGAAATGCAATTTTAGATAGAACTAGCTGACCCGGCCCGGCTTCACCCAGCCCCTGGCGGGTATCTATCTATCTATCTATCTATCTATCTATCTATCTATCTATCTATCTATCTATCTATCTATCTATCTATCTATCTATCTACCTACCTATCTATCTATATATCTATCTATCTATCTATCTATCTGCCTGCCTGCCTGCCTGCCTGGCTGCCTGCCTGCCTGTCTGTCTGTCTGTCTGTCTGTCTGTCTGTCTGTCTGTCTGTCTGTCTGTCTGTCTGTCTGTCTGTCTGTCTATGTTCGGCCCTTTCCAGTTCCTGTTAAAAATATAGATAGAATAGAAGAATTGATAGTTAGATTGATAGTAGAAAATATGATTGGAAGAGATCTATCTTCATTCCAATAACTAAAAAGGGCAACGTGAAAGTACTGAAAGTAAACTTACCAAGATATCACGAACAGCCAATAAATGGTGGGCGGTGGGTTGACTGCAGAGTACTGCAAAGGATATGCAACTAACTTTCTCTCACAAAAAATTACATGTTTTTTTAAACGAACGAAAATCTTTATTTTCAAAGGGTTAAGAATTGGGCACGCAGGCCCGTTCTACATTCTGCCCTTCTTCTCTATTTCCTCTCATACATTATTTCATTCAACATCTCTTATGAAGCAATTCTTTGACAACAAAAGAACAATAAGCATTAAAACGCATGAAAAATAATCAATAATACATGACTCGTTGAGGCAATGTTTAACATGGGCATCGTAAATACCCAACGTGGGTGTAACGTGCCATACATATGGGAATGTTTAAAAAAAATTACATTACATAGAAGAAAACAACATTTAATTTGATGTGGAAAAGAAATAAAGAAGAGTAAAACATCTAATGTGCTGTTGAAGAAAAATAAAAAGATGAGTTAGAAAATTTTCACGTATTTAAAATAGATGCATTATTTTTATGAAAACTTTGAAAACGCCTTAAATATTTTATCATTATATATTATAACGCATATGCCTGTAGATAACTGTAGATAAACATTTTATAAAACTTTGAGAAAAATGCAACAATTATTTAAATTACATATATAGCAATGCTACTAAAAGTTATGTCCCTTGATATAACTTTTCTTTAGTTAAGTCCCCTCGCTATATATTAATTATAATGTAATTAAAACTTAAATTTTATTACGTAAATAACTGTTTGTACACTAATAAACTATGCCAGTTGGCTGCATGGTAATGAGAAGAACACATGTAGAAAATTTCATCTCAATCGAATGAAAACTTTGAAAACGCCTTAAATATTTTATCATTATATATTATAACGCATATGCCTGTAGATAACTGTAGATAAACATTTTATAAAACTTTGAGAAAAATGCAAAAATTATTTAAATTACATATATAACAATGCTACTAAAAGTTATGCCTCTTTATATAACTTTTCTTTAGTTAAGTCCCCTCGCTATATATTATTATAATGTAAATTTTAAAAATTAAATTTTATTACGTAAATAACTGTTTGTACACTAATAAACTATGCCAGTTGGCTGCATGGTAATGAGAAGAACACATGTAGAAAATTTCATCTCAATCGAATGGACCTTTCGCGAACGCATAAAGGACATACGGACATACATTGTCTTTATATATATATATATATATATATATATATATATATATATATATATATATATATATATATATATATATAGATATATAGAGAGAGAGAGAGAGAGAGAGAGAGAGAGAGAGATTAAAGAAAGCATTGCACTGGTGGAGATAACACTGCCAAGTAGCAGGTCAGACGAAATGACGTCAAAAAGGAATTGTAAGAAAATCTCCAACAAAAAGATAGGAGAAACTAGAGTACTGATGTGAGAAGGCAAGAAACGTCACAGAAGTAGTCAACAACAACAGAAGACCTTGGGGCTGATAGCTAGGAGGCAGCACGATTCTAGTCACGGAAACAAGATTGGCTACGAACTGGCAGGACATCGCACTGATGGCTAATACATATTTATGGAAGAGCTAGACTGCCAAGCCACGGTTCATATTTGCTAGAAAACGGTGGATGGATGCAAATGCTTCAAGTGAGACTTGGAAATCATAGCAAGGTGACATAGAGGCCACTTGGTAAGGAGAAAATGTTGACGAGAAGCGTTAAGACATTTATATCAGCAGTTGTAGAGTAGGTTCAGTTGTGCTAACATTATGTACCTGATTCCAATACTGTCCCGCCTGGCTGAACAGGCACGGTATTATATTATTATTATGATTGCCATTGATTTGTGGGCACAAGCTTGAACACGAACAATAAATGTCGCCTTAACTGCAATTGTCTAACTGTTTCGAGTTATTCATCAATGTTGGCACAGGCTTCCGAATTTTTGTTGGAATGGTTGTTCTCTTCGACGATGAGCCATTTTTATGAAGTTGACTGTTATATATTCAACAACCATTATGGCAAACACAACGTAAGATACTGTAACAGTCAATGTGGAATGGAAAGTTGAAAATATCGGATTATCGGCCATGTGAAATGGGAACGTGATGACGAACGGCAAGGTTATATCGAACATGTGACAGGTTTAACCACCTACTGTAGTGACATAAATGCAGTTAACAGGCATGAACGTTTCAATTGAGATCATGCGAAATGGAGGATTGAAGATTTTGGAGATGTGAAATAGAAAAGTCGCGAAGAGAAAGATGAAGGACAGAGAAACGATGTGGTAGCAGTAAAGTGACTCTTTATCAGATACTATTGAATATAAAGTTGAAGATTTTGGCAATGTAAAATGGGAAAGAGATGACGATGATAATGATGAACGGCGAAATGCCATTTCAGATAAAAGCCAAGAGAGCATACGTATAACTACAGATGGAAGAGCAGATGAAAATGTAACTGATAATACTGAATGGTGAGTTGAAAATCTTGGCCTTTTCAGAAGGGAAAGTGATGAAGAAAACAAAGCGCCGGCGGAAGACATGGGCAGACAGAAACAAAGTGCTCAGTGACATGAAAACTGTTTGCAGAAATACGACTTCATTGGAGATCACGTGGAATGCACAGTTGAAAATACTAGCGAGGTCAAATTGGAAAGTGATGACAAAGATGATGGAGAAAAATTACTTAATTCGACAGTCAAACTACTGAAATATAGCAGACCTTTACCTCTGAAGTCGGAGTGGGTTTTCTTGATGGCGAGGTATACTGTTAATAGGGAAAGCTAATCCACACCATGAGCGAGCGCAAAATAAAAAAAAAATAGTAGAGTTAAAATAAAGCATCAAAGGGATGGAAGAATGTTTTGGCGATGTGAAACACGAAGGTATTGATGCGAACAATGAAACTGCAGCTCACAGAATTGAACAAATATGAATATACGATAATCATTTGAGAGTTGTGGAATTCGCCGATGAGCATTGGCAATTTTATGACAAAAATGTAGATCAAAGAAACGATTTGGCATACAGACTCCAAGAGAACAATGAAGAAAATGTAGTTAACAGAGGTGATTATATTGAGTACGATGATATGTAAACAAAGTTTGAAGATAATGTCGATATGAAATAGAATAGAGATTCGGAAAATAAAGGTCTGACATCTAGCTTTGTTGTTGGTATAAGCGAGATACTAGTCCAATTGTCAAAATTGAAGATCACAATGAGATCAGTAACGTTGAACGGAAAGTTGGAGATGGTGGTGGTGTGATATAGGACAATATAACAAGAAGAATGGCTGTTGGAGAAAATATCAGGCAGGTGGAATCCTATTGAATTGGGATACGATTAATGTTTCCAGAAAGGACACCATTTGATGCAGATATTGTGACGTAGAAAATTGAAGAAGATGATAGTAATATATTTAGCTACAGTGTTAGATTCCCCCAAAACAGACGATCACATACAAAAACAAACACATCAAATATTTCATCTTCAGCAACAAAGCTCACAGTATAGGCCTACAGCACAAAACACAAATACAAGATAGGAAACAAGGAGGACTAGCACTACAAGCATTAAGAATTAACCATATAGGACATATCACAGTCATTTATAACAACATTCACTAGCATTATACTACATTGCAATTGTAATACACCGACTTGAGGAAGTAGACAACACAACACCACCTTATTACGGCACACAATAACAAATCTAAAAAACATATAAGCAATCCATACAAGGCAGCACATATTTAACACAACAAACAACCAATCAGATATACACATACTTAGTGAAACAATAAGCGCCACCTTACATCTGAGAATCCAAAGAAGATACAAGTACTACATTAAAGACTATAGTTGTACCTTCACTAACTTACACACCACACCAAAAGCCAAAGAAATAACATAGAGACTACTTTTCAACATGTCACCAACCACAGAAAGAGCAGTATAGAGATCCAAGCAAATATTACCATGCCAAATATGCAGATACAACATTCAAGAAACAGAAGAACATATTTATTATACATACCCAACAATCACAGCCACACAGACTGCATTACAACAACTAATAGAAACACAACAGACAAATACACGAAAAATGCTTGTAGCATTAGCAGAATACAGACACCTAATATGATCTAGCCAACACTCAACCATTTACAATCAACACACAATACACATATAAGGGGCGTTCATTTGAAATCTGTTCATGCCGCACCGCGCGTAATTGCGTACGTTGAACATGATCATGTCATAGTTATTTGATAAGTACTGACCAATGAATGAAAGAGCAAGTGCTTATCGTCTCACAGGTTCTGTTTCTGACCGTCCAAAGAAGCTCAAAGAGCGAGATTCAGTTTCTTTCATTTGAAGGATGTCGACCAGTGGACATTCATCGAAGAATACAGGCAGCGTACAGTAATAAATGTGTGTCGAAGACACGCCCGTCCTCTTTTTAACCTACAGCCCTTCACCTTCGTAATTTCCCTATACAGTGGATGTTGTGTGTTTGCGTTAACTCTGAGGTAGGCGCGAGCTCTGCAGACTTGTATTCTGTCTTCAATGGTTGGAAAATCAAGAAGGTAGCGTATCGCCCTGTATGCTGAATCTCTTGTGCATCCAAGAATAATGCACATAGTTTCATTCTGTATCCTTTCCATCCATCTGCATAGTGGCAGGCGATGAATCATGGTGTCACCACTTTGATCTGAGCAGCAAAAGAGAGAGAGAGAGAGAGAGAGAGAGAGAGAGAGAGAGAGAGAGAGAGAGAGAGAGAGAGAGAGAGAGAGAGAGAGAGAGAGAGAGAGAGAGCATGCAATAAAAGGATGCTGGATCACCAAAAACCAAAAAATGGAAGTTACACGTTTCCGCTGGTAAGGTTATGCTGATCGCATTTTTTTACCATGAAGAGCTATTTTGGCCGACTTTAAAGAACCTGGTGTCAACATCAACTCTAGAATAAACGACCCGGCATGCTTTCTCGTGGTGTGATTTTGTTGCACGATAATGCTCGTTCGCATGTTGCAAAGATTGTGCAGGAAGCATTAGCAAGGAAGAAGTGGGAAATTCTGCAACATCCAGCCTATAGTCCTGATTTGTCACCATGTGATTTTCATTTGTTCAGACCTCTAAAAAAAAAGCTCTCAATGGGGCAACGATTTCACACAGATGCAGACGTATTGAACACGGTAAACACTTGGTACAGTGAGCAACCATAAACCTTTTTTTTTCGGACGGTATTCGCCGCCTACCTAATCAATGAAATGTTTGCCTGAATGACTACGGCGACTTCTTCTGACCAACCCATGGTGCATAATTCATTCAAAATGAATGCTTTGTTTAATTCTACCACACTTGTTGTTTCTTTCATGCTTTTGTAATAACGCCATTGGAATGGGTTTCAAAGTAATGTCCCTAATACATGCATTATCGCACATGTTTCAATAGAAAATGTCCAATCTATTAACAGATGAATAGAAATGTCACTCCCATCAAGTTCACACTTCATACTATACATATTCAATGGGGACGGAGCGCTTATGGCAATGCCCCAAATGCTGTGATGTCGGTTCCTAAATCAATCAATCAATCAATCAAACCAAAACACGATTACATTTCATGACACGTTGATTAGTAAACCAGAAGAATAGTAATGTAATGTTTGCATATCCTTTACAGGACATTGCTGTCAACATCAGCATCTTTCAGCTGATTGTTGATTTCTTGGCAAGATTACGCTCAGTAGTTTGCCATTGCTTTCTGAGCGGCCGGCTAACATACCCCGTAAGTTACCGACGCGATCCGAACCACTGCTGATTCTCACCGTCGTCGCATTACTTACGAGAGTATACGAGATTACGGAGAAAAGTCGCTAACCTCTAGGCCAGGAAGCCGGCAAACCAGAAGAATAGACAGTCACAAATGACGCATAGCTAGGGACAACAAAAATACAAGAAAATGATTTCTTGTAGTCTGAAGGCTGAAACAAGTTTTTAAAAAAACATTATCGCCGTAATTACTATTGTCTTAACTATCTTATAAAACGACACGACGCCATAACATGACACAGCAAGCTACGACACAGCGCGACTCTGCAGGGCGTGTTACGGCACGGCATGACACAATATAATTGTGATGTTTTCTTGTATATGTTATCTATATATCAAGAGAGTTGTGGTAGAAGTATGATGGTGCTGTTTTCATTGTCCGGTTTTGCTTATATAATATGCAATGTTATCTAAGCGGCGTAGGAGAGGAATCGATTTCTCACACACATACTAAAATACGGCAGCCATTGTTTTTTCACTCCATCACATCCCAGCACCGGACACGCCCAAAGAAGACAAAATCAATAAATAGCGGGACAAGAAAAAAAAACAATACATCGGAGGATCCAGTTTGTGACGTATTCACCACCCACCCACCCACACACACACACACACACACACACACACACACACACACACACACACACACACACACACACACACACACACACAAACCCACTCGCCAAGACCACATTAGAAGAAGAAAAATCAATAAAGAAACGGGAAGATAAAACTTTATAAATCGACACATCCACTCACCCAGCTACTTACAGGTCATCTTCCCTGACCACCATAATCGATTTTATACTTCATCCCCCCTCCCCCACTAATGACCAGATTTGAACTCAATCGTAGTCCATACTTAAATTCCCATATATCACAACTTAAATTCCCATATATCATAACTGTGATACTGTGTGTCTCTTGCGTGTATTATCTCTTCTTGCGTATATTATCTCTTGCGTGTAATTGGTGTGCCAGGATGTAAAACCAGGAGTTTCTACTCAAGACCTGCGCGGGAGCTACGGAGTTCGTGCATCGAGCGAAGCCATCCTTGAGTGAATTTTCAGCAGCGTGTGTGGTTCTCAGCAGTTTGTGTTTACGTTTTTTCAACATGGCGGAACAACGTGTATTCTCCGAGCGGTTAGCAGTCAACATAATGAAGCGGCGTGGTAGCCGCGCAGGGATAAAGAAGCAAGGTAAGCGTGGTGGTTTGAGGCGGTTTAAACTCAAGTGTCACCGTCTAGGACTCAGGAACATCCGTATTCTATATTGGAACTGTGCCAGTGTAAAACAACGGGGCTCTATTTTAGAAACCCTAGTTTACAGGAACGACATTGTAGCACTCCAGGAGACGAGACTGGGCGATCAGCTACTCCGAATTGCCGGCTTCAAATGTTTCTACAACAGACGACATCTGGGAACGGCGATTCTCGTTCGCGACAGCATGGTGGCGTCAGAGCTAGACATGTCCAGTTGGGACAGTGACGATATACAAATACAGGCGTTGAGAGTTCATTCCAGTATAGGGCCTACCATTCGTGTTGGTCAATGTTTATGCCCGCAATGGGAGTATGGACGCCCAGAAGTGGCAGTGCTTAAGTGGCATATTAGGCCACGAGAGAAATGTTATTTTCTGTGGTGACTTCAACGCTAAAGGCAGATCATGGGGAAACACTTCCTCCAATACACAAGGGGATGAGCTCGAGACTGCACTGGAAACCATCGACCTGGTTTGTATCAACAGAGGGTGTCACCAGGACAGCAAGCCGTCCAGGCGATGAGGACAGTGCTATTGATCTGGCGCTAGTTTCACCTTCACTCACTACAGTGTGTAGATGGGGTGTCCTAGGACACCATGGCAGCGACCACCACCCTTGCAGCATATTGGTGGAGAAAGGCAGAACCAGGCAGCACAAGCTAAAGGTAAAGACGTTCCAGTATGACAGTACAGGGCAAGATGTGGTGAGTAAAATAAGACGTGACAAGCGCAGAACGTTTCAGGGCAGGAAAAAAAGCTGGGAGCAGCCACCGTGGTGGAGTTTCGAGGTGGAGAAGGCTTGGGTGGATAAGCGTAGTGCTGTAAGGAGATGGCAAAATGCCAAGAAGAACAGAGCTGGTCATCCTAGTCCCTACTTGCACTTAGAAAGAGAGATGCACACGAAAGTAAGCTATTTAAAAAAAAAACTGGTCAAGGTGGTTAAAAGCGAAAAATGGGCAGAGGTGTGTCGAAGAGTAAGCACAGACAAGTCACTGAAATTGTTCTGGCGACTACATAAAAGCATGAGTGGTGTAGTCAAGAATAAGAGCATTTCTGACTTCCAAGGTGCTGACCTCATCTGGCAGAGGACTGACGAGGACAAGGGCAAAGCCCTCTTTGAACGCTACCTTGAGCAGAGCAACCAGACAGACATGGGAGGCCGAAATCTGGCCAAGGAGGTCACCTCAGACAGATGCAAGGCCCAGAACACTTCGGATGAAGACACAGTGACATTGAAAGAAATCAAGGCTGTGCTTCGACGATCAAAAAACAGTGCTCCAGGTCCTGATGGCATAAGATACGACGACATAAATAGGTGTACCGACAATGAGCTAGAGAAACTAGCAGACATGTACAACAACAGTATAGGGAGTGCTAGCATCAAGGAGGAATGGTTACACAGCTATCTGATTCCCTTGCCGAAGCCTGACAAAGACCACAAAAAAATTCAGGGATATCGAATTATAACCATGCAGAATACAATAGGCAAGCTGCTGGAGAAGGTAATTGCCAGGAAAATATCAAGCCAACTAGAGAGGCAAGGTGTTTTCCCACCTACCCTGGGTGGGTACCGTCCAAAAAGAGAAACCTGGACCAATGCAGCAGTCTTTGCCCATGATGTCTATGAAGGTTTCCACTCAGGCACTGAAACCGTTGCTGCAGCGATTGATCTTGAGGATGCATACAACAGAGTACCACTGGATTTTTTAATGTTTCAGCTTCTTGAACTAAACGTAAGTCCATTCCTCCTTAGTTGGATCGCTGCAGCCCTCTTCCAACGGAAAGTAGTTTTTAGATGTGGCAGTTGGACTTCGGAACCAACAACAATATATCCTGGCCTACCACAGGGATCACCATTATCTCCGGTACTGTTCAATGCCTACACAGTGAGAATCACCAGTGAGCAGATCACTGGACCTGGCAGGACATTGTCATATGCCGATGATGTTTTAGTGTATCGTCAGGGTAAGGATAGAGAGGAGGTTGCTGTGGAACTACAAACCGAACTCAATCGCATAAGTACTTGGTGTGATGAAGCTGGGGCAATGGTCAACCCAACAAAGGCAACAGTGACTTGGTTCTCGTTGAATAATCATACTGTCAACAATCCAACACCAACTGTAATGCTGTGTTCAGAGACGGTGGAAAGAACGCAGACAATGAATTACCTGGGGATACGGTTTGATCGAAGCCTTGCTTATAATGTGCACATAGACCAGGTGATAACAAAGGCCAAGCGGGGTTTGGCAGCGATGCGGGTGATGGCGGCAGCAAACTGTGAGCAGCGCCATCTATGTCTTCTGTACGAGGGGCTGGTCATGTCTGTTTTGGAGTATGCAATGGCAATCCTGACTGTCAGCCATAAGCAGATAGAAAGGATGGAAAGGATACAGAATGAAGCTATGCGCATTATTCTTGGATGTACAAGAGATACAGCATGCAGGGCGATGCGCTACCTTCTTGATTTTCCAACCATTGAAGAGAGAATACAAGTTTGCAGGGCACGCGCCTACCTCAGAATTAACGCAAACACACAATATCCACTGCATAGTGAAATTAGGAAGGTGAAGGGCAGCAGGTTAAAAAGAGGACGGTCGTGGATGGGTCAAGCCGAAGACATTCTTCAACAGGTGTGTTCACTTGAGGACTTAGAACCTGGCGAGGAGTGGGTGCAAGTGCCAACAGACTTCCGCACATCCTTTTCAGTTTGCATCCAACTAGATAGAAAATGCAGACAAGAAAATCCGGCTGCTGTTGAGGCTGAAGTACAAGCGTTGATTTTCGAGAATTCGCTAGACGGTGACGCGGTCATCTACACAAATGGGTCGGTCGTCCGACATGTGAGAAGCTCATGGGCCTTTACAACTCGGGCCGGAGGGAGAATTGTGAAGGAGGACTCTGGTGCTTTCACTGAAACCACAAGTAGCCTGACCATGGAAGTCATGGCAGTAAGTAAAGCAATAACATGGCTCGAGACACAGACATTCACTAGGGCTTGTTTCCTTAGCGACTCAATGAACATGATCAAGAGGATAGAGGAGGGGTCGATCCGAAGAGAATGGTTGCTGCCTCTGAAGCGGTCTCGGCTGACAAAGATTAGTTTCATCTTCGTGCCAGGGCATGCAGGAGTACAAGGAAATGAGCGGGCTGACAAGCTCGCAGGTGAGGCTACTGTGGAGGGCGGACGCGCCATGGACCAGGCTGACATTCTGAATGCTCTACGTGAAGTGAGACTTTTGCGAGAACCAAGTGATGACTGTGAATCTACAACAATGGCCAGACTGCGAGAGCAGCAAATTAAAAGAGGGGTGGCCAAACAAGAACACTACGCAGGAAGCCAAAGAAGATTGATAAACCAACACAGAACTGGCGTCGTTAGCCGCTACACGCTGCGGGATTTGCTGAGGAGGGGATCCGAGCACTTATGGACTGAATGGTTCGATGTGCAACGAGGATGATCTGTCGACTAACTAACTAACTGTGTGTCCAAAATCGGATGCCTAAAAGTAGGGCAATTATGCAATAGTTCCAACCTAATGTTGCATTCTTTTGCAGAACGATGCGATCAACCCCAACCCCAGTATGATTTACTAGTCAATGTTACGTTCATTACATGCCCATTGCTTTCTGAACGAGAAGTCAACTTTGAAGTCCAGCTGACCTACATAGGGGACGCATTATGTAAGCATAAATGGCAGAAGTCGTTGCTGTAGTCATATAAATATATGGTGTATACAGATAAAGTGACTTGCGACATAATTACTGTCGCTGATCATCATGGCCACATCAGAGAGGCCTCAGACGAAACCACCACTGATCTTCAAGAAAGCAGAATGGGATTATTATTGTTAATATGCAGATACTGGGCTAAACACACTCAACGGATAAAATCATTACAGCCTACAACATGTGTACCATAAGTCTCAGTTCTTCCAAAAAGTGCATTCAAAGCACAGGAGATGAAACCTTACTGGAATTCGGACCAAGCTAAGACACTCAGACAGAGGAGAGATCCAGGAAAAAGACTGAAAAGAACCTTGCCGACCGAAACAATACTAACTACAACTTGTGGCCAGCAAAAGTACGCCACCTCGTAAAATACAAGCAAGAGACCTGGAAAGACAGCTGAGCTGAGTCAAGAACCGGCATCACAGCATCGGGACATTTCCATGCGCGCTCCGACACGTCTTCAATAACTAGCGAAGAGTCCCAATACTAATGGTACCGACTGCAGTCTGATTATGTGACTGCCTGACCTTTCCTAAGAGGACTGACTGTCCTCTGGTCACTTCCTGTAGCAGCATTCTCTCCAGGTCATGATGATGTATCTGTTCTTCCATACTATTCGCATGATTTCAAAGCATCCGGACCACATCTGCCCTATCATGCATCAGTATCTCACTCAGCGATGCAGATCCAGTCGTTTCCTTTTCAGTCTTAGCGCGCAGAGTCACGGTGTAATTAAATGAGACACAGGTAGTGCGTAAATGGTGCGAACACCATAGTTTTGTAGACCAATCTGCACTGGATGGGCGATGTGGTAAATATCACCTTTACTTCCAAGAACATATTTCACGTATACAGTTTAGTCCGTATCGACAAGGGGCCCATGTCAATTTTGTTTCAAAACTCCCCGCATCAATCAATCAATCAATCAATCATGTGCCATGCCGGAAAGCGTGGGCGATCATGATTCGCCTTTTCACTCGATCACCAGCGTCATGGATCAGTTCAGTGTTTATGTATCGCCCATACCATGTTTCCAAGCCATCCAGGTATTTTCCTCTCGGTCTTTCTTTTGGCCTGTTGCCTTCGATCTTGCCAGTTGTCACTAAGTTCTCCAATCCATTTCTTCTCATAACATGTCCAAAAAATTTTGACTGTCTACGTCTAATTTCTCTAATAAATTTACGATTTCCATTTGTCTCCTGTAGTACTTGGTCATTGGTTTTTTTGTCTGTCCATGGTATTCTTTGCATTTTCCTCAGAAACCACATTTCTGCAGCCATCAGATGTTTTTCAGCTTGACTGCACATTGTCCAAGTTTCACATCCAAACAAAAGAACAGGCTCTATGTATCTCCTCAACATTCTTTTTCTCGTTTCAATTGACATCTTTTTATTGTTTAGAAGGTTTTTCATCTTGCTAAAGGCTACTTTCGCCATGGCGATTCTTGTTCTAATCTCTTCAAGGCATCTCCCATCAGATGTTATGACTGTTCCGAGATAATTGTACCGATTCACTTGTTGAAAAATATTCAAATTTACTTGTATATTACATTGTGGTACTTCGTTCTTCCTAGTGACGACCATAACCTGTGTCTTCTTACAATTTAATTCCAACCCCAGCTGCTCACTGTGTACAACAACTGCGTCTACTAATTGTTGTAGATCTTGTGCATTGTCTGCAATCAATACTGTATCATCTGCATATCTAATGTTATTGATGTTTCGTCCTCCAATGCTGATTCCATTTATATTTTTTACATTCCTGAAAATATGTTCACTGTATAGGGAAAAAAAGATCTGGAGACATTACACATCCCTGCCTAACACCTCTCTTAATAGGTTGATATTGTCCCACTTCATTATCAATCCTTATGGCAGCTTGTTGTTTCCAATATATGTTTTTTATAAGTCTAATGTCTTTCCCATCAATTTGTAGATCTGCAAGCATATTCACCATGTTGACATGTCTAACTCTATCAAAAGCCTTTGTATAGTCAATAAAGCAAAGGTGTATATCCTCGTTTACTTCTATAGCACGTTCAATAACTGCTCGCAGCATATACACAGCATTTACTGTACCCTTTCCTTCTACAAACCCACATTGTTCTTCCCCTATTTCAGATTGTATTTTCTTCCTCACTCTTTGCATGATAATTCGTAGCAAAATCTTTGTGATGTGGTTCATTATACTAATTGTTCTATGTTGATCACATTCCAAGGTTCCTGATTTCTTTGGGATTGCAATAAATACAGAATTACATAATTCAGACGGTATATCATCAGTATCATATAATGTGTTCAGCAGTCTGGTGACTTGATATAGTCCAAATTCTTCTAAAGCTTTAATCATTTCTGTTGTGATGTTATCTGCACCGGGGGCCTTGCCAGCTTTCATATGCTTAAGAACATTTCAAACCTCCATCTTCAAAATTGGCGGCCCTTCATTATTAAATCGAATATCATACTGTTCCTCTCTGTTATCATTATAAAGGTTTTTCACATAATCTGTCCATACATGTAGAAGCTGATCTTTTTCTATTATGATTTTGCCATCTTTAGTTTTTAGACAGTCTGTTGATGTACTTGTTATTTTATTAGTAAGTTATTGAATTCTTTTGTGCACTAATTTGGTATTTTGACTGTTGTGTTGTTTTTCAATGTCTAAGCATTTTTCCTCAAACCATGCTTCTTTTGCCTCCTTACATAATATTCTGACTTGTCTGTGAATTTCTTCATATTTGGCAGGATTATCCGCATCCAGGCAGGGAATTTGAAAGCGGACAAGGGGTTATGGACACGATTCGTAATCCCGCATACCGCGCTCGAAAAACACAGCTGCGGGAGATTTGGCAGCATACCACCTTGAGTTGGTTTTAATAAAATAGTATGAATTCCGGTCGTTCAGAAAGCAATGGTAAACTACTGAACATAAACATGCCAAGAAATCACTAACAACCAAAAAATGCTGGGGTTGGATTGTAATGTCTTGTAAAAGATATGCAACTAACAAACACATACTTATTTTGTTATAACATACTGTGCGGTACAACTATCTTCGAACAGTCTGGTGGAGGATGCTTTATATCTTAGAACAAGAATCGCCATGGCCATGGCAAAAAAAGCCCTTTGTAAGATGAAAAACATATTGACCTATACGAAGCTGTCAATTGCAGTGAGAAAAAGAGCGTCAACGTGCTATGTGTAATCTATACTTTGTATGCATATGAAACAATGACAGGAAGCAGAGTCATCATCATCATCTTCCACTTCTGCCGTCAAGCGTCGTGGGAGGGATAATTTGCGCTCCAGCACCCGATGGGTGACACTGGATAGTGTCATTCCATGTGATTGTACAATGTCATTGATGCCGTAAATCCATTTTCTTTTTGGACGTCCTTTTGGTCTCGTCGCAGATGATCTTTGATGTAAGGCCAGTGATGGTAGTTGATGGTATTGCATTCTAAGGATATGACCAAACCACTTGATCTTCTGTCTTTCAATAAATGTGGCACAAGGTGTTGATCCCACTGACTGTTTGATAACAGCATTTCTTACTCGGTCTTTGATTGTTAAGTTGACAGCTCTCCTCGGGCATCTCATCTCGAAGGTGATTTTGCAAAAGTGTGATTAGGATAAAGTCCAAGTTTGAGATTGGCAGCGTAGGGTTGTGTTTATTATCTGTCGTTTTGCGGACATGAGTATGTTTGGATGTTTCAGTAAGGGTGATAGTTAATATGTAAGTAAGCAGAGTAGCTGAGAAATATCCAATTTCACCATCTCATCTTATCTTGTTTCTCATGTACCCTGCGGTGTTGAGGCGAAGTATAAACAGCGGGGGAGTTCCCGTTTATGAGCTTCGTGTATCGGGATTCCCAGGGACTCTGCTGTTCTCTCTATCCATCATTTACATGGTCGGCATCTTTTTCTGTTTTCATTAACATTTGGTCTGTACATCATTGCTTGTTGTGGTATACTGTTAGTTGGTAACCTAGTTACATGGCCAAACTAGTTGACTTGCTGCCTTCTAATAAAATATATCGCTGCTATAACCCACATTTCTTCATTTCTGATTTTGTCTCTTCTTGATACACTTGGATTATGTGATGTTATATTGTGTTCCTTTTATTGGAAGTTTTCAAAAGAAGCCACGGAAGGCAGGTGGTGGATGTAATTTTGAGGGCAGCCGACAGATATTTGTGGGTCATGGCCTCGATTTACACTACGGCAGGCAAAGGAACTCGTCTTGAGTCAATGGCTGCGGTCTCCGACCAGTAAGGTCACTGCCATAGAGGAAAGCAACGGCAAACTACCTCTTTAAAAGTGCCTTGTATATCATGATTCGCTTAAAGACCGATCATCGCAAGACAAGGACAGAGACGTTAAAATTAGCAACTTGGAACGTTAGGACGTTAAACAACGACGGAAAATTAGAAAACATAAAACAAGAAATTGAAAGGGAAAAAAATTAATATTTTAGGTATGTGCGAAACGAGATGGACAGGAGCAGGCATCAAGATAGAAGAAGATTTCAAGATTATTTATTCTGGAGGTGAAGATCGTCATAGGGGAGTGGCAATTATTCTGGACCGGAAAACATCAAAATCTATTCAAGGATATTGGGCCGTGTCGGACAGAGTTCTACTAGTTAAATTAAGTGGCAGACCTTTTAGCATAAATATTATTCAAGTATATGCCCCAACAGGAGAATCCAGTGAAGATAGTGTAGAAGAATTTTATAATGACATAGAGTCTGCCTTAAAGAAATGTAAAAATTCAGAAATAAACATCATAATAGGGGACTTCAATGCAAAAGTAGGAAATCAAGGAGATAGATACACAGTAGGAAACTATGGTTTAGGAGAGAGAAATGAAAGAGGATACAGACTCGTAGAGTGGGCAAAAGAACAGGAAATGATTGTAGGAAACACCTGGTTCAAACAACACCCTAGAAGATTATGGACATGGAGGAGTCCTGATAGCAGGATTAGAAACCAGATTGACTACATTCTGATTAGCAGAAGATTTAGAAACGCATTAACAATAGCAAAAACAGTTCCCAGTGCTGATTATTATAGTGACCACAGATTACTCACAGGAACATTGAGGATAAAGTTGAAGAAAGTCAAGTATATAACAGGAAACACTAAATATGATTTGTGTACATTGAGTAATGACAAGGAAATACAAAACAAATTCAACATAGAAGTACAGAACAGATTTGAAATTTTGTCTGATCTAGAGATCCTATTCCAGGATGTGGATGATCAATGGGAAACGTTGAAGAATTCAATCAATGTGGCTGCAGAAACAACTATTCCAAAATTAAAGAAAGTGGGTCGTAAGAAATGGATGACTGAAGAAATTTTACACCTCATGGAAACAAGAAGACTCAGCAAAAATAACTCTGTCAAATATGAAGAAATTCACAGACAAGTCAGAACATTATGTAAGGAGGCAAAAGAATCATGGCTTGAGGAAAAGTGCTTAGAAATTGAAAGCCAACACAACAGTCAAAATACCAAATTAGTGCACAAAAGAATTCAGGAACTTACTAATAAAAGAACAAGTACATCAACCGGGTGTCTAAAAACTGAAGATGGCAAAATCATAATAGAAAAATACCAGATTCTACAGGTATGGACAGATTATGTGAAACACCTTTATGATGATAACAGAGACGAACAGTATGATATTAGATTTAATAATGAAGGACCGCCAATTTTGGAGATGGAGGTTCGAAATGTTCTTAAGCATATGAAAGCTGGCAAGGCCCCCGGTGCAGATAACATCACAACAGAAATGATTAAAGCTTTAGAAGAATTTGGACTAGATCAAGTCACCAGACTGCTGAACACATTATATGATACTGGAGATATACCTCCTGAATTATGTAACTCTATATTTATTGCAATCCCAAAGAAATCAGGAACCTTGGAATGTGATCAACATAGAACAATTAGTATAATGAGTCACATCACAAAGATTTTGCTAAGAATTATCATGCAAAGAATGAGGAAGAAGATACAACCTGAAATAGGGGAAGAACAATGCGGGTTTGTAGAAGGAAAGGGTACAGTAAATGCTGTGTATATGCTGCGAACAGTTATTGAACGTGCTATAGAAGTAAACAAGGATATACATCTTTGCTTTATTGACTATACAAAGGCTTTTGATAGCGTTAGACATGTCAGCGTGGTGGAAATGCTTGCAGATCTACAAATTGATGGGAAAGACATTAGACTTATAAAAAAACATATATTGGAAACAACAAGCTGCAATAAGGATTGATAATGAAGTGGAACAGTATCAGCCAATTAAGAGAGGTGTTAGGCAGGGATGTGTGATGTCTCCAGATCTTTTTTCCCTGTACAGTGAAAATATTTTCAGAAATGTAGAGGATATAAATGGAATCAGCATTGGAGGACGAAACATCAATAACATTAGATATGCAGATGATACAGTATTAATTGCAGACAATGAGCAGGACCTGCAACAATTAGTAGATGCGGTTGTTGTACACAGTGAGCAACTGGGGTTAGAATTAAATTGTAAAAAGACTCAGGTTATGGTCGTCAGTAGGAAGGAAGAAGTGCCACAATGTAATATACAAGTAAATGGAAATATTCTTCAACAAGTGAATCGGTACAATTATCTTGGAACAGTTATAACATCTGATGGGAGATGCCTTGAAGAGATTAGAACAAGAATCGCCATGGCGAAAGTAGCCTTTAGCAAGATGAAAAACATTCTGACCAATAAGAAGATGTCAATTGAAACGAGAAAAAGAGTGTTGAGGGGATACATAGAGCCTGTTCTTTTGTATGGATGTGAAACTTGGACAATGAGCAAGCAGTCAAGCTGAAAAGCATCTGATGGCTGCAGAAATGTGGTTTCTGAGGAAAATGCAAAGAATACCATGGACAGACAGAAAAACCAATGACCAAGTACTACAGGAGACAAATGAACATCGTAAACTGATTAGAGAAATTAGACGTAGACAGTCAAAATTTTTTGGACATGTTATGAGAAGAAATGGATTGGAGAACTTAGTGACAACTGGCAAGATCGAAGGGAACAGACCAAGAGGAAGACCGAGAGGAAAATACCTGGATGGCTTGGCCACATGGCATGGTCGAGACAGGAACACTGAGCTGATCCACGACACTGGTGATCGAGTGAAATGGCGAGTCATGACCGCCCACGCTTTCCGGCATGGCACATGATTGATTGATTGATTGATACACTGGCGTTGGGTCTCAGGAATCTCATTCCAATCGAATGCCATCAGTTGAGTTGAGTTAAGAACCGACATCACTGCACTCAGGACATTCCCATACGTGCTCCGTACCCTCGTTCAACAGCCAGCGAAGAGTCATACTACTAATCGTTCCCACCACTATCTGATTAAAAGTTCTCCTGATCTTCCCTCTCAGTTTTGAGATTCTTCCAGAACCCCTGCCGATCCCAGCAATCTCATTCTTTCCACATATGGGTTCTCAATCTGTTCCTCCGCATTCACCACCTGGTCTCACAAGCGCACGACCACCTCCCCCTTGTCCATAGGCAAAATTCCACCAATAGGTGCCTTCCCTGCTAGCCTATCAGCCTGTTCATTCCCTCGTACACCCGCATGGCCAGGGCAAAATATCCATACAATTCCTACGATCTGTGACCTCTGAAGCGACGAGAGCCATTCCACACTAAACCTTCCTTTCTCCAACTTGCTAAGCATACTCTTTGAATCCGTAATGAATACAACGTGTCGAATGCCATCAGAAATGTAGAAATTTCTGGATAAAATGCAAAGAATACCATGAACGGACAGGAGAAACGACCGAGACAGTCTTTTAAGAAACAAATGAAAACCATAAATAGATTAGAGAAATTAGAAGTAGGCAGTCAACATTTTTTAACAACTTGCAAACTTGATGGAAATGAAATTGGTTACATACACAATCGGGACACGAACTCATACCTGATCGTGTATGATAGCGAACGCTTATCGGCATGCACCATAATGATGTTGACACCTTTGATATTTGCTATTATGATGATTATAAAATTAATTCTTTCGTACAAGTGTTATTGTTATATTCATACTGAGCTATGTATGTGTTGATTGTTGTACAAGAACACTTGGACTTCAATGTGATACAAAATCTGGCATAGTCTCACCAGGCAATCTGGCGTTGTGTTCAAAACAATGTCCAGAAGAAAGTCTCAGAAAGCTTGCAATATTAGTATTAGTATTATTACTACTAATATTAATAATATTATTAGTTCACCAAAAGATCATTCTTGTGTTTTTGGGTGCTAAAGAGCCGAAGGCAAGAATAATTATACACAGATAAGATGGATACTCGACCAGGTACATAATTATTACACTGTTTCGTTTCTTATTCCCGAATCACCGCACCCCGAACAGAAAATACAAGTCCAGATAAAAAATAATCTTTAAAAAAAGTTAGTTGCGTATCCTTTACAGGAAGTAGCAGTCAACCCCAGCATTTTTTGGCTGTTCTTGATTCCTGGCCAAATTTACTTCCAGTAGTTTGCCATTGCTTTCTTAACGACCGGCACCCATATCATTTAATAAAAAAACAACGTAAGGCGGTCTGCTGCCAAATCGCCCATGCCATGCCCATGCCCCTAGTCTCATCATAGCTGTGGTGTTTCCAACGCAGTATGATTGCGGGCTTATGATAGCCACTATGATTCAGACTCCCCAAATTTAACCAGAATAATTTTTGCAGTGACATTCCGTTACTTGTTTTTATGTCTCTGATCTGAGCAGGTTACGGTTATGCGCACTCGAGATCATGTTAATTCCCCAATTATTTCAAAATTGCATTAAAAAAGGGACCGATTAACTTATATAGGTTTGGGAGCCCCTATTCACAAAATTTTGTGAATAATATGAGCCCCTTTTCACAAAAATTTGAAGAAGACTGTTATTCTCTCTTCTTGTCTTGTCTTGTCTTTTTTTGCAAGTTCTTTTTCTTCAAACCTTACAAAGGCGATATTTGTCGACAAGGACACACTCTTCGTACAGTGATATTTCATTTGGGAAATAAAATTCACATTAAACAAAGACATCTATTGGATCCATCAATTCCAATACTTGATCACTCCGTTCCCCCGGCAGCTTCTGCAGATCCATAGAGCACATTTTATTCACAAGCTTCGAGTTCCTCAGTTCTATATTTTACCACTACACTACCGAGGACACAACGATAGTTCCACAGACATTAATAATGTAGTCAAAAGGATGTTAGACATCATGTGACCAGCTGAATAATCACATGACCAGCCACAAATTTTTGTGAATAGGGGCTCGTATTATTCAAGAATTTTTGTGAATAGTCACTCCATATAGGTTTTCCCTCCACCCTTTTACGTTCTGTACATCTCACGTTTCTGGAATTTGTTTCCTACAAAGAGATATAGAGTGTGTTTACATAAGTAGACCCACAAATCACATTTTATGTAGATGTCTTTGGTTGTTCTAGTACATATTATTAGATGTATCATCCATTTTTATGTATATTGTGTAATTTTCTACTATTAAAGTCGGAGGGGTCATACCAAACTAAAATGATGAAGATCACATGCTGTAATGTGATATTTCAATGACGGGAAATAGCCGTTCCTTGTCAGCAATGACTATTTAATAATGTTATGGAATATTCACAGTGACTGGAATGCCAATGAATGCATCTTTGCATTCAACATCCATTGTAATATTTATGTGTAATTGTTCATCACTCTACACGGTCAGGATCGTTTATTTTGGGGTAACCTTTTAAGGTGACTTTTATGGTCAGAATGGATCTGCGCTTCGCGGCCTCGTACTGACAAGACAGCGCATGCAGCAGTGTGCGCAGACTGACATCATCATAGCATGACGTGGAGGTGTATATATATTTGTGTGTGTGTGTGTGTGTGTGTGTATATAAATCAGAAGTAATCTTTCCCTCAGTTAGGAAACATCAACAGTTTTAACCTCCCCTGAACGTATGTGTTACAACAGTGGTGTGAGTATGTAGGTCACACTTTTCCAAAGTGGTAAAATTGTATTGTCCTCTTTGTTCATATTACATGATAAACTGACACACAAACATTAATATCTCGACTTAAAATTGACCTACAGACTTGAAGGTACCGTTGGATTTGTTTTCAAGAGGTATCCAACTATGCAGGTTTCGTAATTAAGCAATTTAGAAAATATTACTAAAGTGGCTAGCTTACAAACTGTGTCTGTAACCCCATTTTCACGAAGCCGGCTACCAGATAAATATTTAAAATAATTAATTAAATAGTTATTACGTAGTGTAGTGTAGTAAGTGTAAGAAACATAACATGAAAATTTAACATTTGTAAAAAAAAAGTTAACAAAGAAGAAAAAACAAAAATTTATCTAAAAGAATACCCACTGAAAGAGCTTCAAGTACTTAGGAAGTATAATATAAAATGGCAAATCAGAAGATGAGATCGAAAATATATGCAATAATATTAATAAAGCAATCAAACTCATTAAAGTATTGGACAAATGGCACCAATAGTAAAGAACAAACACGTATCAATTAGTTGCATATCCTTTACAGGACGTCACAGTCAACCCCCACATGTATCAGTAGACACTAAAAATAGCTCGCTACAACACAATCTTCCTACCAACTCTATGCTGCCAATGCCAAACCTGGACAATGACAGAAAAAGAGAAAAGAAAAATTACAATGGAAATGAGATTTCTGAGAAGAATACTCAATGTATCAAGAAGAGAGAAAATCAGAAATGAAGAAATCATAACTAAAGTGGGGATTATAGCAGTGCTAGAATTAATTAGAAAACAGCAAGTTAAATGGTGCAGCCATGTAACTAGGCTACCTACTAACAATATGCCACAACCAACAATAATGTACAGACCAAATGGAAGCAGAAGAAGAGGCCAACCATATAAACAATGGACAGAACCCATAGGAATCTTGATATATGAAGCCTATAAAACGGGCACTCTCCCTCTGTTTATACTTCACCTTGGCACTGCAAGGTATGAGTGGAACAGATGAGATGAGATAAAACCACGAGCATTTTTTCCCTTGAGGCCTGTGTCAAAATGGAAAAAAAAAATCATAGTGCCGAAACTCAGGCCTCCACCCACGTTAATGAATGTTTCTAATACAAGCTGTTAGTGTCATGTTCATGAATAGTTACATTTGTTGGGGGAATGAAGTTGGGTGATTCCATACCATATTTGCTTACATTCAGTGTTGTAAGTTTGGCAGGACTGTAGTGTAGTGTTGTTTGTCCATCAAGAATGATGATGACCATTCATTTCATCCATTGGGGCTGAAAGTATGGAGCCATGAGTTTTAAGATGGCTGATAAGGCCTATTTTGGCTCAAAATGTTCTTTGACAATGTAGGCAAAGAATGCTTGACGTCCCAGGAGGAGGATCTCCTGCAGTGGTTTTTTTTTGTCCAGCCTTTCCTTCACAACTCTTGTGATCCTGGTTGCTTCACAAGTGACTGCACTCTTGCATAATGATTTTCACGAATTTCAGTCTTTGGCAGCAGTCTCCCAGGTGTCTTGATGAATTCCAAAAGCTTTCAGTGAGATTTTCAGTGTCTTAATAGCGTTTCCTCTGGCCGCCTTGGGAGCGTTTACCACAACACAGCTCGCCGTAAAAAATTTGTTTAAGGAGCCTGTGATCTGGCATGCGAGTTAAGTGACCAGACAAGCGAATCTGATTGTTCATTAGTAGTGTGGATACTGGGCATTGTAGTGTAGTAGAAAGAAGGAGATGATGACTTCTTTTTAATATATATTGAATATAAAGAATTGTGAACTGAGCAGTAAATTTCCCAACACTGCAGACCATAATTTGAAAGTTATGTGTGGATGTTCAGGACCATTTATTTAAATTGGAAACTTAAAAAATAACGACAAATCCTATATGCACTTCAAGTGTGAGGAGGCTGAAAATACAAAGAAGAATCCTGAATTGCTCCTTTGGCAAATTACGGGGGATAAATGGATGCTAATATGCTGCAACATGTGAATGTACATTTCATAGCATTGTATTGTAATGCCAACAATTATAGACCCTACACTGACTTTGAAGGTTTGGTTGCGTTTTTAACCAAGGTAAATGTGATTGATTCAGAGTAGTATTTGAATGAAAATAAAAAGTGTAGAGAATTTATTTCATACATTACCTCATGTCTTCATGAAGATGTGAAATAAAGGAAAGCCCTTACTTCAGTATCTTTCTTGATGGAGATGCAGAAAGATCTGATGATGAGGGGCTGACATTATATATTCATTTTATCAGAGAAGGGAAGGCAAATGAGACATTGCTTTATATTGTGCCGCTATAAGATGCAACACTGCACATTGAGACATTCAGTTCATAAGTGCTGGAGCCCCTGCTCAGTATCTCCCTCAGCGTGTAGTGACTGATGGCACCATTAATTTTTGGTTGACTTTTCTTCTGTGGCCCCCTGCATATCGCTCTTGTCTGGCTTCACCCCTTCTGATGGGATGTTTTTGCAATCTGGCAGTTTGCAGATTCAGTCATAACCTGATTCATTTTATCGGCCTACCTTTCTTAAGGTTTTTAGTATATCACTCCAGTCCATTGCTTGTCTGCTTTCCGCAGTAGGCCGGCCTGCAAGCTTATCAGCTTATTCATTTCCTTACACATCCACATGGTCTGATCCAAAATGAAGCTGATTTTTGTTAGCCTTGATCTCTTCAGAGACTTCACCCACTGTCTAAATCTTCCTGAGCATACTCATTGCATCACTGCAAAAGCATGGTGAGTGAAAGTCTGTCTCTAGCTATTGCTTTAGTTAAGCCATAACTTCCATAGTCAGACCACTTATTGTCAAGGTGAATGCACAGTAGTTTTCCTTCAATTCTCTCACCAACCTGAGTCGTAAAAGCCCACGAGCTCCACATATGTTGAACAACAGACCCATCAGTGTAGATCAGTGGTTCTCAACCTTTGTTGGCCCATGCACCCCTTCACCATATGTTCAGAATGTCATTACCCCCTTTCGTATTTCCTCCCTTTAAATCCTCCCCCCCCCCCCCCCCCACCGCCCCTACACAGTAAATGTAAACATGGAAGCTAAATTTAATAGCATATGCTAGAACAAGTCTAGACGTCTACATAAAACGTGATTTGCGTGTCTACTTCTGTGGCTAAGGGCTTGCGAACACGGTTTGTGAGCCCGTAAACCCGGGTTCGAAACACGGCTGTGCTGGTTTTTTCGAAAAAGGTATAGGAACCGGTCATTCAGAAAGCAATGGCAAACTACTGAATGTAACACTTGCCTAGTACATCAACAGCAGCTGAAAATGCTGGTGTTGACTGCAATGTCCCGTAAGGGATACGCAACAAATTTTTTTTTTTTTTTCTTAAACGTTATAATACGAATTTCAGAAGGGTGAGAAGTACAGAACCGTAAAGAATGGAGGGAAAAACAATATCAAGTAATCGGTTCTTGTAATCTTGAAATGATCTTAATTCCCCCTGGAAACCCTAAGATTCCCCCTGGGGGGGGGGGGGGGGGGAGATTTCCCACCGGTTGAGAACCACTGGTGTAGGTGATTACTTCACCCTCATGAGAATTCTTAAATATCAAGACCTGAACTTGTGCCTTCACAAATACTGATATAGATTGATGTATACTGAAGAGGACTTGCCACTCTGCTGGTACTTGTATTATTCCTTCACCAGGTTCTATGTCCCCAGTAGTGATCAGACCTGTTAAATAATGTAAAATTGTAAAATCTTGTAAAATTTCAATATTTTTATGCAGTGATTTTATTTTGTGAATTTATTTGGTATGAAGCATTGTAAAAGGTTGATATATAGATAGACCCAAACCTCAGAAGGTCAATAAAGCACTAACATAACAAAACCTCAACATAATGTCACTTGAAGCTGTAGGCATAATTCTGTGGGTTTCCTCTGTAAGAGTCTATTTATAATAAATAGGTGGGTCAACTTTGATTTATTTTATTACTGGACTTGATATCTTAGTTGTTGTTTTTTTTTCTTCTCTTTTTGAATCTTCCATTTTCTGTATGCCAGCATTCCCAGTAAGCTGTCCAGATGAAATCTTAAGGAACAACCCAAAGTTTTCTCACCTCTTGACTAAATTAATGGAAAAGTTGACACCAGATGGAACAAGTCAACACATGCAAAAACATCTTGAGTTGGTAAGGATGATAATTAAATGTCATATTCATGTAATTTTATTTGGAGGTGGAGAATTATGCACACAGTAAATAAAAATCAGCCCAAAATCTTAATATAATTCAACTGTTTGCATTAGGCAGCCAAAATTGGATGGCTGAATTGAGTGGAAACTGCAGTCAAACAATGGCTGCACATCTGGAGGGGCTGATTCAGCAGGAGGTTAGCAGTGTCTCCCATGGGGAATGTGCAGGCGGATGTTCAGTCAGGCTGTCACTGGTATCGTCAGCATGGAAACTCTTTGTTGGCTACGGAAGAAGGGGACGCAGCACATGTGGGAATGCCCTGAGTGCATTGATGTTGATTTCATATTTCATAAGTGGATAATTTTCCAGCATTGGCAAAGATGACAAGTGGACCATTAAAAACCATATTTGCCTACAAGAAATGTAGACTGCCAAGTTCAGAAAGTAGTATCCGTAGGACTGGCAATTTCCCTGATGAGCGCCTTAAGTACTGATTTTGCATCTGTCACTAGCACCATAGGTTGTGTACCATGGTTGGTATTTAATAATTTCTCTGTTGCTTGGGTTTCATTGCCTGGGTTTCAGCATCATAGTTATGGCAGTACTTTCCTGGTAGTACTCTTGCTGTGTCCCTAGAGTTATTTGGATATTCTATGTACACTTTCGCTCCTCCATTTTGAACAGCATTTTGTGCTGACCCATCTGTATACACTCAGATCCAGAGGTCCTGTTCTTCATCAAGGAAACAGAGAGTGGCTGTTCTGCATTGTACACTGTTCTGTTCTGCAATGGGTGTGTGGGTGGGTGGGTGGGGAATGTGTCTCATAACATGCTAATATGCATTGTTTTTGTTTACATCTTTTTGACAATTTTTTTTTCCAGTGTGAATGTATTTTGCATTCTCTGCGCTCTCTTCTCATATTTATGCATTATCTGCGCTCTCTCATTGCTTCTGTCCCCATCTTCTTCATTTCCACTAGAGGGGTTGATATCATCCCTCTTGTGGTGACTCTTAATGCTTCTCCCATGCTGGGAGGTGCCTTGAAGAGATTAGAACAAGAATCGGTATGGCAAAGGTAGCCTTTTGCAAGATGGAAAACATACTGAATAATAAAAAGATGTCATTATCCACGTGAAACATGGACGATCAGCAGACAAGCTGAAAAACGTCTGATGGTAGTGGAAATGTGGTTTCTGAGGAAAATGCAAAGAATACCATGGACAGACAGAAAAACCAGTGAGCAAGTCCTACAAGAGGCAAATTAAAACCATAAACTGATTAGGGAAATTAGACATGGACAAACCTTTTTGGGCACGTTCTGAGAAGAAATAAACAAGAGAACTTGGTGACAACTGGTAAGATTGAGGGGAAAAGAACACGGGGAAGGCAGAGAAGTAAATATCTGAATGGCTTGGCCACATGCCATGGTCGAGATAGGAACATAGAGCTGATCCACGATTCTGCTGATCGTGTGAAATGGTGAAACATGTCGCCCCTGCTTTCAGGCATAGCATGCGATGATGATGAGTTTGCCATTGCTTTCTGAACGACTGGCACTCATAACTTTGTTTGAAAACAAACGCAAAGCGGTCTGCTGCTAAGTCACCCGCAGCTGTGATTTGAATGTGGGATTGCGAATTGTGCCTGTAACTCCTTGCCCACGGAGCCGGTTAATTTTGTAGAATGCTGAAAATTCAATAAACAGCCAAAAAGAGTAATCTACACATTAAGAAATAGGTTAAGACACAAAAATAAGTTATCCCAAGCATCAGATAGAAGTAGTTAACATTTTCTGGCCACATTATGAGAAGAGAAGCTGCAACATTGTATAACAATTGAAGAGATTAATGAAAAAAGAGACAGAGGATGACAGCAAGAGAAGATTTGTCGTGGAATTTGAAAATATCAGCAAATGAAACATTCTGTCTGAGATCACGAGACCTTGTGCATCATTCCCCACACATGCTTTAAAGGCTTTTGATGATGATGATATTGTAATA
The DNA here is from genome assembly GCA_014155875.1 of Cepaea nemoralis. NCBI lineage: Eukaryota > Metazoa > Mollusca > Gastropoda > Stylommatophora > Helicidae > Cepaea > Cepaea nemoralis. Next base: position 356,957 of record JACEFZ010024437.1, on the reverse strand, counting down.
TTAACATGTTTTTCATTATAAAGGGGAATGTGTCATTTTTGCATATGTGACAATTAAAATTACTGGCGGGTAAAGTATTTAGGGTTTGAAGTGGCATAAATGTCACATTTTATAGTGCAGACTTTGTTGCAGAATGTATGTTGGTTTGTAAATTTTCAGGCTCAGCAGAAAATATCTGAGTCCAGGCACACTTGGCTAATGAGTGCCATTGTTTGGAGTGAACTTTCTGAGTTTTTGGCTGATACAGAGATTAAGTATCAGGAAGGAACTGTGTCTGTTGAGGGCAGACAGGTAAGTCTTATGAGCCATACATTTTGTTTGTTGATTTCTGGTAAATCTGGTAAAATGGTAATGCTGAAGTGTTGAGCCTATATCACAACCAGGACCTTGATATGTCTGTGATTTTGTTTTCTGTTGATAATCCTTAATGAACTCTGGCTAGCAACATTCTGTTGTGAAAATGCTGAGGATGAATTATTTTTAACACATAAATAATATTCCTTATTTATGTATAAGAGAATTCTGGCTTATTCTGAATTTAATATTGAATTTAACCATCAACATCGCTGCACTCAGGACATTCCTAACAGGGCTGCGTCCCCCACTTCAAAAGCCACCAAAGAGTTTCCATGCTGATTATTCCAGTATAAAAGTCTGCGTTAAAAGTCTGCTTGGCTTTTCCTTTAAACTTTGAGAATTGTCCAGACTCTCTACTCACTCCCTTCTGAGCCTTTCCAGATACGGATACTCGGTCTGTTCAGCTACATTCTCTACCCAGTCCCAGAGAGCTTTCATATCACCTTAATAATAAAGTAGCTCTCCACCCAGTCGGGCGGCAGCAGCTAAAAACTTTTATATTTTTGGTTTTGTTTTGGATGTAATTGTGTTGTTCCTGTTTACAGTAGAGTGTGTACCTTTCAACCAAAATATCTTGACTTCTTTCAGGCATTTGTTGACTGAGGTAGCCTTGGCAAGTTGTTTTATTGGACACTACACACGATTGTCACTGAATATGCCAGAATATTCCTACACATATGTAATCAATCACTGAGCTTATATAGCTAATGGTTCTACTTAGCATGGTTAGACACAGAGTATACAGGCTTACTGATAGTCAGATGTGGGCAATTTATTATAGACATTTAAATGTTTGTTTTTAAATTAGTCAGTGAAAAGAGTTGTTCACCATTTCAATACTTTGCAGACACATTCTGATTTGACATTTCAAAGAATTCTAAAAGTCCTTTACAGGACATTGCAGTCAACCTCAGCATTTCTTGGCTGTTCGTGATTTCTTAGCAAGTTTACGTTCAGTAGTTTGCCATTGCTTTCTGAATGACTGGCATTCATACCATTGTATAAATAAAAACCAATGCAAGGTGGTCTGCTGCCAAATGGCCCGCAGCTGTGTTTGAAATGCAGTATTTGGAATTACAAACTGTGCCTGTAACACCTTCGCCACAGAGCCGGCAAAGGAATAGAACATCTGTAATCATCATCATCAGTCCTTTGCAAGGTCCCTCATGCATGTCCATGTCCCAGGTGTCTGCAATGTCCTGTCTCCATCCTAGTGCTGGTTGACCTCTGCCTCATGCTTGTCCATGTCCCAGGTGTCTGCAATGTCCTGTGTCCATCCTAGTGCTGGTTGACCTTTGCCTCATGCATGTCCATGTCACAGGTGTCTGCAATGTTCTGTGTCCATCCTAGTGCTGGTTGACCTCTGCCTCATGCTTGTCCTTGTCCCTGGTGTCTGCAATGTTCTGTCTCCATCCTAGTGCTGGTTGACCCCTGCCTCATGCATGTCCATGTCACAGGTGTCTGCAATGTTCTGTGTCCATCCTAGTGCTGGTTGACCTCTGCCTCATGCTTGTCCTTGTCCCTGGTGTCTGCAATGTTCTGTCTCCATCCTAGTGCTGGTTGACCTCTGCCTCATGCATGTCCATGTCCCAGGTGTCTGCAATGTTCTGTCTCCATCCTAGTGCTGGTTGACCTCTGCTTCATGCTTGTCCTTGTCCCAGGTGTCTGCAATGTCCTGTGTCCATCCTAGTGCTGGTTGACCCCTGCCTCATGCATGTCCTTGTCCCAGGTGTCTGCAATGTCCTGTGTCCATCCTAGTGCTGGTTGACCCCTGCCTCATGCATGTCCATGTCCCAGGTGTCTGCAATGTTCTGTGTCCATCCTAGTGCTGGTTGACCCCTGCCTCATGCATGTCCATGTCCCAGGTGTCTGCAATGTTCTGTGTCCATCCTAGTGCTGGTTGACCTCTGCCTCATGCTTGTCCTTGTCCCAGGTGTCTGCAATGTCCTGTGTCCATCCTAGTGCTGGTTGACCCCTGCCTCATGCATGTCCATGTCCCAGGTGTCTGCAATGTCCTGTGTCCATCCTAGTGCTGGTTGACCCCTGCCTCATGCATGTCCTTGTCCCAGGTGTCTGCAATGTCCTGTGTCCATCCTAGTGCTGGTTGACCCCTGCCTCATGCATGTCCATGTCCCAGGTGTCTGCAATGTTCTGTCTCCATCCTAGTGCTGGTTGACCCCTGCCTCATGCATGTCATTGTCCCAGGTGTCTGCAATGTCCTGTGTCCATCCTAGTGCTGGTTGACCCCTGCCTCATGCATGTCCATGTCCCAGGTGTCTGCAATGTCCTGTGTCCATCCTAGTGCTGGTTGACCCCTGCCTCATGCATGTCCATGTCCCAGGTGTCTGCAATGTTCTGTCTCCATCCTAGTGCTGGTTGACCCCTGCCTAATCTTCCAGGTCTCATGCCTTTCATCACTGTTCCACCTAAACCGCAGTGACACCTGTAAAATAGTTAAAACTACATAAATTGAAATCTGCTTTCAGCTGATGGATGTCCTTTCTAAGGCCTTGGCATTCAGTGAGATTGGTGATCACCTAAACATTCTGCCATCGGGAACATCCGTTTTATTTGGCTTATCACCAGAGGCCATTGACAAGTACAATCCAGTCAAACATGTGAGTCAGCATAATATCCATTTATACTTTGCAGTGTAATTGTTCTGTGTAACATTTATAATAGGATTTGTTACATTCTGGTATATTTAACTGAAGACTTTATGCTTGTCTCATGCTGAAGTACGCAGCAACCATGATTTTGGCGATGTGTTTCACATGTTGTGTCTATGTCTGTGTGATTTTTGTTTGTTTGTTGATTAAGCCATGCTACCTCTTTATATAAAATAGGAGAACCTACAGTTCTATAGACATAGCATGTAACAGTATTATGTACCTGACACCATTACTTTATGTAGATCTATATGTCCTTTTTAATCAGATCTCACACATTCCTAATGTTCAGTATTTTGATTTCTTGTTTGATATTCTCTAATTTACTGCCTGTCCTCATGCTGCAAACTGCTTTAAGCATCGTAAATCTTTTGCTCTAAGTCGTATGTTGATGGTCTGAATCACCTGGTGGACATGACTTTCCCTATGAGGCTGCTCCTATAGAGCACCCATTTATGACATTTATCTGAGATTGCGCGAAGTTGTCAGATCATAATGTACTACTGATGTACAATGGTGGTTTTCCTTGACTTCTGTTGGTTTTTCAACAGTTTAACTCCAACCTCTGTGTAAAGAAATAAACCCTACAGGATGGTGGGAGGGAGAGGTTATATAAGGCACCTCTTGTCTGCTGATGGCCATGTCAAAGTTTCTAGGTATTTTATACAGCTGCTTCATGAACTAAATCCCCTCCTCTCAATGACCATCGCCAGGTTTGGTCCCTGACTCTTTTTTCAACACATTCATGACTGACCTCTATATCTAATGACCACTCCGCCATCACTACCCAGTGGATGCATCTGGTAGTAGTACAGCCACCTACCCTAAACAATATGAGATAGGAAAATATCTTCATATCATTGAAAACATACTCTCAAATACCAAAAATGCAGTTCTCCTCTCCAAAATGGGAAATAAGTTTTGCACCACAGCGATAATCTTGGCTGCCTGCTGTCACCCACTCTATTCAACTTCTGGTTTTGATTGGCTACAAAGGAGAAATAATGATTGGAGAACAGATCTCTAATCTATATTATGCAGATCGTATTGGTGGAAATGAAACAGAATTATAAGAACTTACAGCCAGGCTTGATGCAACCTCTAGAAAGTATGGCCAGGAAACTGCAGAAAAAATTCAGCTAATGATAATTAATAGAGGATAAATCCACAGAAATGTCACAATAAGTGATCAATAACTGGAGACAGCAACTCGGTGCAAATAGCTTAGATATAACTAAAGGCAAGAACTGCACAACAACATTTCTAACCAGGCTGAAACCAGTATGGAAAGGCAAGAAGATATCACCAACAAATCAGCATGATTGCAAATATAATTCATTCCATATTCCTGTATTATGTGAATCATAGACATTAAATGCAGAGCTAGAAAGGAAAATTCACGCAATGGGCAAGGTGCTTCAGGAACCTCCTGGTAATCACGTACAAAACCTGTCTCAAATGCATTATATCATCAGAGAGTGTGGGCTGATTTGATTAAACTTGGCCTGGATTTCCAGGTTGACCGAACCTAAAATGGGTACCGGGAAATGCTTAAGAAGTAAAGGCGACCGGCGTGGATTGACCACATGACCCTTCGAGTGCTGATTGGTCTATACAATATGGGGCCAGCACCATATGCCCTATATGCTTCAAGGCATGTAAAAAGAGTCCTCACTTACAGTGTGTGGATCCATATTAAGACTTCTTCAACAGGGTCAGCTGAGTTGTCCAACACTGTTCTTAATGGCTGAACACTGGGGTAAAGAAAACTGTCAGTCCTTACTTACAGTGTGTGGATCCATAGAAAGACTTCTTCAAGAATGGTATGGTCAGGGTCAGCTGAGTTGTCCAACACTGTTCTTAATTGCTGAAGACTAGGGTGAAGAAAACTGTCAGTACCCAAATACAGTGGACAGATAATTTTCAGCAAAGGAAACAGATAGGGACAGATAAATGTTGAAATAAATAGTGACATGGGGGGTATGTGGCACAACTTCTAGGCTATGGGAGAAAGCTAGCAGGTGAATAAAAAGAATGCTGACTGATTATCTTTCGGTTAGACCACTGATGTGCTGATAAATTAGTCATTATAAAGTGTTAATTAAATGTGAGTATCTTTTGGTTAGACCGCTGATGTCCTGTTAAATGTGTCATTATCTAGGGTTAATTCAATGTGGTTTGAAAATGAAAATCGTAGACTGATTAGAGAAATTAGACGTAGACAGTCAAAATTTTTTGGACATGTAATGAGAAGAAATGGATTGGAGAACTTATTGACAACTGGCAAGATCGATGGGGAACAGACCAAGAGGAAGACCGAGAGGAAAATACCTGGATGGCTTGGCCACGTGGCATGGACGAGACAGGAACACAGAGCTGATCCACGACTCTGGTGATCGAGTGAAATGGCGAGTCATGACCGCCCACGCTTACCAGCATGGCACATGATTGATTGATTGAATTCAATGTGAGTATCTTTTGGTTAGACCACTGATGTGCTGATCATTTAGTCAGTGTCTAGTGTTTTTGTTCTTCTTATTCTTTCCCTGCTTCTTTTTCTTTCTTTAAATAGTCAGACTTATATTCCAGTTTTGGAAATGAGCTTGGATGTTGTTTTGAGTGCATTTAGATCTCCATACAATCATTAGTTAAATGTGTTAAATCTTTTGATGAGACCACTGATTGTTGATAATTGTGTCAACTTTTAGAATATATCCGATCTACAACAAATTTTGCTACCAGTGCTAGAGGACAGATTGAGAAAGAAATGTGAAGAACTATACAACTTCTTTGACCCCAGTAAGTAGTAGTTGTTTTAAACAGCATTTGTTTCAGTTGTCTTTCTTGTACATAATTGTAATGTGTACTACAACATCAAATCTCATTAATCCATAACCAGCCATGGGCTTTAGGGCCAGCGAAGAGTCCCAATGCTAATGATACCAGTTAGTCTGATTATGTGTATGTCTGGCCTTTCCTCTGAGTACTAAGTGTTAGCCAGAACCTTTGGTCACTCCCTGCTGCACCTTTCTCTCTAGGCTTTGATGATTTATCTGTTCTTCCACGCTATTTTCATGATCTCAGAGGTACTTGACCATTTTTAGACTAGCTGTTGTGGTATCATATCATGGGCTCTTCAGCACTAAACTTGTCAATTGACCTTCATTATGAACCTCCAGGAATGTCTTTTGGCTCTTAGCACAGAACCATCTGTGTAGATGTAAGCATGTCGGTAAGAAAATGGTTTGTTTTTTTCATCCTCTGCTATCTATATTGGTTATGTTATAACAGATCTAGAAACTACAATAATACTAAAATGCTTGGTTTGTTGTTGTTGTTTATTTAAAGGTCCAATGAAAACGAGCTCTTGCATGCCACACATGCTTTTGGGAGCCAAGTTTCTTTAATTTGTTTTGATGACAAATAAAATTTACATGAATAAGTAACCAATCACACCTGATGCGTTGCTTGGGACACAAGAAGTCAGTGTCTTAACTTCTCCATAATTGACAAACAAAACTTTCCTGACTGCCGCTTACAAGATAGAAGACAATAGAAATGAGAGATCACACTAGAGAGCATAAAACAATAAAGCTACGGGTATACTGGAACATTTTTTCTAAAACTCATTTACTTGTGAGTGCCAACAATAACTGTATTTATGACTGTAGATTTCTCCCATTCTGCCTTCTCTGTTACTAATGACAGCATTGCATTACAATTTCAGCCCATGAATCACTATCAGATCATTTGCTGGTTGCCAAATCTCTGTCTTTGCCTGTTCTTGTTGAGCAGAAAAAACAGGACTTAGCTCAGGAAAGAGAGTTCCTGAAGCAGGATAGATCACTCAGGGATAAACAGTTTTGGATGCGGTATCAGGTAAAAGTTTGTTTTAAAGAATAGTATTTTGATAATTGATATTTAAATTGTTGGTTTCTCTCATCTCATCATGTTCCTCTTGTACCTTGCAGTGTTGAGGTGAAGTATAAACAGCGGGTGAGAGTCCGCTTATGGGCTTCATGTATCAATATTCCCATGGACTGTTATTCCCTGCATCCATTGTTTACGTGTCGGCCTCTTCTTTTGCTTCCATCTGGTCTGTACATCATTGCTTGTTGTGGTATACTATTAGTTGGTAACCTACTTGCATGGCCAAACCATTTGACTTGCTGCCTTCTAATAAAATCTAGCACAGCTATAACCCCTACTTTAGTCCTGATTTCTTCATGTCTGATCTTATCGCCCCTCTGCTGTGTGTCCACCGTGACGAGGTAGAGGGGCTTGTGCGTCCCAATGACCCCAAGAGCTATGCCGACGGTAGCACAGCTACTGGTAGGGCCACCCATGTCGGACAGGTCAAGGGAGAGGGACCAGACGAAGAGACACACAAACCTGCTGCCTTGTAGGTAGACTGGGGACAGTCAAAGGCTAGGGAAAGCACCCCAAATACATGCTTGTCGAAATCGGATGTACTGAGCCACAGGCTTGACAAAGCAGTGCAACGTAACTTAATTCATGATGTCACAAATCAAAATTAATCGATATGGTGCTAATCCCGTGAAGTCCCATCAGGCGGTGATAGTGCCGGGCCCCCTGCCTCGAGGGGGTCCACCCATGACTACTGGTGGTCACCTTCCCCTGTGCTGTGGAGTCAAGGCACAGAGGAGTAGGTTAAGAGCTATTGACCAAATACCCCGGACACTCAACATACTACAGTGGAATGCCGAAGGAGTTTACAAGAAGAAAGACTCCCTAACACAGCGTCTTCATAAAGATAGAATAGATGTGGCATGCATTCAAGAGACACACCTCAACGCCAATCACAAATTCTCAGTCAGAGGATATCAGGCCACACGTTTCGACCGCGAAGGACACAAAGGAGGAGTTCTAATACTTACACGAAATACAATACCTTGCAGCGAAGTATCTGTGATCTCTGACAACCAAACGGAAATTATAGGTGTTGATATAATGATAAAGGACGTGAAAATAAGAATCTACAATCTGTATAGCCCAGCAGATAAGGACCTTACACTCTCAAACATGAAAATAACTGACACAAACTGCATTATTGTCGGAGACTTTAATAGCCGTTCAGAAAGATGGGGATACTCAGATACTGACAAAAGAGGAGATGAATTGGAGGACTGGGAAATAGACTCAAATCTCCATCTACTCAACAAAGCGGATGACACACCGAGCTTCTACTCCAGAAGATGGCTTACCACTTCTACTCCAGACTTAGCTTTCTGCACAGGAGACATCCTCCACAAAATCGATCGCCATGTGCTGGACCAATTAGCAGGTAGTGACCACAGACCAATCAAGCTTGAAATGAATATGGAGTATGTTCCACAGGAGCAAAAGCCCTTGCCCCGCTGGAATTACAAACGAGCAGATTGGGACAGATTTGCCATACTAACAGACAAATATTGTGAAAACATAAATACACGATATGGCAACATAAAGCAAATGGTGGAAAGTCTAAACAGAGCGATAATACAGGCAGCCACTGAGTCCATTCCAAGAGGAGCGAGGAAAAATTACAAACCATACTGGACTGAAGAACTACAAAGTTTGGAGGACAAAGTTGAAGATGCCAGGAAGACAGCAGAGAGAGAACAAACAATTGAAGCAAACATCTCTCTCAAAGCCATCTCAGCAAAATATAAAAGAACAGTAAATCAAACAACAAGAGATTGTTGGAGGGAAAAAACAGAAAACCTGAATTTTGACAGGGATGGAACCAAACTATGGAAACTAGTGAAAGCCATGAACAATGAAGGACCTAGAAACAAACAAATAACAATTAAACAAGGAAATGCCTTGCTTACAGGCAAAAAGGCTGCAAATGCACTAATGGAACACTATGCAAATGCAAACCACATTGATATTACAACCGAACAGAAGAAAGCAATCAAAGACAAACAGATACATCATAGAACTACAGAGACAGCAGCAGAATATATGATGGCAAATCTAACAATGGAAGAAATGGAACAGGCAATGAATACCCTAAAAAAGAAGAAATCACCAGGAAAGGATGGAATCACAAATGAAATGCTAATAGGACTAGGCACCAAGGCAAAGAAGAAACTACTAGCAGTCCTAAATAACAGCTGGAAGAGAGGAATAGTCCCACAGGCATGGAAGGAAGCTATACTAATACCAGTCCCAAAGAAGGGAAAAGACCTGGAAGAACCAAATGGCTATCGACCTATCAGTCTACTTAGCTGTGTAGGAAAATTAATGGAACGCATTATCAATGGCAGGCTAACATGGCATCTGGAAGAAAACAAACTCTTAACACCACACCAAGCAGGATTCAGAAAATACAGATCCACTGAAGATCAAATAACCTATATAGCTCAGGAAATAGAGGATGCCTTCCAAGAGAAAAAGCACACACTAGCAGTCTGGATAGATTTAGAAAAAGCATTTGATAAAGTATGGAAGGAAGGACTGAAAGTAAAACTGCAAAACATGCATGTTTGTGGAAAAATGTATAAATGGATCAGCCACTACCTTGAGAACAGAACTGCCAGGACAAAAGTACAAGGACAAACAAGCAAAATGATGCTGCTGGAGCAAGGTGTCCCCCAAGGAGGAGTTCTTTCACCAACATTATTCCTAGCATATATAAATGACATCACAGAAAATTTTCCAGCCAGAGTACACACATCCTCCTTTGCAGATGACCTAGCCATATGGACATCTGAAGAATATATTAGTACAGCTAACAGCAGAATACAGCAAGCCTTATTAGCGCTAGAGGACTGGTCAAAATCATGGCTAGTGAAGATAAGTGAGGAGAAAACAACATGCACAGTGTTCTCCCTCTCAAATAAAACTCAGCAACCTAAGCTGGTATTGAATGGAAAAATATTGCGCCATGAAGAAAATCCAAACTATCTAGGAGTCACCTTTGATCGTCGCCTGACATGGAAGACACAGGTTGAGAAAAATCGAACAAGAGCAAGGCAGAGAATGGCAATCATGAAAAAGCTTGCTGGTACAACGTGGGGAGCAGATGAGAAAGTTCTCAAGAAGTTATATACTGGACGGGTGAGGCCAGTACTGGAATATGGCATTGCAGCTTGGGCAACAGCAGCTAAGTCAAACTTTAACAAAATAAGTAGAGTCCAAAACCAAGGAATGCGAATCATAACTGGAAGCCTGAAGACAACGCCTATTAATGAACTAGAAAAGATCACTTGTTTACAACCAATGCAGGATAGAAGAGATAGCAGAGCCCAGCAACAAGCAGAAAAATTTAGAAGATTGACAGACCACCCTATGTACAACAGATTTAATGGTTTTGGAAAGGGAAGACTGAAGCGTAGCAACTTTGTAGAAACTGCAAAACGAAGGATTAGGGCAGATCCTATACTTAACATATCAACAGTCAAGCCCATACACAATGCACACAACTTCCCAGCTTGGAGACAGCAGCAACTGCCTGAGATGATAGAAAACATTCCTGGTATTGAAAAAAAGAACACTCAGCATGAAACCGAAAGAAGAGAAATAACCCTAAACTACATAAAAGAACATTACCCAAGCAGGAATTGGACCCATGCATATACAGATGGATCAGCCAAAAATTCAATAGAGAATGGAGGAGGAGGAATTCTCCTAAATTTAAAAAATGGAGTGAAAAAAACACATTCAATGGCAACTGGAAAATTTTCAAGTAACTTCAAAGCGGAGGTAGAGGCTTTGAAAACTGCAGCAGAAATGCTCCTGATGGAGGAAAATAAAGAGAAGCAAATAGCTATCTTCACAGATGCAAAGTCAGCTGTCTCAATACTCAAGAGCAATAACAGCACAGAACTAACTGACCTAAGAGCAGCACTCCATGGTCTATGCCAGAAATCCAAAAAAGTTGTAATACAGTGGATCCCATCACATTGCAGTATACCTGGAAACGAAGAGGCTGACAGACTGGCAAAAGAGGGCGGACGACTACCACAGCCTGACATAGACATAACCTATAATGAGGCAAAGAGGTTGATAAAAAGCACTTATAGAACCAAATGGGAATCTGAGCATCCAGGCCATCAGAAGGATGATGCATATTACAAACTTGACCGAAGAGAACAAGTAGCAATCTTCAGACTCCGCACAGGACATAACAGGCTGAAATACCACTTGTTCAATAAACTAAAGATAGGAGATACTGATGAATGTAATTGTAGAACTGGAAAAATGACAGCAAAACATTTGCTGCAGGATTGCCCAACGTATGCAGAACAGAGAAAGATATTTTGGCCCACACCTGCTTCATTTGAGGACAAGCTCTATGGAGATATCAACAAGCTCAAGTTGACTGCAGCTTACTTTAACTACATACAGGTTGACATTTAAAGGTGCATGAAGACCCAGAGGCATGAAATGGAATATTGCTTGGATAGCAAATCCATTATGTGGAAAGTCCAAATCGAAAGCTCGCTGTGTGGGCTTCATAAAAGGTGGAAAAGTGTCCTAGTGGCACGAAATGGAATATTGCTTGGATAGCAAATCCATTACGTGGAAAGTCCGAATCAAAAGCCCATTGTGTGGGCTTCATAAAAGGTGGAAAAGTGTCCTAGTGGCATGAAATGGAATATTGCTTGGATAGCAAATCCATTACGTGGAAAGTCCGAATCGAAAGCTCACTGTGTGGATGTCATCTGCAGACTGCATACTTCTGGTTTCCGGAAGAACAGCCTATGGTGAACGGAAGGCCCAATATACGGAAGTGAGGCTAAGCAGCCATGTGCAGGACGTGACGATTCCTTGGGTGAGCCCAGTACCAGAGCGCTATGTATCGGCTCTGCAAGTATGGAAGCCTCCTTGGATGGCGGGGAATGCCCATGGTCTGCCCCTGCCTTCCCTTGAGGGCTGACCAGGATCTTTGGCTGTTCTATATGGACCAGCTGGGATGGGGGATAACACCACAACAGTGAGAGTCAAACGTCCTAAGAAACCCCCGGGAAGGTTAACCCGGTCAACAAATGCCCGCAGAAGTCGGATGTGTCGGCCTAACGGCGCAAGAACGCAGCTCTGCTGTAAACAGGCACAACGCAATCACATCCGAAAAAAAACTCCGGATGAACGAAGAAGAAGAAGAAGAAGATCTTATCTTTTCTTGATACATTGAGTATTCTTCTCAGGAAAAAAAAAGCAAGGTTAGGATCGGCTAGCCTCTCCCAGGAGAGGTGAAAAGTGAAAATTAGTAGCCTGCCGATGACCTGCAGACTACACAAGTCAACCCCACCACCACGTGGTGTAGACCAGGCAACTATGATCGCAAGGTCATGGGCTAACGGGTATATGGCTCGCCATGGGGGACAGACTCCCTGTGGTCAGATTTTTGTCCTAAACCTGCGACTATCCTAGCAAGCCGGCAGGGGATCTTCATACTGCTCGTTGAAAAACTAAGAAGTATAAACGGTAATTGTTGGTTAAAATGTCAAAATGCAGAAACGAAAAGTTGTAATGAAAGCATGAGCTGAGCAGAACCAACATAGAGAAAGTTCTTAATTGATATTTTAACTGAAGCAAACATTAAGGCTACAACATAGATGAAATGGAAATAAGTTCAACACATTTCGGTAATAGAGCAGAGGAGAGGTTTCAGATTGCAATAGATAATTCCAATCTGTGACCATGTAATTGATAAATAAAGTATAAACATCTTACTAAAATATGCAATTATCTTGAAGAAACATTTTTTAATACTAATATTTAGATGTTAAATATATTTCTTAATCATCATAATAGAAACAGCAGCTACAACTAATTTAAGATTTGAGAGACATCAAAACTATCCTACAATATGAACATTCAATGTACATTCAGATCATCCTGTTCAGGAAAGAATAAGCTGTGAGTTGAAACATTGTTAAAACCTCACTGGACTAGAGAATTAACAAAATAGGTACCTCCCCAGTACAGTGGCAAGTTCCAGCACCAAAATGCTGATATAAATACCCTTAGAGTATAGAAAAACAATGTCAGTATAACCACAAATATTCCAGGAATATAGACGAAACAGCCTGAATATGAAAGATGAGTATTAATGACTGATTACGTCAGTGACATGCTCTACACATCACTTTGAATGTATACAATCACTTGAGAATACCATTGCAAATATACACGTATATGTTAAGCTAAAAAAATGATTCGCCTCTGAAAATACGTTCTGCAGCCAGTGTGTGCTACAAGTTCTTAGGTAAGATCTGAAGTAATAACACTTTCATTCAGGTCTCTCATTGAAAATAAAGAACTAAACAATCCAAAACAATCTGTAACACAGTCAAAATAGCAATAAATCATTAATACAATGATTAAAGAACACCCTACATTAGTTCAGAATGGCAGTTACAATACCTGGAAGAACATGAGCATGTAATCATGTTTAAATAGGAAACGGCACTGCAAGTTCCAAGACCATTTAAACTGCAAACCCCAAGACCATGTATACTGCAAATTCAAAATTGGACCTGGTCCTGAATGTACGAGGGGAAGTCAATAAGTAAGTCACAAATGGCTGTAGAAAAATAGCTAAATATTATAACAACTTGAAACCAGTTTATTGTTATACATACATTGTCCCTTTATTTCTCAACATAATTTCCACCAACGTTGATGAACTTATCCCATCGTTTTATCGGTCCTTTCAAACTGGCTGCATAGAACTGCGTGCTCTGTTTTCTAAACCACGTTTTCACTTCACATTAAACTTCGGCGTCATTCACGAAATATCTCCTACCAAGGTGGGTTTTCACTGGACCAAAAAGATGGAAATTGCTAGGGGCTAAGTCGGGGCTGTAAGGTGAATGTTCCAGAACTTTTCACCTTAGTTGGTTAATTTTCTCCTGAGTTAATTGAGCCGTATGTGGTCTGGCATTGCATCATGAAGTATTTGATAGAACTTCACAGTACGATTCAGAATTCACATTGTCACCTTTCTTCTTGAAATTGGTTAAAAACACTCCTTGACAATCCCAGAACACTGTCAGTGTCAGGATAACCTTCCCTACTGATGGCGTAACCTTGAAATTTTGGATGCAAGGCGAAGAAGGATGTTTCCATTGCATTGAAGTACGCTTTGATTCGGGCTGGTAGTCAGCATAAACAGGAAGCATTTCCTTATGAATGTCCTTTGCAGGCAGTCCTTTTGCCCACAAAAAAAAAGCACAACAGCACGTTGGTCTTTGGTTGTATACTCCGTAAGTACAGCCGCCATTTTGTTTATGTGCTGCGCATGTGCTTGAGATACCTAGCGCCACCTGACGAACAGTAATATAAAGTTTCAATGTTGCTGTCACCTAATGACACCTGTAGAATACACCAACTACATTTACCTGCCATCCCACAGAACTATGTGACTTACTTATTGATTAGCCCTTGTATATGTTGAAAATCAGAGCATATACTACAGGAGTGTGAACTACACAGTTCTGGCCATCAGCAACCTTACTTAAATTAAGACAAACTCCATGGAGATTGTACTGCACTTAAAACAAACATTTCACAACACATTTATAACTGGACAAATAACAGTCACAGCAGTGCATAGATTAAGTAGATGATTGCAGTAATGGCAGTAAGTGGAATTATACGCAGACTTCAAGTCCTAGGAGATCAAGTGTACCCCAAATCACAGTGTGGCTTCTGACAGAACCAGTCTACCATTGATATGATATTCTCATTGCGACAAATGCAAGAAAAATGCTGTGATCAGAATTAACCACTGTTTATTGCCTTCATCAAGCTCACAAAGGCATTTGATTTGGTCATTCATGAGGGTCTGTTCAAGTCACTAAAGAAGATTGGCTGCCCACCAACTCTTCTGTCCATTGTGGAATTGTTCCACACAGGCATGAAGGGTATAATCAAGTTTGATGATGCAACTTCAGAAGAGTTTGAAATCAAGAGTGGAGTTAAGCAAGGTTGTGTACTAGCTCCCTCCTCTTTGGAATATACTTTTCACTTCTACTGAAATATGCCTTTCATGATCAGGATGGTGGTATATACATTCACTCACGCTCAGATGGCGGCCTCTACAATGCTCAGAGATTGAAGGCCAAGACCAAAATTAGGAGGTTACTGATCAGAGAGTTGCTTTTTGCAGATGATGCTGCAATTACGACCCACTCTGAGGAAGAATTACAGTGTCTACTATATGCATTCTCCAATGCTTGTTCTGAATTTGGTTTAACAATTAGCAAAAAGAAGACACAGATTATGTCACAAGGTGCACATGGGTTACCATCAATCTTTATTGAAGATGCCAAACTGGAGATTGTAGGCCATTTTACATATCTAGGATCAGAGGTAAATAGCAAATTATCCCTAGATCAGGAAATCAACATCAGGATTGGTAAGGCAGCAACAACAATGAACAGGTTAAGAAAAAGAGTCTAGGAGAACAGGAAGCTTACTGCCAAAACAAAAGTCCTTGTCCATCAAGTCTGTGTCCTTAGTACTCTTCTTTATGGCAGTGAAACCTGGACAACTTACTCACACCAAGAGAAACGTTTAAACAGCTTCGAATGCAGTGTCTGCGAAGAATACTTGGTATTAAGTGGCAAGACAAAATCACAAATACTAAACTACTGGAAAGATCAGGCTGTGTGGCGGTATATTCTATGCTCAGTCTTTGTAGACTTAGATAGATAGGACACATTAGGAGGATGGATGATGGTAGAATACCAAAAGACATCTTTTTTTGGTGAATTACAGATGGGTAAGAGATTTCAGGGTCAGCCTCTACTATGATACTCCCGTGTGTTGCCGGGGCCCATAAGGGAAGCAAAGAATAGCGTAAGAGGCGACTAAGGAGGCTTGATGGTTCCGTCACCCTGCTACTGAGTGAGTGCGTGGCGCGACACTGTGAGCTGTGAGTTTCGTGTGAAATGCTTCTGAATCTGCCTGAGGTTTTTTGGAACGTGACTGCATGTTCGGAGCGATGGCAGCTGGCTATGTCTCAGAGTTGACCGGTTTTTGCCTTATGCAGAAATGCGTGGCTGCTGGGCTTCTGGTTGACTGCCACTGCCATCGACGATGAACTGTATTTTTTTGGGGGGTACTGTGTGGGTGAACATCTAGGAAACATCCAGACTGCCGATTCCATCAGAGATGAACTGGATGTTTCGTGGGGGACTATTGTGTTGACATTCTGGCGGCGGCATTATGCACAGTGTATCTGTGCGGGCTGTTGTTTGTCGAGACTCCTGTCTTTTCCACTTTTCACATTGGGCAGTGGGAGGCGTTTTGTGTGATATTAACTGGCACAGGAACGGAGCAAAATGGGGACGACCCGTTGCTGTGAGGTTGGAACCGCGACTAACTAACTAACTATGATACAAAGATGTGTGTAAGCGGGACATGATTGATACAGGCATTGATAATGCACATTGGGAGCAAGTCGCCGCTGAACGTGTTACATAGAGGGCAAATATCAGAAATGGAATTAAGACAAAGGAGAAAATTATTGCAGATAAGTCACACACCGAGTGTGTGAGACGTAAGATGGTGCATGATGGTGAAAATGACCATGTGTTCACATGCATCCACCATGGACAAACATTTACAGCACGAATTGGCCTTATCAGTCACGTTCACCACCGCCATGACTTGTAGTTTTTAAGCCTTTTTGAAGCACAATATAACAAAACTATCGGCTGTCAAGACGTCAAGGTGCCAATAATGTATTGTACCCTGTCACTCACATGTTTCACGTTGTGAGTGACAACACTGGGAAAGACATTAAATCAATTGCTAGCTTTACAAGACAAATCATTTGCCATGGATCTACATCATTTTCTGCCTCTCTTTATGATAATGCAGCATTGCATTAGTCCATCTGTTGATGCTACCTTCCCTTTAAACCATTGTCTTTCTAGTGTACATTTGTGTCTCGATGTGCCTGTCCTCCAATTCCAACGGGACCGGACACTCAAAGCAACTCAAATTGAACTCGTCAAGAACAGATCAGAACAACAAAACATGTTCTACCTTACGTGAACAGGATCATGAACGATTTAAGACGTTTATTCCGCCGCAGGACACAAAGATATAACTCTTGTAGAAACGTGAGCTGATCCCTATACGCAGGATCGGCGCTCACTTAAATAACATCTACCTACGAGCTCCGAGTCCAGCTCGCTGCCCCTGAGGCCTAATCATCCGAATCCTCAGTTCAAACGCTTGAATAAAAGTCTAGGTATCCACACCCGGTCTTTCTACCATTGTGTTGTCTTCAACAAATTCCTCTCCGGACTCCCAGCTGCCTCATCACGAAATCACCGCCTCCAGGTGTCACCTTCACACGGAGCCTTTTATAAACACATCCTTTCGAATCCACAAATTCACAGCGTCTCCCGTTGCCGTCCAATGACGTTGTTTTTATTTCCTTGGTTTCTCATATTTGTCGTCCAGTTTTGTGACTGTCTGGGAAAATCCAGTAAGGTCTCTTCTTTATATTTGGTGGCGCGTGTGCCGTTATGTGGCAATTTGCCTTCTGTCTTCCTCTCTAGTGTGGTTTTAAGCATAATTGTATTTGACCACTATACCTATCATTAATTGACACATCCTCACTCTGTGCTCCAAAACATCTTATTCATTGTCATTTTCCAGGTTCCAACCACCTTCACTAACGAGATAATTTCACACCTGAGACTGGTTAGTTGTGACCACTGTCTTGTCTGCCCCTCCACTGAAACAGTTACAAATAATCCTTCCTTCTTTGTTTTCTTCAGTAATAGTTGTTTTGTATTGTGTTTAAGGTTATTTGGTGTGATCTTTTCATGAACCTATGATTTAGAAATAGTCACATTATTGGTGTTTTACTGTTGTATCTATCACACCTAGAAAATACTTGAGTGTCTGTCAGTGATGGAAACAATCATCAGAGATTTCAAATTGACCAAACAGGCTGAGTTGGATGATGTCACAGTTAAGTTGCTGCAAGCAGAAAGTGAAGCATTCTGTTTGAAAATAAGGTAAAGTCCATTCGAAGCACACATTTGCATTTCTGTAGAACTGGATGGTGAGACAGTAACGTAATAAAGTTGAAGTGAACATTCAAAAATTATAAAATTATGAAAATCACACTTGTCAACTCTTTGGCCTCAAAGACATTCATGTATTTAAACAGAAGCAAACAGTTGCACAGTTGATTGCCTGACATATTTTACTGCATCTCATCAGGTGCATACTGCAGAGTTATATATCATATGAAGTGAATAAATGAATGATACTGAAGCTGCAACAATTAAAACATATAGTCACAGGTGTTGTTTGAATGTGGAACATCTGTTGTCCTCCATGGGAATTTCAGGATGTTCAGTCTTTGTTTCTTCTTTGGTTACACTTGTTACCTCTGTTTTACTGATGCAAATGTTATGTTCTTTACACACTTCGTTTAGACTGTTTATGTGGACTTATAGTTCTGCTTCTGATTTTAATTAAGGCTTGATTGTCCGCAAATAGGAGTTTTTGAATGGTATTATTTGCTGTTGGTTCTTCTTCTATGTTCTGTTCTTCGCGAGGTGTTGTTACGGTCAGTACTGCTCTATTCATGTGAAACGTGGAAAGTGTACCATCACCTTGTCAAGAAGGTTTTTTATTGTGTTGCAGCGACTTGTGAGGCAGCAGCGATCGTACTGTGATGTCAGCAGATGTAAGCCAGAAAGTTCAATGCAGTACTCTCTGGAAACATATTTTATAAAGCATTTGTTCTTACATCATGAGCTGGTGCTTCCATCTTCAAGGCCACAATGGGATTGTCTTTCTCTGTGATTGTTAAAAATTGATTTTTTAATTTTTCCATTTGGCACAATAGATGTTAGAAACATGATTTCTTGTGGTGATGATGTTCTCAGGGGATCATGTAGGCTTCAGTGTAATGCATTCCTTACTAGTTACAAGTGTTGATGTTACAAACCTCATTTCTCAGCTCTGTGACTGAGCTTTCACAATTGCTGTGTCACATGCTACAATCACGATCATCATCATCAATAACCAAACCTTTGATCCCCTCAGATAGTAGTTTTTCATGTTTTTCATTTCCAAAAGGTTTGAGTGGTTTCACCACCAACAATCAAATGTTGGACAGTGAGAGTAAGTGCAGTGTTGGACTACATTGTGTCCTTGCTGCAGCTGAGACATTGGGTGTGGCCCAGATCTCTCTCATGTTTGAAGAGAATCCAAAGTTTCCAGCATTGCCTTATGGGTATCTTTTTGGCAAAGCAAGAAATAGTTAAGAGCAGTAGTTGAGTGATATAAAGTTACATGCTGTTTCAGTTTCAATGCTCACTCGGGTGATGTGATTATCTACACAGATGGTTCGATGTCAAGAGGTGAGAGAAGTGGCTGGGGGTTCATAGCCAAAGCTAATGGTCGATGTTTGGGGCAGGAGAGCCTGGCATATGATACCACAACATCCAGCTTAAGAATGGAGGTGGAGGCAGTCACTGCGGCTCTCCGCTGGATGGAGAATATGACACACACACACATTGTGATTGTAACTGACTCAGAAAGTATGCTGACGAGGGTGAGGATAGGCAGGCTTCGTGCGGAGTGGCTTGCTTCGCTTCGGAGGTCACGGGTGACAAGCATCGCCTGGATCTTTTCTCCGGGGCATGCCGGTGTGCTGGGAAATGAACAGGCGGACAGATTGGCTAGCTCTGCAGAACTTGGTGGAGTATTGATACATGACAAGGCAGACGTGGTTGCGGCCTTGTGGGAGCATGTGCACACCTTGGAGGAGCAAATGGATTACCATGGTCTGGCAATAATGAGACAGCGAGGAGTGACAAGGGGATCTGGCCGACGCTCAACGCTCAGAGGAAAGGCGAGACAGACTTATAATCAGATTGCTACTGGTACTATTAGTGTTGGAACTCTTCGCTGGCAACTGAGGATGGGGACGGAGCACTTATGGGAATGCCCCGAATGCTGTGATGTTGATTCCTAAATCAATCAATCAGTCTAGCTTGAATTTTTGATTGTGCAGTTCTTGCCCTTAGTTTATATCTAAGCTATTTGAACTAAGCTGCTGTTTCAAGTTTTCAACTATTTATTGTGAATTTCTATTTATTAGTGGCATTTGGGTTGGTTCCTATCACTGCATATTCCACTCACAGTGGATACTGTGCCTTAGGGTGCCCCAAACTGCTGGCTAATTCGAATATTCTGCCCGGTTATTGAACACTCCCTAAGAAAAATTTTCTGATAAAGAAACTCTGAAAATAATGATTGCAACAATTATGCCATAAATTCCATATTCTAGAACAGTGGTTCTCAGCCGGTGGGGTATTAACCCCCAGGGGGGGGGGGGGGAATTTTTAGGGTTTCCAGGGGAGAAATTAAGACCATAGATTGGCAGACTTAAAATAGCTTCAAGCAGCTCCATTCTATTAAGTGACAATTCTTTGACATTTTAACTTTGTTTATTGTAATATGATTAATTTGGTGTGATAATAAAGTATTGTGAATATAAAAAATGCACCTTTTGAGGCTGACAGTTTTGGAAAGGGGAAATTCTTCTTCTTCCATTTGCTGGAAAGTGGGGAATGACATTCTGACATATGATAGATGGATGCATGAGCCAAAAAAAGGTTGAGAGCCTGTGTTCTAGAAGCTTACTAGCAAGAAGAAATACTAGCATCCTTTGTGATCACTGAAACTTGGATATGAGTCTGTATACACATCAACACTCATTTATGTAGGCCTCATACAGGCACCCAAAACTCACATGAATCTCCCATGGCAGTTTTTGGTAAACTTGTTGAAATGAATGTCTATTGGTTGGCGGTTTTAATGTGAGCTGCTGTTGTAATGAAATACCAGCAAAGATGATGGATACATATTAATTAGCTGGGCAGTTATCAGGTTGAGTGTTGTAATTACTTTACAATGGTTCCATCTACACAAAGATACTACGTGGGAGCAGCAAACGGCAGACACCTATTGAGTGATGAACGAACGAACAAATTTTCAAAGGGTCACAAATTGGGCACGCAGGCCCATCTTACATTCAACCTTTCCAATCACTCATCTTTCGTTCATCAATTATCTATTGTGCATGTTACATTCACACAAGGAAAAAAAAAACATTGTAAAATGAATATTGTAAACATAAACAGTGCATATTACCATGTTATGAGGCAGGAAGGCAGACACACATACACACGCACATGCATAAATACATACATGCAGACCTGCACACATATTTACATCATTTACACAAACTCTCACAGTTATACACCCACTCAATAACACACAAATACACACTCCCTCGCATACATTTATATACTCACTCATAATCACAAATTCACTTACAAAAGTTTACTTATAGATACGTACGTCCATACATATATACATACTGCCACTCTCTCACTCTCTCTCTCTCTCTCTCTCTCTCTCTCTCTCTCTCTCTCTCTCTCTCACGCTCATACATCCTGATTCATACGTGTATTGATGAGGAAAACCAGCCCAAGAGCTGAAATACATGATGATGATAAGACATGGGGATAATGTTTACTTGTAGGGGAAAAAGAGAGAGAGGGGATGATTTGTATATATAGAAATAATAAGGCATTATTTGTACCCAGAATTGCCCAACATCAACTATTGATTACATTGTGCTAATTTGAGACTCCTATTGTCACAGAGTTGTACAGCTACAGATTTTGTGTGAGACATATACATTGGAAACGGTGAAGGCCTTGAACCAAATACGGTATGTTTGATCAGTTATCATGTGTCTTGTTAGCTACACATGGCATGTGTGAGTGAGTGGCACAGGGATTGGTGCTCTTGCCTATTAACACAGTGGTCCCATTCTCATTGTTGAAATCTGTTGCTGCCATGCCCATCTGGGGTGGTTGGCTCCTGACATGGAATACCAAATAATTTATCATGATTTTCTGGAAATTGTTTAGGCAGCTCAGGCATTGGGGACAGGAACATCACTTCATTGTAACATGGCCCTTTAGATGTTGGCCATGCATGACCACAAGCAAATGGCTATCTGTCTCTGTCTCTATGTCCTGGATGATAGGCAGTGGTACCATGGTAATGACAGTTTATAAGAAAGGAGAGAAAGAGGCAGTTGTGTATGAAAAGTGGCAAATGGCCTGTGGATTTGACCACTTTCATATTTTCCTTTTGTATTTTATTTACAGTTTTATTGCACTTAACCCTACTCATTATTGGATGTGATGAAGTACCGTGATTATTAATTCAATGTGATATCTAGTTAATCATGAAAAGGAGAACCTTTAGATACATGTTAAAATCAGCTTCTCATGTAGAGATACCACTTTGGTCTAATCATTTGTATATCTCATAAATAGTATCATATAATAATGATAGTAGCTGTTTGGAATATGAGAACAAAAACATATTTGTTGTAAGGTGAAAGATTATTTTAGTTGTTGAACCAATTTCATGTTGTAATATATTTCAGCTTAAGGGCGCATGATTTTAAATTATCCGAATAAAGAATCGCTAAATGTATGTTTTTAAATTATCATCATAAGGAATTACTAGATTGTTTTGGTATTCAACAGGGGTCATCTTGATCAATGTATCATGGACACTGAAAGAGACCTGACTTCTACCTTGCAGTCTGTGCAGGCCTATCTGGATCTGGGCACACAGTTTCGGTCATTAGTGGAACAGAATAGACAGCTCCAACAGGAGATTGAGAACAGAAAATGGGCTCTGCAGCAATTGTCACAGAAGTAGTGGTTTTGCCTGTAGCAGGAAGTGTGGTTACCTTTGTATGCCTGTTGTAGGAAGTGTGGTTATGGTAGCATCTGTTGATTCTTACTGCAGAGTGAAAGTAATGAATGGTATTACCAGTCTGCTGTATGTCAAGCAGAATTAGAAGATTGCAAATCTTCATAAAAATATATGGCACAGTTCATAAACACTTTAAAAACAACGAACATGTGCCTGAACCATATCACTGGTTTATTGTGAAAGAGAAATGTTTTTTTCGTATAAAAGAAGAACACACAATCTTAATCTGTGCTAGGTCATGAATCCTGTTTTCTGATGCCGATAAGAGGCGGATAAACCCAATGTACATATGTATTATATTGCCGTTATTTTGTTTGCACCTAGAGTTAATTATATAGTTTGTATTTGGTTAGTGTTACTGTATGATTCAGCAGTTTTCAGCACTAAATATAATTTTGGATGTTCAGGGAATGTTTCCATAGTTTACATGTATTGTCTGCAAATACATGCTTTAATGCTGAATATCATAATTATAGCGTATTTCTTAAATATATTTTGCTGTAAGCATTGCTTCTTGTGAAACTCTTTTCCCCCACACTTTTCTTGTGCGTCAGTGTATTATATTGTACACACTTCCCTCCCCATTAATTTATGTCACAGCTCTGACTAGTGCACATGAGGCACCATCTAAAAGTACCCCAAATGTGTGTGTGTGTACGCGCGTGTGCACACACACACACACACATATATATATACACACACACATATACATACATTGATTGGCACCTTGCCGTCTTGACAGATGATAGTTTGTGCTTTAAAAAGGCATAATAACTTTTACCTATGGCGGTAGCAAATGTGACTGATAAGGCCAATTTGCGCTGTAAATGTCCATTCACAGTGGGTGCATGTGAACACGTGGTCATTTCCACCATCATGCACCATCTTACGTCTCAAACGCTCGATGTGTGACTTATGTGCAATAATGTTCTCCTTTGTCTTTATTCCATTTCTGATGTTTGCCCTCCATGCAACACGTTCAGCGGTGACTTGCTCCCAATGTGCATTATCAGAATGTCATTTGTGCATCAAAATGTGTGTATACGTCACAAATAGGTAACAGTACAATCATTTACACTATATTTGCTTCAAGATAGTTCCCTTTGGAACTTTTGCCTCCTTTCCTACAAATGTTGGAAACATTCCTATAACTCTTTCAAGGAAATCACACTCGCAACATTGCCAGATTGGTGCTAACATACTCAGCATATTCTGTCAGACCACTGCTTGGCAGTCAAGATTATGTTTCATGTAGCTGTGTATTGCCACTGCTATCATCATTGACAAAGCATATGACTGTACACGATGATGATCTGGCCTACATAGCTAAATTTAAGGCTGCATCTAGTAATGACTTCAGTGAACATGCAGCTAATATGACAAGTATTGAAATACTACAGATTACATCACTTGATCCACACTACCAATACCTGAAGTGTTTGTCAAAAGATGCAAAAGAACGAACTTGATCACGTATTGAACAACAAATAGCAGTTGATGTTCATGATGAGCAGATGGAGACTGCTGCAATGAATGATACTCACACTGACAATGAAACTATATGTGAACCAAATGAAAAGTGCATTAAGCTAATGGAGTCTGACTCAGACACTGGAAGATCATGTCGACAGCTCTTCTGATGAATTGCTGTGTTATAAAATGGAGAAGAAAGTTGCTGAATTGGTTGACCCTCTACAATGGTGGAAACTTAATGAACATCGATATCCAAAATTGGCATTCCTTGCCGAGTGATCCTGTCTGTCCATAGCCTTCAGCCTCATGTACTGCCAATAATTTATGATACTTGCATACTTCCATGCCATATTGTCGAACTGCCCAGCATCTTTCACTTGGTCTCCAACTATCTCGCTCTCCTCCCCTCCATCTTGCCCATTGTTATGAGGTTCTCCAGCTTTTCCCTTCTCATGACATGCCCAAAGAATGTGCACTGTCTTCTTCTGATGTCAGTAACTGATTCTCTTTGTGAGTTAACTGCTCTCAAGATATCCTTATTACCCTATCTGTCCACAGGGTTCTCATGACTCTTCTATGAAAACACATTTTCGCAACTTCCACATACTTGTCTGTTAATCCTCTCATCACAGACTTTGATCCTTCACCAGTCTCCCTTCTTACATTTTCATGCCAGGGTGTTTTTTTATCTTTGTGTCCAGTGTTGTATTGGTCGATCCGTGCCTCCTTTACCAGGAACCATGCCTTTCGATACACTTTGTTCTAAACCACTGTGACATATTTAGCCAAAGTATGTCGATTTCTGGAGACATGCTTGTTATGAGCCAGTTCTCTTTTATATTAAAATCTTGTAGTCACATGCATATTTCTGGTATAAATGTTGGGGTTCATGTCTCAGTTATGCCATACATATTCCAGGTACATATTTCTGTATTCCTGTTGCTTTTTTTTTCCTCTTCCAGTTTGCCATTTATTAATTTTTTAGGATATGTGGTAAACAGTCTCACAGAGGTCATGCTGTTCTGAAACTGACTACTCCACTCATACACTTGTTGGACTGACAGGCATACATCACCATACTGGACTTTCACCACTTCACTGATCAAAAAACGGATAACAGAACACTGCTCCTCTTTGTTGCATGTCAAAAGTGGGGCGGTCATCTTTAATCTGTCCTTATGACATCACCGTGTTCATCTGAACTGTGATGTCACCAACTTAAAACTCTTGACACCCTTAACAATATTGACAGGTTACAAGACAATGGCAAAGATGATACCAAAATGTGAAATGGAAATAGAAGGGAAAATTCTTAACCAAGTGAATAATTTTAAATACCTACAGTCATTTATGCTGGTCTCCCTGGCCTAGAGGTTAGCGACTTTCTCTGTAATCCCGTTTATCCACGTGAGCAAACGTGGCCGCGCAAGAATCGGTAGCGGTTCTCGCCATGCCTGTTACTTATGGGATATGTGAGCAGGCCACCCAGAAAGCAATGGCAAACTACTGAGCAAAATCTTGCCAAGAAATCAACAATCGTGGTAAAATGCTGGCGTTGACAGTGATGTCCTGTAATAGGATATGCACACAAAAAGGGGGGGGGGGGGCATTTATAACATCAAATGGAAGGTGCATAACAGAGATTAAGAACAGAATAGGGCAAGTAAAAGCTGCATTTCAAAGAATGAAAAGTATCTTATGCAATAAGTCACTATCATTGAATGTAAGGAAAGAGTTCTGAAGTGCTGTATACAACCTATTTTGCTGTCTGGCTGAGAATATTAGAATGTAAATGAAAAGGAAACTTGAGGCAACAGAGATGTGGTTCCTGCGACGATTGTTGCGAATTCCTTGGACTGCCAGAGTAACTAATGATGATTGCTTGAAAGAGGCTAATGAAACTATAACATTATATATAACAATAAGAAAGAGACAACGAACTTTCTTAGGTCATATGATGAGAACAGATGCATTGGAGAACTGTCATTTACTGCCAACATAGTATCTTGCGGTGTATGGTAGAGGTCGTTGAGCCTGAGGTATTAAGGCCGCCTGGCTAGTGCAGTCGCCGCGAACTGCAGGTTAGGATTTTCTTTTTGCCCACGACAGAAAAAAAAAATCCCACACCTTACCGAGGGATCGAGAGTCCGGCATTCTAGCCACTCGGCCAGCCACTCCTCATTGGAGAACATCATGACAAATAGAAAGATCAAGGAGAAGAGAAGCAGAGGTCAAGCAAGAGAAATGATACTGGATGGATTGAGATGGTGGCATGGAAGAATATCAGCAGAGCTGATCCAGAACACCAAAGACCGAGATCTGTGGGGAGACATGATAGCTGGCAGGGCACTTGACGACGATGATGATGATGATGAACTCATTCCACCTCTTCATTATAGCAACTTCAATCAATATTATCTTTCCTGTTTTTGATTTCAAACACCCTGTATTTACTCTTATTTTTCTTAGATGAATGTCAACATGATGAAGATGCTTGCAGATTTAATTTCAGTTATTCTGTACCTCGTGGATCACTATAAATCGACATATTCGGCTACTAGCCATTTGTTAACATGTTTTCAGTTGTCTAAGACAAATATGTGGCAATTATGAAACGAACAATTACAGAGAACTAAGAAAGTGAAAGCATCACACACTTTAGAAACCTTAGGTCCATAATTAACAACAATTGGGGGGGGGGGGGGGGGCTGTTGCTGATCACTGTAATGCAGAGGTTAAATAGTATTAAGAGCCGATGGCACAACACGGGCAAACACATTAGAATAAACATTGATAGAGGGAATTACAGAGACCGTGGGAACCTCGATATATGCAGCCCATACACGGGCACTCTCCCGATGTTTATGCTTCACCGTGACACCGCAAGATACAAAAGGAACCTGATGAGATTGTGTGAGCATGTATCATTCCCGTGTTAAAAAGTTAGTTGCATATTCTTTTCATGATGTTGCAGTCAACCCCAGCATTTTATGGCTATTTGTGATCTCTTGGCAGGTTTACGTTCAGTAGTTTTCCATTGCTGTCCGAACAACCGCCACCCATACCACTTCATAAGAAATCAACGCAAGGCGGTCTGCCGAATCACCCGCAGCTGTGTTTCGAATGCGGTATGCGGGATTACGAACTGCTCCACGGAGCCGGCTCATTCCCCTGTAAACATATAAATTTAATCATGGTGATTTCGCAATGATTATAGAACAAAACTGGGGCTTTAGAATTAAATGTTTCGGGACAATCCTTAGAATACCGTGGATCAAGAAGAAGGAATGTACTGACATTCTACAAAATCCGAACATCGAAGAAAACTGACTCATAAACAGCATCGTGTCTCGAAAACTGAAATTTGTTGAAAAAGTTACCAAGATTTAGTAAAAACAGTTAGCTAATCACTAGATTACCCTCTTTGCACATTGAACTATTCAGCACATACGTTTTCGGAACCCAACTATATAGACGCCGTATTGGACAACTTGAAACGAGAAACGCCATATTGAAACGAGAAAAAGAGTGTTGAGGTGCTACATAGAACCTGTACTTTTATATGGATGTGAAGCTTGGACAATGAGCAGCCAGGCTGAAAAACATCTGATGGCTGTAGAAATGTGGTTTCTGAGGAAAATGCAAAGAATACCATGGACAGCCAGAAAGACCAATGAACAAGTCCTTCAAGAAACAAATGAAGATCGTAAACTGATTAGAGACATTAGACGTAGACAGTCACAATTTTTTGGACAAGTTATGAGAAGAAATGATTTGGAGAACTTGGTGACAACTGGTAAGATCGAGGGGAACAGACCAAGGGGAAGACCTAGAAACAAGTATCTGGATGGCTTGGCCTTGTGGCATGGTCGAGACAGAAACACGGAACTGATCCACGACTCTGGTGATCGAGTGAGATGGCAGAACATGACCGCCCACGCTTACCGGCATGGCACATGATGGATGGATGGATTGGACAACTCGAACGCTACCCTGCTCTCGGAAAGGCAATCGTCACACACTTCTTGCATCGTGATCAACCTCTTTTCCTCCGCCGTTCAGCCGCTTTTTCATCCTCCGCAGCCAGAGTTCACTACTATACCACAACTAAAGGCTTCGTTACCATGTTACCTTCTTCGTTCCTCGCCGTAGCTACAGCAGCCGCATTTCTGCACACTCCAACTCCTCGGTGTCCACGACTAAGGTGCGCTGTCTTTTCTTGCACTATATGCTGGTTGATCTGGCACGTGACGGTACAGATTCGCTTTCGTAATTCATTGATCTATGACAGCCTGACCAGGCTTCGCCCTGAAGACAGAACCACGCGCCATTCTGAACTGATTTTAAAATGATAGGGATCAGCGTGGCTGAAAGGTTTAACATACTGTAGGTGGGGTAGAGGGTTAATTCCACATACACCGGTCAATAGGACCGTTGATTTCTCTTTCAGAAAACAGTGGCAAACTACTGAACGTAAAATTGCGTAGAAAATCAACATGGGTTTGATCGCAAAGGACATGCAACTCCTCCCCCCCCCCCCAACTGATAGTATAGCGTTGCGCTTCTAGTACTATTAGTACATTAGCATGTGATGCCTGTGGCTCCTAGTAGCTGTCAGCATGCGACAACGGCCACCCCCCGGGCAACAGCTGTGAGAGGCTGGCTAAACCAGGCATGGGTAACCGATTTGGTGTCAAACCAAGCGGTGAACTACGGTATGCCTACCCAGCATGTGAAGACAGGACTCGGCAGACTGCGCGGAAGAAATCATTCCTGATTCAACGGGCAAGACGGCGTTTACCTGCAAAGCGTTGTGGAACGTAATGAGCACGGCAAGGCACGTAGAGCGCCCTGGTCATCCACTGCACCTGTATTCGTCTCCAGACGTCTCGACTTGTCTTGCCACTGGACTCAGATGGACTCAGGCGAAAGAGTGAGGTTGACGAATTACGCAACTCTTCCTCACTTTAATCCAAGTCATCGCGCAAGTCATTCTTCATTCAACGTCATATATCACAAGATTACAGACACTGAAGTCCTAGAAAGAGCGTCCATGCCCAGTATCCACACTCTACTGATGAAGAATCAGAATCGCTGGGCTGGTCACTTGACTCGCATGCCAGACCACAGGCTCCCTGAACGAATTATTTACAGCGAACTGCGTTGTGGTAAACGCTCCCAAGGTGGCCAGAGGAAACTCTTTAAAGACACTCTGAAAATCTCACTGAATGCTTTTGGAATTCACCATGACACTTGGGAGACCGAAATTCGTGGCGTGCATCATTACGCAAGGGTGCAGTCATATGTGAGGCAACCAGGACTGCAAGAGCTGTGAAGAAAAGGCAGGACAGAAAAACTACTGCAGGAAATCCTCCTCCAGAAACTTCAAGCATTCTTTGCCCACAGGGGGGGGGGGGGGGGACACACATTCACTAATTGTAAAAATGACAAAACGGAACCACACAATTTCAATTAGTATCCGTTACTAAACTCAAACGGCCGGTGTGACACTGACGTAACCTCTCAAGTACAGATTGGCCTATAGTTTATAGCAGTGTTTCCCAACGTGGGGCCCACGCCCCACAGGGGGGGGGGGGGGGGAATTCGATTGTTAAGGGGGGAAATTCGAAAATGGAAGAAATCGGCTGGATATAACAAAACGGGGAGACTTGAGACTGAAATTAACTAAATTGGAACCTGACATAAGATCTCTTTGCAGCAAGCATCAAGCGCAAAGATCTCACTAAATTTAAATAATAAATAATTACTAATAATTAAAATAATATAGAAAAATCTTTAATTAAAATTATTTTGTACTTGAATTTCAGTTCTCCATTATAATATATGTTTTGAAAATTTACTTACTGTGTTTGCTCAATAATTTCCAAGTGATTTCTTCCTAAAACCTATCAATCAAGTTTCTTTAGTGAACATTTCAATTTTTGAATATTAAAAATAAAGTATATGTTGGGAGGCGCGGCTCGGGCGGGGGTGGGGCGCGGGGCGGGGCGGGGGGCATAAGAATTTTAGAAAGGCTTAGGTGGGGCATAGCACAAAAAAGGTTGGGAAACACTGGTCTATAGTCTATACAAATATAGGGCTAGCACCGTATGGCCCATAGGAGTAAGCAGGGCCCTGTACTATTTGTTTACTTCTTCTTCTTTCGTTCGCCTAAAATATGTTTATAACTGCAATGTTGTCTCTTGTATGAATCTAACAGTCTTTTTTAGTTCATTCAGCGGTCCATAGAGTTTATCTTCCACTGTTGTCTCTCTAGGCCAGAAGGTTCGCCTGGATATGTTGTAGTTTGGGCAATCCTGGAGTATGTGCTCTGCTGTCTGCGACGCCAAACCACATGTGCACATGGCTGTTTCACCAATCTTGAATTTTGTATACATGTGGTTGCGTAATCTATTGTGTCCTGTTCTGTGGCGCAGAAGAATGACCTGTTCTGGTCTGTCCATAACGTGGTAGTCGTCTTGAGTAAGGTTTGGCGGCCTTCTGACTGATTTGATCATTCTTTTCTTTTGGTGGTATGTAATAGTAATACTAATAGGCACATCTGGTTGTTCTTCTTGTGCTCCTTCCTTTGCCAATCGATCAGCTCTGTCGTTTCCGGGGATTCCACAGTGGGATGATATCCACTGTATGGTGATCTTACGATGACTGCTAAGTTCAGAAAGTAGTGTCCTCAGAACTGGCAATTTCCCAGACAATTTGTTTACTGGTCTCAAACCCTGGAATCTGTCACAAATACTGGCTCTCCATTCCCGAACTTATCGTTTAGTTTCTGTTATTCGTTCAGGCTTGCGGATTTGTTATTTATTTGTGATTGTGACATTTCAGTTTTCTAGCTAAACATTTTCTTATTCTTTGTCTGTATGTTCAGAATTAAATATCATAATGGGTGATTTTAATGCTAAAGTTAGAAATCAACGAGGCGGATGCACAGTAAGCAAGTAATTAAACTATGGACTAGGGGAACGGAACGAAAGACCTCCTGTATGTGTCGTAATTCTGTTATGTAAAGCTGTACTTAGTTAGTTAGTTAGTTAGTCTTTCCTCTTGAGCCTAAGGCGGCGCATAGGGCAGAAGTCCTGTCTCTCCATGCTTGGCGGTTCGCTGCTACCTGTTGTAGATCTTGGATATTTACTTGGCCATTGAATGAGCCTTCTCTAATGATGGTTCTACGCAGGGTCTCTCTTGGTCTTCCCCGTTTTCTTTTCCCTACTGGTGACCATATGAGGGCTTGGTAGGGGAGTCTTGACTTGTCCATTCTGAGTACATGGCCGATGTAGTTCCAACGGCGTCTTCTTATGAAATTGGATACTGTATTACTTTGTACAGCTGTACTACAGCTGTACTACTTTGTGTCATTTTAGACTTAAGGCGAGGATAATAATCCATTCTGGCAACTAGGTGCCAAGGTAGATAACTCATCACGGAAGAAGGCTAAACAATAACAGTAGTGTAGCAGCTCCAGTAACAGTACGTACAGTAACAGTTCAAACATCACACGGGTAGAAGGTAGGTGTCGCTGTACAATTTGAAAACAAAAGTGCGGCCTGCATAGTTGCATAGATCTTGAAGAATGCAATCCATAAGTACCGCATTCAAATCTGAAAGCCCACCCTAAGCGGAATTATACATGCACTTCCATGGTACGATTTCTCATTTCATGGTACGAATTGATTGAAATTCTCATTCATTCACAATTGACTGACCAATTCTTGCTCTCAACTCAATCTTTTCTTTCCCTAGTAATAAAAATTCTCGCTTCTCGGCCTGTCCTGTTGGCTAAGATCAAAGTGTTAGTTAGCATCTGCACTTGATCTCGCCAGTGCCACATGCAGAGGTTGTCATCCGAATGACACACTCACACAGGGACGTGGGGATCAGATGGGGCGGCCCTGGGTAAACTGCGAGCCCTTAAAAAAAATAAATATTAATTACTAGTTAGTAGTCTAGTAGTAGTACATAAGGGTACTTCAATTTTAATTCACCGCAAACAAAGAAGAATCCCTTTGAGCCTCATTTGCATCGGTCCGGCAATCATTTTCCGGTTTAGTGTTCGGTGGACTGCTAGACCGATCGATGGATGTTTTTTTAGGTTTGGGCCCGTAGGGCCCTCACTGTCGCGACATCGATCGGTCTAGCAGTCCACCGAACACTAAACCGGAAAATTATTGCTGGACCGATGCAAATGAGGCTCGAAGGGATTCTTCTTTGTTGCGGTGAATTAAAATTGAAGTACCTACATAAGTTATTAGGAAACCAGGGTATGACAGTGGCTAGCACGCCTACCTGGCGGCCCGGTGGTCATGTGTTCGAATCCCCATTGATGTAGGTTTTTAAAAATCGACTGGGCTCCCAAGTCGAAAATGAATACCAGGAAATATATGGGAAGTAATTGTGGCTGGCATGATATGGGCCTCATCACCCGCCAAGTGCTGGTTGGACGATATAAGTATGGGCCTGACACCATACCTCACCATCATGTGGCAGGTGCTTCGTAGAAAGATGTTCTCTTCGTGGTTCCTGATTCATTCCTTTGCTAGTTCTTCAGCTTCATGTATAGTATTTTCATGTCCAAGGTTTCTGCACTGTCATGAGTCCATCTTCATGCTGATTGACCCAATGCCTCATGTATTTTCATGCACAAGGTTTCTGCAGTCATATGAGTCCATCTCCATGCTGGTCGACCCCCTGCCTCAAGGTTTCTGCACTGTCATGAGTCAATCTTTATGCAGGTCGACCCAATGCCTCACATATTTTCATGCCGAATATTTCTGCACTGTCATGAGTAAATCTTTATGCTGATTGACCCCATACCTCACGTATTTATTTAATTCACATATATTAGAACTGTATATGAAATAAAGAATCACCATTGTACTCAGGATCCACACATGCTCCATCTCCTCCTTCAGAAGCCACTTATATAAAAAAAAAAAACTATAACTACTGTATCTGTGCCATTGCTGGTGTTTGCAGGGAGATGTTTCTGGGCTGAAACGTATACAGAGAGTTTGTAAAGTCTCACTACACTTTGTATGAAGAACAACCATTTGTTGGAGAGTATGTTTTCCATCTTGCAAACAGAAAACATACTCTCCAACAGACAGCTGTTTCACATACAAAGTGTAGTGAGACTTTACAAACACTCTGTATAATGTTGTAATTTGTAATGATTTATATCATTTGCATTATTGCCACATGTTGTTTATTATTTTTGATGGCATAATCACCAAGTACAATTCTTATGTAACTATGGCATATCCACAGCCACAAGTGATGTCAAAACTAAAAGCCAGAAAAGATATTGCAGTGCATATAGTGGAGCAACACAATGATGTGAGTAATTCAGTAAAGGGAGGACTGAGCTGGTAGTTTAAGTTTGGCAGATCAGTAACATAGGCTTGTTTTGAGATATCTTTTATATTACCAACAAATTACCAAAAATATTTAATTTACAATTATGCAAGCTTCTTTAAAAGTAAAGTGTTACCATTTGCTGACTGTCTGTAGTGTTGACAGTAAACTAAGAAATAGAATTGAACAGAGATTGATACCAATACCAAACTATCACACAGGATCTGGCACCCCCTTCAGTGTTTGCTTACACTTAGAACTATCCACTAGACAATTGCATTTATTAGTTGCATCAAATTATGATTTTCTTATTTAGTCCATGAACAAGTGCAGGTACTTTGCAGTTCCATGGTTAATTTGATCAATGTTTCACCTGGTGAGCCTGTGCCTTGTTAGCCTGAGGCCTTGGTGTAGAGTGCACTACTTGAAGGTGGGGTTGATTTGTGGTGGGAGTTTATTTGAATACCTTACAAACACTCTGTAACAGTTGCCACGCAACTAATTGTCACATTTTACCCTTCCAAAGACAAGCTGGCCAACCCTAATATCCCTAAAAAAGCCAGTACCACTCAGAAACATTGGGAAAAACTGCAAAAGGTAGATAATAAGTACTTACAGATTTGTCCCTGTTAGGTATGTCCTATCTTTATGCTTCTATTCCCCATTCTGATGGTCTTGAGATTTCTAGTTCTACCTGGGTCAGTCCACAGATAAGGGTTTCCCACTCGTCCACTACTTTCACTGAATTAGTTCTCACATTGAGTTCATTTGCATTATGTTCATAACTTTGAACAAGTTTGTGATGTCGTCATGAACACCAACATGTGATTTAGTTATGTTTGTCTTATTTGTGTGACACAAAGCATTACAATTACAAAAAATAAAAAATACAAACTGAGGCAGTCCTTTAAGACTCAGATAAAAATCTAAAATTGGTTACATAAAACAAGATGCAGGCAGTCTAGATTTTTTGGACATGCTTTGAGAAGAGATAAACTAGAAAACTTTGTAAAAACTGATGGGAAAAAAATAGCAAGAGGAAGATAAAGAAATACCTTGATATTTTGCCAAATGAGAAAACACAGACTTGATCATATACTGTGGGGATCTGTGAGGTAGTGAACCACAATCACCTACACTTACCAGCATGGCAAGATGGTGATGATGATGTCAACATGGTTTATTTCTTGTAAATTCATGCATCACATTGAGTTGCACTTGCACATTTGTAGTTGCTGAGGAAAATTTAAAGAATACCATGGACAAACAAATGCAACTGTGGCATTCCTCCAAGCACTCATGTGTTATCGGGGCCCTTAAGGAAGCAAAGAATAGTAACATTGTAACCCACCATGCTGTCGGAGGTGACCAAGGAGGGCTAGCATGAGACCGGCTGTCTCACCTCGTAGAAAACTTTAGCTGCAAATTCTGACCATTCATCAACAAGTTTACAAAAGGTTTTGCGTGAATTGCTTAAGGGCCTATGTTCTAGTGGAGATGAAAGGCAACAGTAGCAGCAACATACTCATCTTTGCATGTCACTTAACGAGTGCTAAGTGTAACAAGTGGAATATAAGACTTACTCAGGAGAAGAAGAGGAAGAAGAAGAAGAAAAAGAAGAAGCTTTTATTAACATCTGACAGACTCGATATGGCAAGAGTGCTAGAGGAAGACATCCAGATCCTTCCATAAATGATCTGGCTTTCTCCCATACATCACACAAGGAGAATGCCAACACAGTGGATGAACTCTGTAAAACTAGTGAACCTGAGAAAATGCGTGGTTATCAGGTACCAATCACACTAAGGACAAATCATCGTCCACATCACGAGAGCACATGAGAAGTATGCAAGCACGAGAAACATGTTTATAGGTGGATTTGTAGATCTATAGAGAGTTGATATTTTCGTTCAGTAATCTTTACCTGTAAATATGGTGAACCCAAAATTGCTTTTTTTTTAAAAAAAAAAAATGAAAGCTGCAGCCATTTTTTTTAAAGTCCATTTTGCAAGTGAACACAAAGTTGTTATACTTAATGACTTCATTGACCTTTCATTTTATGAACATTGGGAGCCATGCATGCATGACATTATAAGCAGATCCATATTGTAGTGGGTCACACTGAAAAAGGAATGATCTGTTAACATACAAATATGCTGATTAAATATAATGCCACATGTAACATACTCTACCAGTGTATTTCTATTGTGCTGTCATTACCAGTATTTCAGTCAAGCAAGTAGACATTGCTCAGTGTAATATTGATTTCATTATTTGTGATTCAGGTTGTTCCATTTTTGCACCGGGCAATAGCATCACGATTACTTCCATATTCAGGCATTCCCATGGTGCACTTTGACTCACATCCAGACTTGCTTATACCAATCAACTTACAGGCAGATGCTGTCTTCAAACCACAGCTGCTTTATGAGTACGTGAATCAATCACACATTTCATTTTAATAAGTAGCATTTATTCTCTCTCTCTCTCTCTCTCTCTCTCTCTCTCTCTCTCTCTCTCTCTCTCTCTCTCTCTCTCTCTCTCTCTCTCTCTCTCTCTCTCTCCTCTCTCTCTCTCTCTCCCCCCCCCCTTCCTCTCCCCCCCACCCCCCCACACACATACTAGCATACATACATACATGCTTACAACTTGTGCACATAAAGCATGCAGTCTCACACACAAGATCTGTTAATCTACATTAGTTCAGTTTTGGTTGTATTTATATTCACATTGTATCTGCTGCATATAAACTCAGCTTATCAATATGATTTTACAGTCTGCCCTCGTCGCTATAAAACAGGCACTGATCATCTCCAAATAAAAGCTCATTTATTGTGAATGGGTCTGTTGCTTTGTCTAAAGTCAATAGTTTGAAATGTTCTAAATCAGTTCTGTCAAGGCTAGCTACTTTGGATGTTCTGTCTATATAGATATTAAGTAACAGGGGAGAGAACACACATCTTTGTCTTACTGCTGCATTGACACACAATGTATACATAATGCATATATAAATACACAAACTGTGCACACAAAGCATGTATGAACACAGACATGAACACATGCAGAGAAAGAGAGAGAGACAGAGATCAATTTAGAGAAACACTGATGATAATACACATTTATAGAATAGAGCAACATGTGCATTCAATGTCTAAGGGGGTTCCATCGTAAACAAGAGACAGTGGCCGTGGCACTTGACCTGGAAGATGCTTACAACAGGGTCATGTATGATTGTTTGATATACACTCTTTTGTACATGGATGTTTGCCATTGGATTGTCAAATGGATTGTGGCAGTACTTAAGAGCGTAAAATCACACTTTGCATGGTTTTATGAACTTCTGACCCCTGTACTATTACACCTGGGCTGCCACAGTGATCTGCCAGGTCCCCAGTGCTCTTTAATGTATACACCAGCAAAGTTACAGCTATTGAGGCACCAGGAATTGGTAGAATCTTGACATTCACAGATGATGTGGAAGTGTACAGACAGGGAAGAGAAAGGGAAAGAATGGGTGAAGGCTTACAGACAGCAGTAAATAGTGTGGTGGAGTGGTGCATGGACTCAGGGACCGTAATAAATCCAGTCAAGGCATTGGTTGTGTGGTATTCCCTGGATAACCAAATCGTGAAGGCAGATGTTCCATATATTGCGAAGGCTAATATATGATGCTTGAAAAAGGAGAGTCTGGCATATGAAACTATGACCTCCAGCATGAGAATGGAGGTGGAAGTAGTAACAGCAGCCTTCCAGTGGTTACAGAAGACCGCTGTAACACACATTATTTTCATTATGGACTCACGGAGTATGCTTAGTTAGGTGGAGAAAGGAATGTTTCATGTAGAATGGCTTGCCTTGCTTCAGAGGTCACAGATTGTGAGAGTCAGCAGGGGTTCTGGACGAATCTCAAAAGTGAGAGGGAAGACCAGGTGAAGTTTCAATCATATGGCAGTTGGAACCATTTAGCAGTAGGACTCTTTGCTGGCTGTTGAATGTTTGTTTGTTGTTTGTCCATCAAGAATGATGATGACCATTCATTTCATCCAGTGGGGTTGAAGGTATGGAGCCGTGGGTTCTAAGATGGCTGATAAGGCCTATTTTGGCTCAAAATGTTCTTTGACAATGTGGGCAAAGAATGCTTGACGTTTCTGGAGGAGAATTTCCTGCAGCGGTTTTTCTGTCCTGCCTTTTCTTCACAGCTCTTGCAGTCCTGGTTGCCTCACATATGACTGCACCCTTGCATAATGATGCACGCCACGAATTTCGGTCTCTTGCTGCAGCCTCCCAGGTGTCATGATGAATTAAAAAAGCATTCAGTGAGATTTTCAGAGTGTCTTTAAAGCGTTTCCTCTGGCCACCTTGGGAGCGTTTACCACAACACAGTTCGCTGTAAAAAATTCGTTTAGGGAGCTGGCTGTTGAATGAGGGGACCAAGCGCGTGTGGGAATGTCCTAAGTGCAGTGATGTTGTTTCTTAGCTCAACTAATTTCAACTCAACTTACAGAATAGAAACATTTATTATAATGTTTTTTACCTAATAAAGAATAGATGCTAGTTCAATATTATCATAGTCTTATTTTTCTTCTTCTGTTACCTTTTATTGACCAATAAAGCAAAGGCCCCAGACTAACTCACACCAAGCCTGCCTGTATTTTGCCATCCTGTAGCTCCAACCACATTCTCCCCATGTTATTCATCTCTGTCTCCAATGTCTTCTTCATGTGTTTACAGGTGTCCCTCTATTTCATTGGCCCTGTGGGTTCCTAACCAAGGACTTTCTAGTCTAAATAAAATAAACCAAGTTGGTTTATAAACAATAGTAATGAAAAAGTTCTCACCAACATTACAGGCCAGATGATTCTGATTTTATTTGTGGGATAGGCGAGCAATGTTGTCAACAAAGTCCAAATTATAAGACTGCTCTGCCAGAGATCATTGAATTTCATTTTGCTGGTAGCTATTATTGTTTTCGTAATCCAGACTATAGTCAGCATAAATACGAGGGTAAGTTAATAAGTAAGTCACAAATGGCTATAGAAAAATAACTAAATATGATAACAACTTGAAATAAGTTATTTTTATACATACAATGTCCCTTTATTTCTCAACATAATTTCCACCAACATTGATGCACTTATCCCATCGTTTTATCAGTCCTCCCAAATTGGCAGCATAGAACTATGTGTTTTGTTTTCATTTATCTGCCATCCCACAGAACTGTGTGACTTACTTATTGACTCACCCTTGTAACTTTTTCTACCCAGCTATGCACCGCTTTACGGGATAAACATTGGTCAGCATAAACACTAAAACCCACCTTGGCGGGAGACATTTCACGAATGACGCCGAAGTTGAATGTGAAGTGAAAACATGGTTTAGAAAACAGAGCACATAGTTTTATGCAGCCGGTTTGGGAGGACTGATAAAACAATGGGAACTCTGTGAGCTGTGATATTCGCGTGGAATGCTTCTACATGTCCACTTTCGTTTGTACAGTGACCTGCATGATCGGAACAATGGCTACCAGCTGTTGCTGAATTGGCTGATTTGCCTTTTCAGTTCACGAGTGCATTTTTCAGGAGACTCCTGGGAGCCGGTGCTGGAGCTACGGAGTTCGTGCTTAATGCGACACTTTCGGCGGGTCGCCCTGTGGATAGAGACAGAGCCATGTGAGAAAACCCGGGTCAATGAGGTCTTTCTGGTGACTGCCAATTCCATCGATGAAGAACTGGTTTTCCTGGAGGACCTTTGTGTTGGAATTCTGGCGGCGGCATTATGCACAGTGTACCTCCGCGGGCTGTTGGATTACCGAGACTCCTGTCTGTTCCGCTTTTCACATTGGACAATGGGGAACATTTTGTGTGATATTCACCGGCACAGGAACGGAGTATAATGGGGATGACCCGTTGCCGTGAAGTTGGAACCTCAACTAACTAACTAACTAATCTTGATGTCAGTCTTTGGCTACGCTATGTCAAAGCATGAACGTCTTGGCACTTGTTTATTCAGTAGTTTACTATAGCTTTTATTTAGAAATTGAAGAAAAGAGAAAGTCAAATAAAAACAGCTGCGCAGGCTGAAGATAAGATTAGAAAACAAAAAAAGAATATAATATGTAAGATTGTAGTATACACATATTTGAGTCATTGCCTGTGTGTGGTCAGTGGGAGAAAACTGCAGCCTTTATGCAGGTAGTATGTACTTATAGTCAAGGACACTTTTGCATGTCTTGATGTATATGGTGCTAGCCCCATATGTTATCTACACCTATCAGCACTTGATGGATGGTGTCAGTAACACACTGGCTGCTTTTACTTCTGAGGATATTTCCTGGTACTTTATGTAGGCAGGGTTGACACAGGTCCATTTATAGAAAAATAAACCTGCCTCGATGGGGATTTGAGCACGAGGCCACTAGGCCGGCAGGAAAGCATCTAGCCACTGTGTGTACCTCAGCTCCCATTTAAGGAGGTATCTATGTGCAGTGAAACTGATCCTTTACAAACCAGTGTTATAAACCAGTGTTACAGACCAGTGTTATAAACCAGTGTTACAGACCAGTGTTATAAACCAGTGTTACAGACCAGTGTTACAGACCAATGTTACAGACCAGTGTTATAAACCAGTGTTACAGACCAGTGTTATAAACCAGTGTTACAGACCAGTGTTATAAACCAGTATTACAGACCAGTGTTATAAACCAGTGTTACAGACCAGTGTTATAAACCAGTGTTACAGATCAGTGTTATAAACCAATGTTACAGACCAGTGTTATAAACCAGTGTTACAGACCAGTGTTATAAACCAGTGTTACAGACCAGTGTTAAAACCAGTGTTATAAACCAGTGTTATAAACCAGTGTTATAAACCAGTGTTATAAACCAGTGTTATAAACCAGTGTTACAGACCAGTGTTACAGACCAATGTTACAGACCAGTGTTACAGACCAGTGTTATAAACCAGTGTTACAGACCAGTGTTATAAACCAGTATTACAGACCAGTGTTATAAACCAGTGTTACAGACCAGTGTTATAAACCAGTGTTACAGATCAGTGTTATAAACCAATGTTACAGACCAGTGTTATAAACCAGTATTATAAACCAGTGTGACTAACCAGTTTTATAAATCAGTGTTACAGACAAGTGTTAAAACCAGTGCTATAAACCAGTGTTAAGACCAGTGTTAAAACCAGTGTTATAAACCAGTTTTATAAACCAGTGTTACAGACCAGTGTTACAGACCAGTGTTATAAACCAGTGTTAACAGACAAGTGTTAAAACCAGTGTTATAAACCAGTGTTAAGACCAGTGTTAAAACCAGTGTTATAGACCAGTGTTACAGACAAGTGTTAAAACCAGTGTTATAAACCAGTGTTAAGACCAGTGTTAAAACCAGTGTTATAAACCAGTTTTATAAACCAGTGTTACAGACCAGTGTTACAGACCAGTGTTACAGACCAGTGTTATAAACCAGTGTTAACAGACAAGTGTTAAAACCAGTGTTATAAACCAGTGTTAAGACCAGTGTTAAAACCAGTGTTATAAACCAGTGTTACAGACCATTGTTATAAACCAGTGTTACAGACCAGTGTTAAAACCAGTGTTATAAACCAGTGTTATAAACCAGTGTTATAAACCAGTGTTATAAACCAGTGTTATAAACCAGTGTTACAGACCAGTGTTATAAACCAGTGTTATAAACCAGTGTTACAGACCATTGTTATAATCATCATCAAGTGCTTAGCCAACTGGCGCTGGCGTTTATGACTCTGGATCAACTCTGCTGATATTCCTCCATGCTTTTCAATCCTCCAGCATAATTTCTCTTGGTCTGCCTCTGCCTCTCTTCTCCTCGATATCCCCAGTTGTCATGATGTTCTCCAATGCTTTCTCTTCTCATCACATGACCAAAAAAAGTTGTCTGTCTCTTTCTTATTGTTTTATATAATGTTCTAGTTTCATTAGCCTCTTTCAGGCATTCGTTGTTAGTTACTCTGGCAGTCCAAGGAATTCACAACATTCGTCTCAGGAACCACATCTCTGTTGCTTCCAATCTCTTCCTAATTTGTTCATTTGCATTCCAAGATTCACTGCCATACAGCAAAACGGGTTCTATATAGCACCTTAGCACTCTCTTTCTTACATTCAATGATATTGACATATTGCATAAGATATCCTTCATTGTCTGAAATGCAGCCTTAGCTTGCCATATTCTGCTCTTAATCTCTGTTGTGCATCTTCCATCGGATGTTATAAATGTCCCTAGATATTTAAAACTATCCACTTTTTTCCCCCCTTCTATCTCTATTTCACATTTGGGTGTTACCTGTTTCTTTGTTATCACCATTGTTACTGTTTTCTTGATATTAAAGGAGAGTCATTTCTTTGCACTTTCTGTTACTACAATGTCCAACAGTTGTTGTAGATCTTTTGCATTATCCTCCAACAATACTGTGTCATCTGCATGGCGTATATTATTTATATTATGACCTCCGAATATCTTCCTCTTCTTCGTTCATCCGGAGTTTTTTGTGTGGACGTGATTGCGTTGTGCCTGTCTACAGCAGAGCTGCGTTCTTGCGCCGTTAGGCCAACACATCCCACTTCTGCGGGTAACCTCTTTTCTTTGATCTCTCTCATTATTACTTCGCTATAGAGGGAGAAGAAACCTGGTGACAAAACACATCCCTGTCTTACTCCCAGCTTTATGTGTTCATAATTTCCTTCTTTATTTCTTTGGCTCTATTGATCTTTCTAATAGTGTCTGTAATGTATATAAACCAGTATTATAAACCATTGTTACACACCAACATTATTTTATGTGTTATTATGACTGATTATTCTTTCAGGTCTATTAGTATTGAAAACTGGCTGCTGCCATTAACATATGCTAAACATATTGACCAAATTGTTTGGGTGAAGCCTCCATGGGCTCATCAGATAAAGACTGCGGAGCAGACATTTTCTATTGGGAAATGTACAGTCACTGGAAAGTTAAGGTATCTGTCTGGCAGTCAGTGTTTCTGTATAAATGAATTGTGAATATATTCTGTAGTGGTGGGTTCAGACGGATAGTTGATCATCATCAAAGTAGACTTGTTACTTCAGCAAGACAATGTTGCCACTTGGAGGTGGCAGGT
Organism: Cepaea nemoralis; assembly: GCA_014155875.1. Lineage (NCBI taxonomy): Eukaryota > Metazoa > Mollusca > Gastropoda > Stylommatophora > Helicidae > Cepaea > Cepaea nemoralis. The sequence goes on along the minus strand of JACEFZ010024437.1, from coordinate 314,139 downwards.
TTGAATCCTGATGTGGCTACAGTTTTCAATGTTTATATTGTTTAGTGGGCTCTCTGATCTCGACTTCTGTCCTGTGTTTCTATGAGTATGAATCAAAACTTGTGAATGTATTTCTCTTGCTGTTGTGTTCTGTCAGTCTGTTGAGTACTAAGTCATAATTTAGATATGAATACATTGACATTTTTGAATGGCATATGTTAGACATTGGGGAAGCACTAATCACATGAATAACAAGGGAAAAGAATAAATAAGTGTTGCATGTCGCTGAAGAGTGCAAGGAGAAACAAGTGGGACATAAGACATACTCAGCATTGCATGTCACTGAAAGTATGCAAAGAGAAACAAATGGGATATAAGACATACTCAGCATTGCATGTCACTTAAAGCATGCAAGGAGGAACAAGTGGGATACAAGACATACTCAACATTGCATGTCACTTAAAGAGTGCAAGGATGCAAGGAGGAACAAGTGGGATACAAGACATACTCAACATTGCATGTCACTTAAAGAGTGCAAGGATGCAAGGAGAAACAAGTGGGATACAAGACATACTCAACATTGCATGTCACTTAAAGAGTGCAAGGATGCAAGGAGAAACAAGTGGAATACAAGACATACTCAACATTGCATGTCACTTAAAGAGTGCAAGGATGCAAGGAGGAACAAGTGGGATACAAGACATACTCAACATTGCATGTCACTTAAAGAGTGCAAGGATGCAAGGGGAACAAGTGGGATACAAGACATACTCAACATTGCATGTCACTTAAAGAGTGCAAGGATGCAAGGAGGAACAAGTGGGATACAAGGCATACTCAACATTGCATGTCACTTAAAGAGTGCAAGGATGCAAGGAGAAACAAGTGGGATACAAGACATACTCAACATTGCATGTCACTTAAAGAGTGCAAGGATGCAAGGAGGAACAAGTAGGATACAAGACATACTCAACATTGCATGTCACTTAAAGAGTGCAAGGAGGAACAAGTGGGATACAAGACATACTCAACATTGCATGTCACTTAAAGAGTGCAAGGATGCAAGGAGGAACAAGTGGGTTACAAGACATACTCAACATTGCATGTCACTTAAAGAGTGCAAGGATGCAAGGAGAAACAAGTGGGATACAAGACATACTCAACATTGCATGTCACTTAAAGAGTGCAAGGATGCAAGGAGAAACAAGTGGGATACAAGACATACTCAACATTGCATGTCACTTAAAGAGTGCAAGGATGCAAGGAGAAACAAATGGGATACAAGACATACTCAACATTGCATATCACTTAAAGAGTGCAAGGATGCAAGGAGAAACAAGTGGGATACAAGACATACTCAACATTGCATGTCACTTAAAGAGTGCAAGGAGAAACAAGTGGGATACAAGACATACTCAACATTGCATGTCACTTAAAGAGTGCAAGGATGCAAGGAGAAACAAGTGGGATACAAGACATACTCAACATTGCATGTCACTTAAAGAGTGCAAGGATGTAAGGAGAAACAAGTGGGATACAAGACATACTCAACATTGCATGTCACTTAAAGAGTGCAAGGATGCAAGGAGAAACAAGTGGGATACAAGACATACTCAACATTGCATATCACTTAAAGAGTGCAAGGATGCAAGGAGAAACAAGTGGGATACAAGGCATACTCAACATTGCATGTCACTTAAAGAGTGCAAGGAGGAACAAGTAGGATACAAGGCATACTCAACATTGCATGTCACTTAAAGAGTGCAAGGATGCAAGGAGAAACAAGTGGGATACAAGACATACTCAACATTGCATGTCACTTAAAGAGTGCAAGGAGAAACAAGTGGGATACAAGACATACTCAACATTGCATGTCACTTAAAGAGTGCAAGGATGCAAGGAGAAACAAGTGGGATACAAGGCATACTCAACATTGCATGTCACTTAAAGAGTGCAAGGATGCAAGGAGGAACAAGTAGGATACAAGGCATACTCAACATTGCATGTCACTTAAAGAGTGCAAGGATGCAAGGAGAAACAAGTGGGATACAAGACATACTCAACATTGCATGTCACTTAAAGAGTGCAAGGATGCAAGGAGGAACAAGTGGGATACAAGACATACTCAACATTGCATGTCACTTAAAGAGTGCAAGGAGGAACAAGTGGGATACAAGACATACTCAACATTGCATGTCACTTAATGAGTGCAAGGATGCAAGGAGAAACAAGTGGGATACAAGACATACTCAACATTGCATGTCACTTAAAGAGTGCAAGGATGCAAGGAGAAACAAGTGGGATACAAGACATACTCAACATTGCATGTCACTTAAAGAGTGCAAGGATGCAAGGAGAAACAAGTGGGATACAAGGCATACTCAACATTGCATGTCACTTAAAAAGTGCAAGGATGCAAGGAGAAACAAGTGGGATACAAGGCATACTCAACATTGCATGTCACTTAAAGAGTGCAAGGATGCAAGGAGGAACAAGTGGGATACAAGACATACTCAACATTGCATGTCACTTAAAGAGTGCAAGGATGCAAGGAGGAACAAGTAGGATACAAGACATACTCAACATTGCATGTCACTTAAAGAGTGCAAGGATGCAAGGAGGAACAAGTGGGATACAAGACATACTCAACATTGCATGTCACTTAAAGAGTGTAAGGATGCAAGGAGGAACAAGTGGGATACAAGACATACTCAACATTGCATGTCACTTAAAGAGTGCAAGGATGCAAGGAGGAACAAGTGGGATACAAGGCATACTCAATATTGCATGTCACTTAAAGAGTGCAAGGATGCAAGGAGAAACAAGTGAGATACAAGGCATACTCAACATTGCATGTCACTTAAAGAGTGCAAGGATGCAAGGAGAAACAAGTGGGATACAAGACATACTCAACATTGCATGTCACTTAAAGAGTGCAAGGATGCAAGGAGAAACAAGTGGGATACAAGACATACTCAACATTGCATGTCACTTAAAGAGTGCAAGGAGAAACAAGTGGGATACAAGGCATACTCAACATTGCATGTCACTTAAAGAGTGCAAGGATGCAAGGAGGAACAAGTGGGATACAAGACATACTCAACATTGCATGTCACTTAAAGAGTGCAAGGATGCAAGGAGGAACAAGTAGGATACAAGGCATACTCAACATTGCATGTCACTTAAAGAGTGCAAGGATGCAAGGAGGAACAAGTGGGATACAAGACATACTCAACATTGCATGTCACTTAAAGAGTGCAAGGATGCAAGGAGGAACAAGTGGGATACAAGACATTCTCAACATTGCATGTCACTTAAAGAGTGCAAGGATGCAAGGAGGAACAAGTGGGATACAAGGCATACTCAATATTGCATGTCACTTAAAGAGTGCAAGGATGCAAGGAGAAACAAGTGGGATACAAGGCATACTCAACATTGCATGTCACTTAAAGAGTGCAAGGATGCAAGGAGAAACAAGTGGGATACAAGACATACTCAACATTGCATGTCACTTAAAGAGTGCAAGGATGCAAGGAGGAACAAGTGGGATACAAGACATACTCAACATTGCATGTCACTTAAAGAGTGCAAGGAGAAACAAGTGGGATACAAGGCATACTCAACATTGCATGTCACTTAAAGAGTGCAAGGATGCAAGGAGGAACAAGTGGGATACAAGACATACTCAACATTGCATGTCACTTAAAGAGTGCAAGGATGCAAGGAGAAACAAGTGGGATACAAGACATACTCAACATTGCATGTCACTTAAAGAGTGCAAGGATGCAAGGAGAAACAAGTGGGATACAAGGCATACTCAACATTGCATGTCACTTAAAGAGTGCAAGGAAGCAAGGAGAAACAAGTGGGATACAAGGCATACTCAACATTGCATGTCACTTAAAGAGTGCAAGGATGCAAGGAGAAACAAGTGGGATACAAGGCATACTCAACATTGCATGTCACTTAAAGAGTGCAAGGATGCAAGGAGAAACAAGTGGGATACAAGACATACTCAACATTGCATGTAATTTAAAGAGTGCAAGGATGCAAGGAGAAACAAGTGGGATACAAGACATACTCAACATTGCATGTAATTTAAAGAGTGCAAGGATGCAAGGAGAAACAAGTGGGATACAAGACATACTCAACATTGCATGTAATTTAAAGAGTGCAAGGATGCAAGGAGAAACAAGTGGGATACAAGACATACAAGACAACAGGACAATTGACAGCTACAGGCACACCAGCATTAGAGCCTGTCCTCAAGCTTGAAGACCAAGTGTACATCGACCCTCTGAAGAACATTGACAGATGATGACAAGTGGTTTGAAGGTGCAGTATAAGGAAATTTGGAAAGCATAAGTATTAATGCAATGAACTTCGTAACTTTGGCGATGACCTGCACGCGGGGTTCTGTGAAAAAAAACTGCACTTGGGAAGGTGGTTGAATATAAAACCACAACCTTCTGAGCACAAAGTAGTTGGCATGACCAATTGGCCATGGAGCCCCTGTGAATGATCTGGTCTACGTGTCAATCAATCATTCTGAGTTTATGTATCATTTGATCTGCTAGTTTGTACATTTCTCACAGGTTGTCCAGTAAAGAGAACTACTTTTTGACAGAAGGCTTGTTTTGTCCAGCCCAAGGCCTCACTGATACCAGTCCTGTCAAACTGGCAGTTGTTGAACTCTTGCCTGACAAGTGGGCCCACCTTGACCCACAGTTAGTAGACATTTCATATATTGGTAATGTTTCAATACTATTAGTTTTGTATGTTTTGTTTACATTTTCATCTTGTTGTAAATACTGTGCTTCTCAAGTATTTGTATTTGCATAACATCTATTGACGTATATTTTTCAAAAGAACAGTTATGTGCGTACAGTTTCAGGTGTTTTATAAGTAACACTACTAGCAAAAACAGTATAATGTGATAGGGATCAGGTGTTACATGTACGCTTCGTTATTGTATGGTGCATGGGCATGGACACTAAATGAACAATGTGTGCGTGAAATTTAAGCTGGCCTAATGTGGTTATGTAGACAAATAAGAAGTATCAGGGTTTAAAGAATCATTACTGAACATGATCAGTGTAAGACAATGTACCCCAGACAAATAAAGAGATATGACCCCTTGTTAAAGAGTGTGCTGGGGGGGTTTCTTGATGGCAAGTAGAAGTCTGTATGGTTACACTATTTAGGGAAGTCTCTGTACTTGGCCAGGATGTGGATGCAGCATGTCACCAGGCCCCTAAGGAAAGCAGGGAATGGTAACGCTGTCACCCACCACGCATGTTGTCTGAGGCCATTAAGAAAACTTCTGCTGCAAAATCCAGCCAATCATGAACAAGTTTACAAAGGGCTTGCTGTGTGTTAATTGAGCACTTAGGCTCCATTGGGAGATGACAGGCAGCAGCAGCAGAATTGTCTTCATCTTACTGGCCAATGCTCTTCAGTCTTGAGTTTTTCTTGGATTGATCTATTTGTTTTCTTCATCAAATACTACTGGCACCTGGCCGTCTTGACAGACGATAATTTGTTATATTGCGCTTCAAAAAGGCACAATAACTACAACTCATGGTGATAGCGAATGTGACCAATCAGACCAATTTGTGCTGTAAATGTTTGTTTCTACAATGGATACATATGAACACATGGTCATTTCCATCATCACGTGCCATCCTACGCCTCACGTGCTCAGTGTGTGACCTATTTGCAATCATTTTCTCTTTTGTTTTTATTCCATTTCTGATCTTTGCCTTCCATGCAATACGGTCAGCGGTGACCTTCTCCCAAGGTGCAATATCAATGCCTGTATCAATCATGTCCCGCTTACACACATCTTTACCAAGATGTAATGGAGCCGGCTTCTTGGCGAAGGGGTTATGGACGCAGTTCGTAATCCCACATAGCTGCGTTCAAAATACAGCTGCCGGCAATTTGGCAGCAGACTGCCCTGCATTGGCTTTTTACGAAATGGTATGAGTGCCAGTCGTTCAGACAGCAATGGCAAACTACTGAACGTAAACTTGCCTAGAGATCACAACAGCAAAAAAATGCTCGTGTTGACTGCGACGTCCTTAAAGGATATGCAACTTTAACACACATCTTTGTATCATAGTAGAGGCCGACCCTGAGATCTTTTACCCATTTGTAATTCACCAAAACAGATGTCCTTTGGTATTCTACCATCAACCATCTTCGTAATGTGTCCTTCTTCTGCGTTCATCCAGAGAGTTTTTTCGGACGTGATTGCATTGTGACTGTTTACAGTAGAGCTGCATTCTTGCTTTGTTAGGCCAACACATCTGACTTCTGCGGGCATTTGTTGACCGGGTTGACCTTCCCGGGGGTTTCTTAGGACGTTTGACTCTCACTGTTGTGGTGTTATCCCTCATCCCAGCTGGCCTATTTAGAACAGCCGAAGACATCCTGGTCAGCCCTCAAGGGAAGGCAGGGGCAGACCATGGGCATTCCCCGCCATCCAAGGAGGCTTCCATAATTGCAGAGCCGACACATAGCGCTCTGGTACTGGGCTTACCTAAGGAATCATCACGTCCTGTACATGGCTGCTTAGCCTCACTTCCGTATATTGGGCCTTCCAGTCACCACAGGCTGTTCCTCTAGAAACCAGAAGAATGCAGTCTGCAGATGATGTCCACACAGCGAGCTTTTGATTTGGACTTTCCATGTAATGGATTTGCTATCCAAGCCATATTCCATTTCATGCCACTAGGACACTTTTTCCATCTTTGATGACACCCACACAGTGAGCTTTTGATTCAGACTTTCCACTTAATGGATTTGCTATCCAAGCAATATTCCATTTCGTGCCACTGGGACACTTTTTTCCACCTTTGATGACGCCCACATAATGAGCTTTTGATTCAGACTTTCCACGTAATGGATTTGCTAGCCAAGCAATATTCCATTTCATTCCTCTGGTACGCTTTTGCTACCGACATACCTGTGGTATGAAGTGTGGCAGTCTAAGTACTTCTTCATACACCTTTAGATGTCAACCTGAATGTAGTTAAAGTAAGCTGTGGTCAACTTGAGCTTGTTGATATCTCCATAGAGCTTGTCCTCAAATGAAGCAGGCGTGGGCCAGAATATCTTTCTCTGTTCTGCATATATTGGGCACTCCTGCAGCAAATGTTTAGCTGTCATTTTACCAATTCCACAATTGCATTCATCAGTATCTCCTATCTTTAGTTTATTGAACAAGTGGTATTTCAGCCTGTTATGTCCTGTTCGGAGTCTGAAGATTGCCACTTGTTCACTTCGTTCGAGTTTGTAATATGCATCATCTTTCTGGTGGCCTGGATACTCTGAAGACTTCACACTCTAAACTCGAAGAGAACTCTTCAGCTGCACATTGGTAGCACTCCTATAGAAAGTGTAACTGAGCACAAGGCACTGGGTCTTATCATAGATCAAAATCTATCCTTTAATTCCCATGTTCATGCTCTAGTTAAACAAATAGCCAAACAAGTATACCAACTTGCCAGAATTAAAAATTTCCTCGACAAAAACACAAGAAAGATATTCTATACTTCCCACATACAAACATATATTGATTATTGCTCCACAATCTGGGATGGATGCTCCAAATCAATAACAAAATGCCTTTATTCACTCCAGAAAAGGGAAGTGCGTCTAATCAATGGTGATAAGCTTACAGACAATTCTAACCTACATGAACGTCTTCAGTTACTGCCACTCCACAAACGCCTACTTTTTAATAAGGCTAAACTAATTCACAAAATCCCATTTCAAAATGCCCCAAGCTACCTTTGGCCATTATTTAAATATAACGCAAGACATAGTGAAGGACTAAATATACTTCATGTCATCAAATCTAGGATAGACTTATAGAAAACAAGCTTAGCATACTCTGCCACTCAGTTGTGGAACAATCTTCCACAAGAAATCAAAGACACCACCAATCATTATACATACAGTCACATCCTGTTTGAACACTACCTCAGGCCAGACTACATGCCCCCTTAAAAAAAACAAACAGCAACAACGACAATAATAATGGTAAATTATCTCGAACAACAACTAGCCCAAAAAAAATAAATTCCCATATGTATGGCATGTTACACCCACCTTGGGTATTCATGATGCCCATGTTAAACATTGCCTCAATGAGTAGTGTATTATTGATTATTTTTCATGCGTTTTAATACTTATTGTTCTTTTGTTGTCGAAGAATTGCTTCATAAGAGATGTTGAATGAAAGAATGTATGAGAGGAAATAGAGAAGAAGGGCAGAATGTCAGACGGGCCTGCGTGCCCAATTCTTAACCCTTTGAAAATAAAGATTTTCGTTCGTTCGTTCGATTCCCATTTGGTTCTATAAGTGCTTTTTATAAACCTTTTTGCCTCATTATAGGTTATGTCTATGTCAGGCTGTGGTAGTCATTCACCCTCTTTTGCTAGTCTGTCAACCTCTTCATTTTCAGGTATACTGCAATGTGATGGGATCCACTGCATTACAACTTTTTTTGGATTTCTGACATAGTCCATGGAGTCCTGCACTTAGGTCTGCTAGTTCTGTGATGTTTTTGCTCTTCAGTATTGAGACAACTGACTTTGCATCTGTGAAGATAGTTATTTGTTTCTCTTTTTTTTTTAGTTTAGTCGTTGGATCAACATCACGGCACACGGTTTAACCCATAAGTGCTCCGTTTTCCTCCTAACTCAAACCTGTGTCTGGAGAAACTCAGCTCAATGCACGAACTCCGTTGCATTGGCGAGGATCCTGAAATACTTTGGGTAGATTTTTAACTCGAAATTTTGCCAGGGCAGTGCCGTTAGGCTACTCTTTTTCGATTTCCAACTGCCAAGGGATTTTTTACGTGCGCAACAATACACACGGGCGTCCGATCTCACTACCCAGAGACCAGGGGAAATTTTATTACTGGAAGTCCAGGTGGATTTTTTAAATAAATCCCGATCCTCACCGGGGCCTAAACCCGGGACCTCCAGCACTCGAGGCGGACACCATACCTCGAGACCACGCAGCCCCCCTTTATTCTTCTTCTTTATGCTTCTCTTTATTTTCCTTCATCAAGAGCATTTCTGCTGCAGTTTTCAAAGCCTCTACCTCTGCTTTGAAGTTACTTGAAAATTTTCCAGTTGTGTTATTTTCACTTCATTTTTTAAATTTAGGAGAATTCCTCCTCCTCCATTTTCCATTGAAGTTTTGGCTGATCCATCTGTATATTCATGAGCCCAATTGCTACTTGGGTAATGTTCTTGTATGTAGTTTAGGGCTATTTTTCTTCCTTCTGTTTCATTCTGAGTGTTCTTTTTCTCAATACCAGGAATGTTTTCTATCATCTCAGGCAGTTGCTGCTGTCTCCAAGCTGGGAACTTGTGTGCATTGTAAATGGGTTTGACTGTTGATATGTTAAGTATAGGATCTGCCCCAATCTTTTGTTTTGCGGTTTCTACAAAGTTGCTACGCTTCAGTCTTCCCTTTCCAAAACCATTAAACCTTTTATACATGGGGTAGTCTGTCAATCTTCTAAATTTTTCTGCGTTTTGCTGGGCTCTGCTATCTCTTCTGTCCTGCATTGGTTGTAAACAAGTGATCTTTTGTAGTTCATTAATAGGCGTTGTCTTCAGGCTTCCAGTTATGATTCGCATTCCTTGATTTTGGACTCTACTTATTTTGTTAAAGTTTGACGTAGCTGCTGTTGCCCAAGCTGCGATGCCATACTCCAGTACTGGCCTCACCCGTCCAGTGTATAACTTCTCGAGAACTTTATTCTCTGCTCCCCACGCTGTACCAGCAAGCTTTTTCATGATTGCCATTCTTTGCCTTGCTCTTGTTTGATTTTTCTCAACCTGTGTCTTCCATGTCAGGTGACGATCAAAGGTAACTCCTAGATAGTTTGGATTTTCTTCATGGCACAATATTTTTCCATTCAATACCAGCTTAGGGTGCTGAGTTTTATTTGAGAGGTAGAACACTGTGCATGTTGTTTTCTCCTCACTTATCTTCACTAGCCATGATTTTGACCAGTCCTCTAGCACTAATAAGGCTTGCTATATTCTGCTGTTAGCTGTATTAATATATTCTTCAGATTTCCATATGGCTATGTCATTTGCAAAGGAGGATGTGTGTACTCTGGCTGGAAAATTTTCCGTGATGTCATTTATATATGCTAGGAATAATTTTGGTGAAAGAACTCCTCCTTGGGGGACACCTTGCTCCAACAGCATCATTTTGCTGGTTTGTCCTTGTACTATTGTCCTGGCAGTCCTGTTCTCAAGGTAGTGGCTGATCCATTTATACATTTTCCCACAAACATGCATCTTTTGCAGTTTTACTTTCAGTCCTTCCTTCCATACTTTATCAAATGCTTTTTCTAAATCTTTTAAAATTTTTAAATCTTTTTAAAATTTTTAAATTTTACTGGCTTTCATTATTTTTATTTTTGTTGCATTGAGATATACATATTATTTTTCACTTTTCTCTTGTACTGACTTGATTAGTTTCTAAATTCCCATTTGTGTTGTTAACAGTAATACTGTGTCACAAGCATATTGAGGTTGCAGGACACATGATGATGATTAAACATAATGGGAAGGCCATTTCTTTAATTATGTTCCATAATTTGTCATGTTCTGCACAGTCAATTGCCCGTGAATAGTCTATAAAGGCAGAATACAGATCTACATTGCATACTCTGCTTTTTTAAAATAATTGCCCGCATGATAAATATCAGATGTACCTCTATTTCATCTAAAGTCAGCTATGTTTGTTTTCTGTTTTCTTGTAATGTCTTCCCACGGTTATTTCTATTAAAGAATGCTACTTGAGTGACTTATCAAGTCAGCTGTTCTGTAATTGATTCACAATTTCATGTCAGCCTTGTTTGTTATAGGGATATATTAGAGACGATACAGAGAAATCTCCTATCTTGGTTGAGTGATCCTGAGATACAGTTATACTATTGATTCTCATGTGTCTATTTTACAAGAGTCTGGTGTTGTTTACTTTTATTACGTTTAGGGTTCTTTATGTTTTGATTATCTTGCTAATTTTTTGTTTGACAGAATCAACTCCCCAAATGATATTTGTGCAACTGAAAACAATCCAGAAAGTAATGAAGAATCTGTAAAAACTGTGGCCAGAAATCAGAGATGTGTTACAGAGTTGCAAGACATAGTCAGCAACAAACCTTATATCCTGGATGTTGATTTGGACTTCTTCTCAACTGCAAATCCATTCAAAAACATGCTGAAACATGATGAGGAGCAGGCATTGAGAAGACTATATCACTACCCTACAGTGACAGATTTCTCTGATGAGGTCAGTCAGCATTAAATCATTGTATACATACTCTTACACTTTCAAGTAATCTGTTTTTAGAGAAACCTTGTAGCAGGGAAAGCAAATATAACAACAAAGGAATACACAAATATGCAATTAGCCACAGACTCATGGATTTTCCTGCTTTCAAACAAGTCTCACAGATTAACTGTTGAATACCTAGGGTAAGAGATATGAGAAATCGCTGGGTGAATTCTACGAGCAGTATGAAAATTCCCTGCCGAATTGTTAGGCCAGTTGCAGATTTAGGTCAAAAATCTGACCAAAGGGAGTCTGTCCTCCCTGGTGAGCCAGAGCCCTGTTGGTCTATGACCTAGCACTCATGGTTTCCCAGCCTACACAACAGTGAGGTGGGGCTGGATTTGTGTAGTCTGTGGGTCATCTTCAGGCTACTAATGTTCACTTTTCACCCCTCCTGGGAGAGGCTAGCCGATCCTAACCCTGCTGGCTGCAGGGCCAGGCGTAGTCTACACCTTGTAGACCATGTACAGACCAAATGGAAGCAGAGGAAAAGGCCGACCACGTAAACGATGGACAGAGGGAATAGCAGAGTCTATGGGAATCTCGATACAAGACTGCCCATAAATGGATACTCTCCCGCTGTTTATACTTTACCTTGACAATGCAAGGTACAAGAGGAACGAGATGAGATGAGCTGGGTGAAAATATGGTACTACAAGTCATAACAAACACACACATGTATATTTGAGGAATAACATTTAGAAAAGTTAAATGTGCAGTATAGAAATTCTAAATACTGTGCCATTGTCATGTAAGCAGGGAGTATTGTTACTAAGGATGTCACAAGTGTCCTGCAGATGGTGTCACTGTGTAGACAAACACATGACATCACTGTAGGAATATAAACAGGGTTACTCAACAATTGATCTGCACCAACTATCACTGTTTGTTATCATTATCTTGAGCAGCAAATTTGTGGATCATTGGAGAATGAAGGTCCAGTAGTCAGTCCAGCATGTGTGTGAATGGAGTAGGAGATTCCAAAATAGTGTGGGTTCTGTGACAGTTGTAAGTGGGTCAGGCACACTGAGTTGTGATTCCAGGATCAGTTGCAACAGTTAAATGCATCATGATGGAAAATTACAAAGTGACTGAAATGAAATAGCTGTACTTCTGAATGTCAGTCAAAGTTCAGTACACAACATAATCCATAATGTGCTCCACATCCAAAATGTCTCTGCAAGGTGGGTGCCAAGGGAGTTTACTCTAGAATTGAATCAAAGATGTGTTGGTGTCTGGCCAGGAACTTTTGTGACACTTTGAAGCAGAAGCTGATGATGATTTCCTGGCAATAATTGTTGCTGCATTTTGCACTGTACTTACTGCACTCAGCCTGAAGTAATTTTATCAGTTTGGTCTACCCAACAGAGTGAGTGAAAGAAAGATGTGCAGGTCTGATGAGGTGTAGCAGTTTGAGCTGGCTACACCAGCTACCAAAATAATTAGTGTACTTGTGTTAAATGCAGTTGTGATGTCAATAAATTATATAGCTGTGTGTTACTCTTTCCTCATAAATCTAGGAAACGCAATGGTGACATTGTAGGCAAATTATATTAAGAAATATTACACAGTTGAATGTCACTATGTCTAAATAAATCTAGGGAACACAATGGCGACAATGTAGGTAAATTACATTAAAAAAATATTACACAGTTGGATGTATTGTTTTTTCTTAATAAATCTAGGAAACACAATCGTGACAATGTAGGCAAATTACATCAACAAATATTACACAGTTGAATGTCACTATTTCTTAATAAATCTAGGAAACACAATGGCGACAATGTAGGTATATTACATCAAGAAATATTACACATTTGAATGTCACTATTTCTTAATAAATCTAGGAAACACAATTGTGACAATGTAGGCAAGTTACATCAACAAATATTACACATTTGAATGTCACTATTTCTTAATAAATCTAGGAAACACAATTGTGACAATGTAGGTAAATTACATCAAGAAATATTACACATTTGAATGTCACTATTTCTTAATAAATCTAGGAAACACAATTGTGACAATGTAGGCAAGTTACATCAACAAATATTACACAGTTGAACAGTTGAATGTCTCTATTTTTTAATAAATCTAGGAAACACAATCGTGACAATGTATGCAAATTACATCAACAAATATTACACAACCGAACAATGGAATGTCACTATTTCTTAATAGATCTAGGAAACACAATTGTGACAATGTAGGCAAATTGCATCAACAAATATTACACAAAGGCGCTATCTCGTAACACCAAAATCACAATATACAAAACACTGATCAGACCAGTTGTGCTGTATGGCTCTGAAACCTGGAGTACAACGAAAAGAGACGAAGCCTTGTTACAAACCTTTGAGAACAAAATTTTAAGACGCATCTTTGGACCCATTAGGGATACACATAGTGGAGAGTGGAAAAGAAGAAGTAACAAAGACATTTATGATCTGTTTAAGTCCCTGCTAATCACTGGTATCATGAAGGCTAATAGACTACAATGGCTGGGGCATATAGAAAGAATGGAAGATAATAGGGAAACAAAACTCGCTTACACTCAGGAAATAAATGACCGCAGACCCCGAGGTAGACCAAGAAGGCGGTGGAGAGATAATACATGTACAGACCTACAAGCACTTGGAATCAACGACTGGCAAGAGAAGGCCCACCAGAGAGACGAATGGAGACGGATTGTATATGCAGCAAAGAACCTCAATGGCTCAGAACGCTGAAGAAGAAGAAGAAGAAAATATTACACAATTGAACAGTGGAATGTCACTATTTCTTAATAAATCTAGGAAACACAATCGTGACAATGTAGGCAAATTACTTCAACAAATATTACACAATTGAACAGTGGAATGTCACTATTTCTTAATAAATCTAGGAAACACAATCGTGACAATGTAGGCAAATTACTTCAACAAATATTACACAATCGAACAGTGGAATGTCACTATTTCTTAATAAATCTAGGAAACACAATTGTGACAATGTAGACAAATTACATCAACAAATATTACACAATCGAACAGTTGAATGTCACTATTTCTTAATAAATCTAGGAAACACAATCGTGACAATGTAGGCAAATTACATCAACAAATATTACACAATCGAACAGTGGAATGTCACTATTTCTTAATAAATCTAGGAAACACAATTGTGACAATGTGAAAATTTTTTTACACATGTGTATATATCTAGAACATAAATGGTGACGTCAACAATTATTGTGTGTTACTTTTTCTTAATAAATCTAGAAGCAAAATGACAGGTATTCATTTGAAACAGCCTCATATCTTGATTCTTGAAATTTTCATTGATTGGTAATATTATTATAGGTTGCTGGGAATGGGATATTGTTGAACGTTTTCTGGTGATTTAGTTCACTTAACTGATGCTTCATTTGTTGGTTTGTAAATCAAGTGGTCACATCTGACTTCTGGCCTCATTTCCAAGCATGATTTCATGAGGCAGTATGATGATCAACTGAAAGAATGGGCTGTTCAACTGTTGATATTCTACTTCTTTATTCTAAGCAGAGTATTGTGGCCTTCACAGAGAGAAGGCAAGCACAAATAAACCAGTTGGAGAATATTTTTTCCCACCTGGAGACCAGGTGGTTTGAAGAAAAGCGGTCTGATTCAGAGTCGTGTTCTTCACTTGCTGATTTTACAGGAAAAAACCAGGAGGAGTTTTCATTTCTGGATTCTCAGCAGTGAGTTGTGCTTTGATTTGACTTAAATTTTGTCTTTTAAACTTCATATCCTCAATTTCTATTGGGTATATGTAGATGTATGTGTGCAGGTGAGTGCCTTCACATATTTGTAGGTACATGTTTAGTTGATTTATTTGGTTGTTTTGGGATTTGAGGTTTGAAGGTTGAGCACAACCCACTACTGGCAATACTGATGATACTGGCATTCCGGTACAAACCTTGGGCTGATTTTACAGGAAAAACCCAGGAGGAGTTTTCATTTCTGGATTCTCAGCACATATTTAGTTATCTAGAAAAAATATGTTGAATGATCTGTTGATATTGTATATAGTGAAACTGCTAGATTTACGAGGGACGGTCAGTAAGTAATTACTAGTAATTTTTAATTTCATTCAATAGGCAAAAACAAAACAACATAAAATTAACAGTGAAATGAAGCCCTAAGTCTGTACTTCAAAAATTTATTTCTCAATGTAGTCTCCGTTATTCGTTATAGTTTTTGTCCATCTTCTCACAAGGGCATGTATCCCTGTACGGTAAAAATTTGTATCCTTTTTCCTAAACCATTGGCGTATGGCGTGTTTAAGAGTCTCAGGTTCTCAAAGTGACGTCCGTGAAGATCCTGTTTCAGTGGTCTAAACAAATGGAAGTCTGAAGGTGCTAAGTTGGGACTGTAAGGGGGATGTGGTAATGATGTCCAGCCAAATTCTGCAATCATATCAATGGTGCATTTAGCGGTGTGTGGTGTGGCATTATCATGCAACAGTAGTGCAGTTCTTGGATCTTTGAATGGGTAAAGTCATCGTAGACTGCCCCTAAGCTTCCTTAAAGTGTCAATGTAATGGTCAGCATTCAATGTGTTTCCCTGTTCCAAGAAGTCGAGAAGAATCACACCTTTCTTACCCCAAAACACGGAGGTCATAACTTTCCCTACAGATGGTGACATTTTGAACTTCTATTTTGTTGGCGATGTTGTATAATGCCATTCCATTGACTGCCTCTTGGATTCTGATTCAAAGAAATGAACCCGAGTCTCATCACCTGTCCCAATATTCGATAAAAACCCTTCTCCTTCAGTTTCAGAACGGTGCAGGAGGTTGATGGCTTTGGTTTTTCTTGCTTCTTTATGTCTGTCTGTCAACATTCTGGATACCCACCATGCACAAACCTTTGAATAATCCAGGTCTTTAATGATGGTCTGGGCACAGCCTTTACTAATGGACAATACGGAACACAGTTCATCCAGCATTACCCGACGGTCACTATGAATGATGTCATAAACTCGATGAATGTTGTGTAATTAATGCAGCTGACGGACGACCAGTCCACTTTGTGCCAGCCATTGAGGATTGACCTACTTCAGCTTCCTCACAACGACGTACCCAATGTCAGACAGTGCTAACATCCAATGTTGAATCTCTATAAACAATATTCAAACGTTCGTGGATGCAAATCGGGGTCTTGCCTTCAGCATTGAGGAATTCTATGACATTACGTTGCTTTAACCGAACTTCTTTGGTGGCCATTTTTAAACCTTTACGGTTGCGCAACCTGTGACTGAAACAGATTGGTAGTGACATACAATGTAGAAAATTGCTTGAGGAATCCCGCTAAATTAATAAATTGTATACCTATAAAATGTTTACATAGATAAAAAATAGGAGGCATTACTTATTGACCTTCCCTCATATTCTTGCCAGATTATTGTTGTCTGCAAGATGCTTAATGGTGATGTTTGCCAGATTGTGTTTAATGGCGATGTCTGCCAGATTGTGTTTATTGGTGATGTCTGCCAGATTGTGTTTATTGGTGATGTCTGCCAGATTGTGTTTAATGGTGATGTCTGTCGGATTGTGTTTATTGGTGATGTCTGCCAGACTGCTGAATTGTTGAAAACATGCATCTTTCTAGTGACAGCATACAGTTCTGAGTCATAGACCAACTTATTAGATTGTTTAATAATTTTGTCATATTGTCTTTTTTTAATGCTTTTCTGCCACATTGTGTTTAATGATTGTATTCTCTGCCACCAGACTGACTGACCTGAACTTCTTGTGTAGAAGTTGTCTCCAGCACAGAGAAGACAGGAATGTAACATTCATCATGCTGCACCACTTTGGCTGCACACTTGATGATACAGAACTTCCCCATCATATCAGCACACCAGAGCAAGTGAAAGCTCTTCAGACCTCGTTCAGGAATTTGTTAGAACATCTTCCTAAACCAGCAATTGTAACTATAGCTAGGTAACTGAATGTTGTAGTCTTTGTTTTAGTAATTGCACCAGTTTCCATAGATATTTCATTAAAACATTTTGCTTTTGTAAATGCATTGGAGCTTCCATAGATAATAATCCTTAGGAATACTATGGCAGGCATGCTTGCGAAGTTGATAACGGACTACACTGGTAACGTCATGAGCATGGTCAAACGCGGGTTTGATGACAGGGCTTGTTGCTTGCCAGAGTGAGGGACAGATTGGCCACTAGTTGCACCTGGCTCTCAGCTTACAACATGTGATGCCTGGGCTTGTCGCTGGCCAGAGTGAGGGACAGATTGGCCACTAGTTGCACCTGGCTCTCAGCTTACAACATGTGATGCCTGGGCTTGTCGCTGGCCAGAGTGAGGGACAGATTGGCCACTAGTTGCACCTGGCTCTCAGCTTACAACATGTGACACCTGGGCTTGTCGCTGGCCAGAGTGAGGGACAGATTGACCACCTGTTGCACCTGGCTCTCAGCTTACAACATGTGACACCTGGGCTTGTCGCTGGCCAGAGTGAGGGACAGATTGACCACCTGTTGCACCTGGCTCTCAGCTTACAACATGTGACACCTGGGCTTGTCGCTGGCCAGAGTGAGGGACAGATTGACCACCTGTTGCACCTGGCTCTCAGCTTACAACATGTGACACCTGGGCTTGTCGCTGGCCAGAGTGAGGGACAGATTGACCACCTGTTGCACCTGGCTCTCAGCTTACAACATGTGACACCTGGGCTTGTCGCTGGCCAGAGTGAGGGACAGATTGACCACCTGTTGCACCTGGCTCTCAGCTTACAACATGTGACACCTGGGCTTGTCGCTGGCCAGAGTGAGGGACAGATTGGCCACTAGTTGCACCTGGCTCTCAGCTTACAACATGTGACACCTGGGCTTGTCGCTGGCCAGAGTGAGGGACAGATTGGCCACTAGTTGCACCTGGCTCTCAGCTTACAACATGTGACACCTGGGCTTGTCGCTGGCCAGAGTGAGGGACAGATTGACCACCTGTTGCACCTGGCTCTCAGCTTACAACATGTGACACCTGGGCTTGTCGCTGGCCAGAGTGAGGGACAGATTGACCACCTGTTGCACCTGGCTCTCAGCTTACAACATGTGATGCTGCTTTGGAACACACACAAGAGGAATAATATACTTTTGGGTTTAGGTCACTGGTTTTGTTATATATGAGGCTTGTCGTCTTGTCCTGGTCACTGGTTTTGTTATATATGAGGCTTGTCTTGTCCTGGTCACTGGTTTTGCTATATATGAGGCTTGTTGTCTTGTCCTGGTCACTGGTTTTGCTATATATGAGGCTTGTCGTCTTATCCTGGTCATTGGTTTTGTTATATATGAGGCTTGTTGTCTTGTCCTGGTCACTGGTTTTGTTATATATGAGGCTTGTTGTCTTGTCCTGGTCACTGGTTTTGTTATATATGAGGCTTGTTGTCTTGTCCTGGTCACTGGGCTATCTCCACAGCCAGAGTTTCTGCCTCAGGTCAGCACTTCTCTGGCCCCATTTGGCATCCAGGTTCATCAGAAGTTAGGCAGTCCTGGAAAATATGTTCCTGGTTTAAACTATTTGTTTCACATTGACATCCTTTCTTCTCACTAATAATATTAGCATTTAAACTTTAGCTTTCTTATAGATACAGCAGTTATTGAGCCCTTTGCCATGTAGATACATGCATATGTTTATCAGCTGATGCTTTCCATATAAAGATTGTGTCTATTTTGGTGGCAGTAACAATTTCCTTATATCTTCAAGAACTGGTTATTCAAAGAGACATTCAAATTTGTGTAAGATTGTGTGCAAAGTGGGAATTCTGGAGTGTTGTGTGCAAAGTGGGAATTCTGGAGTGTTGTGTGCAAAGTGGGAATTCTGGAGTGTTGTGTGGTTTCATTCTGTTCAGGTACATGTTAGGTGATACAAGTTGTGTTTGGATGCATGTTAGTTGACACAAGTTCTCCACTCACTCTCAGTTCACACGTACAACAATAAAAATCATGCTATGCACTTTCTTAAGCGTATCTCAACTCCTCTCCCTGACAGTCACGTATATCATTGATCCACCCATGGGACATAAACATGTATCATTTCAACGACCTTAAAAATTAAAAACACATATGCTGCTCAGTAACTTGTTCTGTCAGGGATATTTTCAATTCTGATGATGGTTTATGCATACCATACAAACTTCCGTCACTTCTGATAAGCACAAGTGAACTTCTGTCACCTTTGGTCAATTGTAATTGAGGATTGTATTAGAAATGTGTTTTTTTTTTCAAGGTGCATTAGAAATGTTTTTTCAAGGTTGCTACCATCTCATACAATTACCAACACAGAATCAAGAATTCAAACAGGATTTGCCTATTTCTGGAACAATTTGACACTTATTTTATAAACAACTGAAAAACAAGACATGTTGAGCAGCTTTAAACAGTGTTGCCATGACAAACCTTAATCAGCAAACAACAACTCGAAATCACAAACAACGGAAATAATACTAGAGTAACTACATTAAGGAATTATAAAGAATCACATGAAATAATAATCAAACGGAATGGAATAAAATATGTGGGACAACTGGTTGAGTAAGGTTGGGCATTTGTTCTCATACTACCAGTTGTCTCTCCCAATACCACCAGTTGTCTCTCCCCATACCACCAGTTCTCTCCCTATCCCACCAGTTGTCTCTCCCCATACTACCAATTGTATCTCCCCATACCACCAGTTCTCTCCCTATCCCACCAGTTGTATCTTCCCATACCACCAGTTCTCTCCCTATCCCACCAGTTGTATCTTCCCATACCACC
Organism: Cepaea nemoralis; assembly: GCA_014155875.1. Classification (NCBI taxonomy): domain Eukaryota; kingdom Metazoa; phylum Mollusca; class Gastropoda; order Stylommatophora; family Helicidae; genus Cepaea; species Cepaea nemoralis. The sequence continues at coordinate 293,991 of JACEFZ010024437.1, read as the reverse complement.
AGTTCTCTCCCTATCCCACCAGTTGTATCTTCCCATACCACCAGTTCTCTCCCTAACCCACCAGTTGTCTCTCCCCATACCACCAGTTGTATCTTCCCATACCACCAGTTGTATCTTCCCATACCACCAGTTCTCTCCCTATCCCACCAGCTGCCTCTCCCCATACTACCAGTTGTATCTCCCCATACCACCAGTTCTCTCCCTATCCCACCAGTTGTCTCTCCCCATACTACCAATTGTCTCTCCCCATACTACCAATTGTATCTCCCCATACCACCAGTTCTCTCCCTATCCCACCAGTTGTCTCTCCCATACCACCAGTTGTATCTCCCCATTCCACCAGTTCTCTCCCTATCTCACCAGTTGTCTCTCCCCATACCACCAGTTGTATCTTCCCATACCACCAGTTCTCTCCCTATCCTACCAGTTGTCTCTCCCCATACTACCAGTTGTATCTCCCCATACCATCAGTTGTCTCTCCTTTCCTGGCTGTTGTCTTCATCTCTTTCTATTCCTTAGCTGTTCCCGAGTACCCAGGATGCAGGATGCCATCTTCAGTGTCTTGTTTCCACAGCTTTAGTGCAGTAGAACCCATGTTATTGTTGGTGGTGTTGATGTCATTGCTCCACCAATGAGCTGTAAAGTGCTGTTACATATATTGTCTAGAGATGTTTGTTTCTAAGTCAATTGTGAGCAAGACATTTGTCATGTCGATGGATGTAGAGGGTGGTGACAGACAGGGTATCCTTGCTTATCAAGAGATCAACAACAGGACACTGGAGTTCATTGTGCATTTGGGCACAACTCAGGAACTCACTTGTGTTCAGCAACTGTTTAATATCACATCCAGAATCAATGCAGACATACTTCAAATGTTGGGAGGAGTGAACATAAGAAGTAGAAGAAGAAGAAATGTTGGGCGTAATAGTAATTCACCTGTTTAGTGACTAAACATACAACTTGACATGAAGCAATGCACACTAATCAATAGTAGCTGATAATGAATAAATATTGGTAGCGAAACATTAACATTCAACTATACACATGTTTGGGGGGCATGGTAGCCTGCCAGCCCAGCAGGCATGAGTTCAAATCCTGTCTCAAGGTGGGCATTTACACATTGTCCTGGGCTGCCAGGTCAACCCAGCCTCAGACAGGTACCAGGAGATGTTATGGGAGGTAAAGGTGGAAGATATGACATAGACTACATCACCCACCCATTGAGTGCTGATTGATCTATACGAATAGGGACAAGGTCCAATATTCCTTTGTTATACACGTCAGTGAGAGCAATAGTGTGGCTAGAAGTAGCTCTGTAGTTTGATCAGTGGTGCTGTTCACTTCAGCTGTAGCTGTCTCATGAGACATATTGGGGCTGTGTGACTTTGAAGTATATGCAGTCAGAGTCAGCATGAGGTAGGTTACACAGAGCATCCCACTCAGTCACTCAGATGTATGGCGTTGTTAACACTTCAGTTTAAAAAATAAGTTGAGTTGAACTAAGAACCGACATCACAGCACTCAACATTCCCACGCTTGCTCCATCCCCTCATTCAGCAGCCAGCGAAGAGTCAAACTGCTAATGGTTCCAACTGCCATCTGATTGAAAGATCTCCTGGTTTTTCCCTCTTAGTTTTGAGATTCGTCCAGAACCCCTGCCATATCATTCTCTCCACAAACAGGTTCTCAGTCTGTGCTCTCACTTTTTCCACTTGGGCACACACCATCTATGCAGTGCAGCTTTCCTGACAATCCCTGCATTCCCGATCCAATGTTATTATTTTTTTATTTAATGCTCACTCACTTTGAACTCACGTAGTCCATGCGCACTACTTCTAGTAGTAGCTGGACTGAATTTTGCGCGTGGATTAGCTTTCCCTATTAACAGTGTCCCTCGCCATCAGGCAAACCCACTCTGACTTCAGAGTTACTTGTAATTTACGTCCACAAGTCAAGGTCGAGAGGTGAACATTTTAGTCTAATTGTCTGGTGTAGGTGTTGAACCCCTTACCTCGGCATCAGCACACAGATGTTTAAAAACCTGCATTCCTATCCAAATCGGCCATGCTGACCTACCAATGTTATTAAGACACTGTCTGGCTTTTCCTTTCGCATTCTGACCCACTCCTCTCCTCTCCCAGTGTTCTCAAGCATGCTCAATTCTCCGATTGTATCCTCTGCCTGAGTCATCCATGATTTTCCTCTTATCAGCCTGTCTCTTAAATGTAACCTGGGTTTCATGTAGGGGGTGTTCTGTGTCTGCAATCTCTTGTGCATCCCAGTATCACCAGCATAGCTTCATTCTGTTTGCACTCTTTGACACTGTGAGCAGTCCAATCCATACTCAATTACTGATAGAATCAGATGTTGATAGAGTATGAACACCATTGATTGCTCCTTGTCCATTGTTACCTTGGTTTTCATTCCACCAAGTTCCTTCTTTGATCTCATAACAGCTGCTTTCACATGATCCCTGAATTACAAACTTCTGTCAAAGGTGATCAAGGCATCTCAGTTTACTCTCTTTGTTACATTTTCTGCCATTTATTGTGAGTTGATTTATTTGGTTGTTTCAGGATTTGAGATTTAAAGATTGAGTACAACCTACTACTCTCAACGCTGATTGTATTTTAGTACGAACCTAAGGCCTTGTTCACATCAATTGGAAGCACTAGATTCAAAGTTTGCTCTCGTTTGAGCTCGTCAGTAGTGCATACCCCCGATTAGACCCAGGATCGAACTCTGTACTGACGGATGTCAGGCGCGGCGATCGGCCCTATATGCAAGTATATCATCTGCAAGTGTCAGTATCCTTCCAATCCAATTCAAAGAAGCAAATATGTGATCTTACAACAGACTGATTTAATATTGAGCAGAGCCAGACGGGCTTGCATTCTGTCCCCTAATATATTTGACTCTGATCTGTTTTGCTGAAACACCATGAGGTATGTTAGAGAAGATATTGGCAAGGATCGATACATAGAAATACCTAAACTCCAATATGCTGTTGTCACAGTATTAGCAACTAAAATATTATTTTGTCCTTGAGTGCATGTTATTTCATATTGAGCAGTATAATTGGTTGCTAAAATGAAGTTATAGTGTAGGCAGATATTCTGTTGAAATTTATAGTACAGTATGCCCGCCAACATGACTGGACAAGTTCTTTGTATCTTGTTGTTTCAGATCAAGCGACGATGGCTACTGCCCCAAAGATGTTGTAGACCAGTATCAGATTGATGTTCTTAAAATCTTAGAGGATTTGTATGGACCTTTACAGATAAATAAACATTATGAATAAACAATCAAGAACAGATGAAAGAACTCTGGCGGTGTGATTTAATTACAAATATATTTTCATTTACCTCATATAAATATGTGCCTGTAATGTCTCTTTTGAAAGTTTATCTGCATACATTAAAATATAAATGAGTAGAATACCAAAAGTGTCAACTTGTTTTATAAGAATAGCATGTTTAGACATTATAACCACATATCTGAAAAGGTCTTTATATGTTATTCTTGTCACATCTGTATGTATGTAAGCAGCTAGGATAGAATAAAAACATTTGGTAAATAGAAAATGATTGTTATAATTACCTAGAAGGTTGTCTGTCAACAACTCACTGACAGACATCATCGGGTACTTCTCTCACACCAATACAAGAATACTTGCAAGTCGTGTGGGAGGCAAAATACATAGTGCAAGTTTATTGCCATTGGCTCGCTACAGCAGTGAACAGTCGCTAATGAAACACATAACACTCTACCACAGAATCCTCTATCACAAATAGCTAACCACTATGCTACTTTCTATCTATGTAGTTACAACAAAACCCTAGCTCTATTCTAAACGAGGTGTACTCGACACGTCCTGTCTCCCGTCTGCCAATCTTTCCCCCAGCCGGTACACACCACGCGGAGTCACCTTCACCTTGACGCGTGTTGCCTCACCTGGCACGCTTGATGGCAAACGTGTCATGTTGAGTGTCTACTCAACTTCTCCCGCTACCACGAGGCGTGATGCTTATCGTGGTTAGAGTGCTAACTCTCTGAACCACGCCTGCGTGTCTCATGAGGGAATGGTTAACCTGACCCTATTCCCTCATCTCCCCTGCCCTTGCCTCGGGCACAGTATCCCCTCATGGCCTCTTTAAGATTACCTGCTCTTCCTGGCTGAGGGGATGTGTTCAAGTCTTTGACACACACCCGCCCCTCCTGTGTTGCGTCACCAACTTTCACTCATTGGTTGTGACGCAAGAGGTTTCTAAAAAATTAGTGTCTCTAATTTTTGTCAAAGACTCTAGATAACCTGGCTTTGGGCATTCTAATAGACTCCTACTGACTTTTACCACAATGTAGCGAAACTTTACTTGGCTACTGGCAATCGCCACAAACTTGACTGGTTGGCGTGAGCCCTTTCTCACATGCTATATTATACTTATTAGAGGTATGTCTGAACCGGACCGTTGTCTTATAAGACCTGCCCTCACATAGTAAATTAACTTACTACCCATCCAAAGTTGACTTTCTTAGGGTCAACACATGAATTGCTTCATGTCCCCCATATAATATCTAACAACCATTATACAAGAGTGTGTGCGATAGGCTTTACCTACATCGCTTCCGCGTGTAAAGTTCCATTTCACTGTTAAGATAGTTTTTCGTTGTCTATTATGTCCCCTGACCCAAAGTTATCTCCCTTTGATTTACAAAAAGTGTATGTAATTTATATGTTTGTTTTCCTGGTTGTTTGCGTGTTTGTATGTAATTAATCTACTAATCTAATTCCTACTCTATATTTATAACTTGTATGTGTATGTATGTTAGTTTTTTTTACGTGTCATAATTTGGTTCAATGTGGCCACAAACTAGGTGCATAACACTAATTCAGTGACTACATTCCCTGGTTATGAAACCCAAAATACTGTAATCTAAGTTCTAACCTATATTACAGACAACACATTCACATTAGCACATGTTCACTAACGAAAAACAACAATCACACAAACAAATATTAAAAGTTAAGCGAGGCAGCAGAAGAATTTGCTGACTAACCTCCCTCTCTCCTGTCTCTCTTCGATTCGTTTTCACATTCAAACTTCTGTCATACTCCTTTCACTCCTAATTCTATCATACATCTTTTATCCTTATATACCCATTCTTCTGATTATTTAAAAACCTTTGAGTAACACTGTACAGATTCGGCGCAGTTTGATGACTGTCGAGCCCAATGACTGTGCGTAAGTCGCTGCACGAGTCATCTATTTACACTATATTTACATGGATGAGACCGTGTTGATAATTTGTCCCCTTGATCTCATCGTACAGTATATTACATTAATCTAAGACTCTACACTATAACATAGTAATCCTATTTCTATATCTCAGTATTTGATGTGTTATCTAACTTTTGTCATGCTAATTATCTGATATGTTTATCTAATCTAAGGGATGTAATCTAACTATTTCACTGTACATGATGTGATGTGAGTTATGTACCTTAATTAAATGGATGATGTGAACAGAAATTATATACTTTTCTACCACTATATTACCTAATTTTTTTAAATTGACAAGAAATTATATGATTGATGTTCTTACTCTAAATGGTGTAAATGATGTAAGTTCACTTATGTAATGTAAAATGATAATACTAATAAATGGTAATGTTTGATCGATGGTATGATTTCACTAAGATGGAATTAGCTAAACTATATTGCAGTTAAATGAAATATCACAATCTAAATGGTGCTATGTCTATCACTATTTTAATTTAATTTATTATGATGTAATTAACTATATTTATGTTTAATCTAATATTGTAATTTAAATTTAAGTTAAGTAACCGGGTTAATTACCGTACTACCTAAACTATTTAACTAAATGAGAATTATTATATTACCTAATTCTATCTCTACTTTATCATTATTTTAAAATATTTAATTACATATCACATTAAGTTTATATACACTGTATTTAGTTCCTTCAGGATAGTAGTTGCCTTCATGTTTGCACATTGGTTGTATAGGCATAATAAATCTACACAATTTGCCTGGGTATCTGAAATACATTATACAGTCATACTAGAGTTTTCTCGGTAGTGCCCGTGTAGAGATTCGCTGGTGTCGTAGCTCAGTCTTTTTAGTGTCTATAATTAAGCACTGTTCTGACACTGTTCTCTGCATTTCACACACATGATACACCGGAATGGAGCTTAGTTGAAAATGAGCTGTCCTATTACACACGGTAGTATCTACGTTCTGCAGCACAGTTCTTTAGTTCATGTCTGCGGACACCTGATAGTTCATTGTACTTGGTTCAGTATTTAGCACATAAAGTAGATGTATATGTAACACATTTTATATACATTATTGTAATCTATTTATGTACTGACTATCACTCTCTATCTATATGCGGACTTTCGGGTATTTCTACCCCTGATGGTCTACTAAGGGTATCAGCTAAAATGTTGTCTTTACCCTTGATGTGTTCTATACTAAACGTATAGTTCTGCAAAATAAGAGACCACCTGTATATCCGGTCGTTTCGGTGCACCCCGGACTGGATGACTGTAATGGGAGAATTATCTGTCTGGACAATGAAGTGTACACCTGCCAGAAATCGATGGAGCTTTCTCACCGCATAGATGACGCTTAGGGCTTCTAGTTCTGATATTGAATATCTGGACTCGGCAGGTGTGATCTTACGGCTCACGTAACAAATCGGGTGGAAGATGCCCTCATAAAATTGGCCTAGGACTGCAGCGATGGAGATCCTGCTGGCATCTGTCCTAAGATAATAAACGAGCCCAGGATTAGGCAAGCGGAGGATGGGAACATTACTAAAAAGCATTTTCAATTTTGACAATGCAGAAATTAATAATGCATCTTTCACATTTCATTTCTACAATGCTTTTAAAACATTGGAATATAGAATTGTAATTTCTGAGTAATTTACTAATCCAAAAGGCTTCTGACCTGTTTCTTTCTGTTAGACATGGTCAGATTCATAATTTTGGTACTAATTTTCAGGTCAGTCTATAGTTGGACTTGAGAAATGACATGACCCAAAAATGAATTTATTTTAGGCATAATTTGACTTTGCTTGGTTTGACAGTGAGACCGAAGAGTCGCACTCTGTCAAAGGCATGTCTCAGTTTCAGTAGGTGTATTGTCCAGTCATCAGTATTCTGATTTATTCATGTGTATTCTATAAGTTCACTACATGTATGCCCCTCGTCGGATTTGCCAGTCTCAGCTAACTAGTGTAGTTGCGCTATGTATGTCTGTCGTCTGATCACTTGGTGTTGTTGCAATATGTTCGTCTGTCTCTACTTCTGTCTGTTGTCTTGAAAAGTAAAGTTTACGCATGTTGACATGGAATATCTCTAAGTGTATGTTTATCGATATTTCATAGTCAACATGTACCATGGTTATGTACCACCTTGAATAGTCGTTGCCATTTCGTTGGTATGGAAGTAGCCTAAATCTGTCTTGATCAAGTTCAAGATCACTGGTTCTTGCACCGTTGTTTGTGTGTTTGTGGTAGAACTGACCCTTCCTCTATCAAATGGCTTGGGAGCCAGTATAGAAGGTTGTACTTCAGTTGTAGGATGTCTACCCTTAAACTTTTGTACCAATTGTTGACAGACATTACACGCAAATACATTATGAAAACATAATTTTATCTTCTTGAAAAAACCTGGTCTGGTGTTGTTGTATGCAAGATGACCAGTCACCGGTGTTTTATGTGCATATTTTGGCATAGTTAACCGGTGTTGTTCAGGTAACACCTGTTCATGGTTACCAGTAGCATGACCTGTAGTTGAAATGCCATTCTTACGTCTAAATAAACAAGATGCATTTTTGGTCACTCTGGCTTTGACCTTTAACAATTTTAAGTATGGAGACACATTAAGAGTAGATTTCTGGTGGTGTAAAAGTTTCTGTTTGTTTGTGTCATCTGTGCTGGTTGTAGAAAGCATCAGTAGTGTCTCATCTTGTAATATGTTATGATGTTTTGAAGTGTCTGTTTTGGCTGTTGTAATAGTTGCCTTTACTTTTTCCCATGCAACTATTTCATCAATCGTACAATGTTTTAGTTGGGGTAAGCACCCCAGAATTAAATCAGTACAAGGGTTGTTCAGTATTGCACAGGTAAAGGTACCAGAGAGAAAAGGAGAATCAATATGGGCTTTTGCCAAAGGGTAAATTTCAATGTTACCCGAGAAGGTACGGCATTTGACAGTATCACCTGTGTAATCACCCGGATTAACCAGTTCTTTCCGAAGACCAATAAGGGTGCTGCCGCTGTCCAGCAAACACTGGCATGCTACATTCATTGACCATCGCATTGTGGAACACAAGATTGCCTCTGGAGGCTACTGCTGCGTTTACACTCTCAGATGAGCATAGTACTGTATGTCCACATTCTAGTTTCGCGTCTGTATGGAATTGGTGACATCGTTCACAGCTGTCGAAGCTCAACATATCGTATGCACCACAAACATTTTCTGCTTGGTTATTAGGTAAGTCACTTTCACTCTCAGACTCATTCTCACTACCACCATCTGAAGAGGTGTCAATCAGAATAGCATTGCTAGCTTTCATACGTTGGCGGCCCAGGCACTTATTACTATAATGGCCATAGCTGGAACAAAAAAAACATTTAATGGCCCGCCTGTATGCAGATCTTTTGCTCTGCTGTTTCTTGATCACTTTTTCAAGATGCGCCGGATAATTTGGCGATTTGTCACACATAGCATAAGAATCATGTACAAGTTGACAATGTATGCATTTGGACACTTTCATGTCTTTCTTATCATATTTCTGAAAAGGTTTTCTATTACTCTGATATTTTGGTTGGTCTTTCACAAAAGAAACTATTTCAGAGTCATTTGAAGTTTTAAAGACATCTCTGTTAGAAGAAAAATATGCCGATCCTTTCTTTTCAAACTGTTCTATGTTTTCTATGTCTGACTGCTGTAAAAATTTAGCAAACGGAGAAGGTATGGTGGATATAACCTTATCCATAGCAATTAAGTTTTTTAATCTATCAAAGTCTCTTCCTATGTTAGCCGCTTTAAGCCATCTATTTAGTACACTTAGAACATTTGAGACGTAATCAATGAAAGTCTCATTGGGTTTAGGCTTTAAATTTGAAAATTGATTTTGATATCCAGGGGCATCAAGTAAAAAGTGTTGCATTATCCTATCATGGATGTATTGATAGTTAGATCTGAGGTCTGTTGGTATGGACTCTATTACTTTGAGGGGCTCACCACTGAGATTCTTCATAAAAATTGGAGCCCACATTTCTAATGGAACCTGGTGAAATTTAAATTGGTACTCTACGTTCTCTATCCATGCTGATATGGGATCATCTTTACAGTATGGTTTGATAATATTTTTGTATTTGTTGAACTTATTTTCCTCTTGTTGACTTCTTAGTTTAGTGGCAGAGATTTCTGCGTGTGACTCTACGTCCCTTTCTTTCATCTTTAACTGTGTCTCTGATTCTACTTGTATCTGTTTTTCTTTGACTCTTGCCATTTCAGCTATTTCAAATTGCTTTAATTCTAGTTCTTTCTGTTTTATCTCCTTCTCATGTTCTAACTGTTGTTGTTTAAGTTCTAATTCTTTCTGTTTTGTCTCTTTATCATGTTCTAACTGCTGTTGCTTTAATTGTATTTGATGTTGTCTTTCTTCTTCTCTTTGTTGTGCGCGTTCGTCCCTTTCAGCATCTTTTGCTTCTTTAAATTTCTGATCTGCATATTGTTGTAACTCTTTTCCTGTTAATTCTAGATCTTTACCTGCTTTTATGAAGTCTGATAAAGTTGCCATCTTAATTTAGCATTTGGTTCGCAGTGACAGGCAATGATGACTTTTATCAGTTATTTATCTTTGATATGTTATTTTTATTCACTAATGAGCGCAAAGAATTGTACTCTTTGCTGGTGCCCTGCAAAATTTAATGCTGAAAAAACAGAGCACAAAAAATACAATAGTGTCTCAAAAGCTGAAAAAGAGATGCACTATTAATCAAATTGCATGCCAAAATATATAAGTGTACTCAGCTTTAACGTTCCCGAGGATCGGGGAACGGAACTCCGTCGACACAGGTCACCTTGATACTTTAGGGTGGAAACACGTTACGTAATTGGGACACCATAGTTGGCACACCGGCATCCGTACACAGCTGTTGTTCACTCTTCGATATGTAGGGCGGCAGTGTTACGCCCAGAGGTGCACGATATAATTACCCTGACAACTAAGGACAATGACTTAGACAATGACAGAATCACGAACAACTAGAATATGTATCACGTAAATTAAATGTCGATGTCCTGTCTTCGTTCTATCAGTATTGCCTTACGTTACTATTCTAGTTAATTTATGTAAGTGTTGTGCAAGCAAGTGCCATCTGCTCGCCCGAAAGTAGTTCCATCGTGACGGTAAACAATGAGAAAATAGACCAAAAATATTAATAACTGCTTTTCATAAATATAAATAACCTAATGATGTTTAAATAAATAAATATATTACTTTCGTAAATCAAATAAAGAAATAATAGCTGATATAACGTACCGATTCAGGCGAGCGCTGTTTAGCAACTTTGTAAACACTCGCTTGCTGTATGCTAATGAGCCCAGACGACTGTTTGTCAATCATCTGACGTCACAGCACAGCGCGATGAAAAATCGATATTGTTTGCTGGCTTCGTATCGCTCCGCCGTGAATCATTTTTGGTACTCATTTCTCAACAAAAAGGTAAATATATAAATAAATACGAGAAACCAAGAATATTAATACTTACAGCTTTGATGAATACATACTTTGACTAAATAAATATTTCATAAACACAATTAAACAGTTTAATACGTCACGATAGGCACATTTCTAGCTTGCAACATTTTTCTCGTCTGCACAAATCACCGTCACTACACAAATTAAATTAAACCCTAGTCTGGAGCTCGTGGACGAGTGGATTAGCTTGAACTTTGCGTCCAAGCTTCACTTCTGACAACCACAATTACCCTGGCCTGTCAACAACTCACTGACAGGCCTCATCGGGTACTTCTCTCACACCAATACAAGAATACTTGCAAGTCGTGTGGGAGGCAAAATACATAGTGCAGTTTATTGCCATTGGCTCGCTACAGCAGTGAACAGTCGCTAATGAAACACATAACACTCTACCACAGAATCCTCTATCACAAATAGCTAACCACTATGCTACTTTCTATCTATGTAGTTACAACAAAACCCTAGCTCTATTCTAAACGAGGTGTACTCGACACGTCCTGTCTCCCGTCTGCCAATCTTTTCCCCAGCCGGTACACACCACGCGGAGTCACCTTCACCTTGACGCGTGTTGCCTCACCTGGCACGCTTGATGGCAAACGTGTCATGTTGAGTGTCTACTCAACTTCTCCCGCTACCACGAGGCGTGACTGCTTATCGTGGTTAGAGTGCTAACTCTCTGAACCACGCCTGCGTGTCTCATGAGGGAATGGTTAATCTGACCCTATTCCCTGCCCTTGCCTCGGGCACAGAATCCCCTCATGGCCTCTTTAAGATTACCTGCTCTTCCTGGCTGAGGGGATGTGTTCAAGTCTTTGACACAGTCATTCAAAAAATGTATGTGTAAATGTGTACATTTGATATGCTGTTATATTTCTGATACACCTGTTGCAGAATCATGTATAGAAAAAGACAAAACATGCCACCATTACTTTACAAGCAAACAGTTACAGCACCTATGGTTAGAAAGCAGATTATGCAACTGCAGTAACTATAGAGGAAAGTGCACCTTCACATGGCTTCTAGGTTCTGCATGAACCATGCAAGTACCACATATTTATTTCCAATATGGATATTCAATCTATATCTTTCTATGGAAAACATTTCGGCCAAACATTTCCTTTCAACACAGATGTCCAGTCTAGATCTTTCTACGGAAAACATATAAACCAAACATTTCTTTCCAGCACAGACATTTAAGATAGATGTTGCTATACAAAGTATAGTCAACATGTCATGTGGAGACAATCAAATGACAGTTTAGCTGCATCTATGAAGTATACAGCAAGTTGATGAGGATGGAGAAAGTCATAATTTTATCTGTTAAAATGGAAACAAATTTTCCTGTTGAGATAGTGTGGCTTTGAGATATGGCACCTCCATCAAACTTGACAGCTAATGGATTTAAATTTAGTTGGAAAGTATGCCTCCTCCCTTTCCTCCCAATCCTTAGGTAGTGAAATGGATGTAAAGCTTTCTCAGATAAGGGTTAAACAAGGAGGTCTCCATTTCACATTGAACATCTCTTGATAACTGGAAGTGTAAGCTGAGTAAACTGTCCTGGCGAAAGTTTTATAAAGTAGTGAACCTACTCACAACAAAATATTAATTGTATATTAGAAGAACAGACGGTCAACAAGTAGATCTCTTGTGCTGAGATACACTAGGATGGCTAGCGTACACTGAGTGCTGATTCTGCGATGGAAAAAGCGTCCTAGTGGCACGAAATTGAATATTGCTTGGATAGCGAATCAATTGCGTGGAAAGTCCGAACCGAAAGCTCACTGTGTGAGTATCATTAAATATGAAAAAAGTGTCCTAGTGGCATGAAATGGAATATTGCTTGGATAGCAAATCCATTAAGTGGAAAGTCTGAATTGAAAGCTCACTGTGTGGATGTCATCTGCAGACTGCATTCTTCTGGTTTCCTGTGGTGAACGGAAGCCCCAATATACGGAAGTGAGGCCTAGCAGCCATGTGCAGGACGTGATGATTCCTTGGGTGAGCCTAGTACCAGAGCGCTATGTGTCGGCTTTGCAATTTTGGATGGCGGGGAATGCCCATGGTCTGCCCCTGCCTTCCCTTGAGGGCTGACCTGGATGTCTTCGGCTGTTCTAAACGGGGCAGCTGGGATGGGGGAATAACACCACAACAGTGAGAGTCAAATGTCCTACGAAACACCCGGGAAGGTTAACCCGGTCAACAAATGCCTGCAGAGTCGGATGTGTCTGCCTAACGGTGCAAGAACACAGCTCTTCTGTAAACAGGCACAACGTAATCACGTCTGAAAAAAACTCTCCGGATGAATGCAGCAGGAGAGAAGAAGAAGAAGACTGCGATTATGGTACCTCTATGACCCATGACTGGGTTATGGGTTGATTTGATTCCTCCCTCCCTCCCTCTCCCCCCCCCCTCCCCTCCAACATTGAATGGCATTCCAGCCTGTATTGTGTTGCTTGGTGAACCCCCTCCCTCTGCAGTAAGCACTGCTGGAGCTCTGATAACAATTGCTATCCCTTCAGTGTTTTCAAACATCTACTATATTGTGGTGCTTGGTGAACATGATTGCACATGTGTCTGTGTTAGTGCATCTGTGAACAAAACCTGGTTGCACACACATTCAATATGTTTAGGAGAAATAATAATGAGAGCCTTGGACCAGACATATTAACAGTATATATTACCTCTTAATGCTGCCTAGCAATTGTTTGCCGTATTGATAGTTTTCTTTTGTTGTCAGTGCTATTTTAAAAGACAGCTAATTCAATGAATTTACAACTCTGAGTTAATTTAACCAGAAATAAACTAAGCAAACTTTTCTAATCTTCAAGTAAAGTAGATGTGTTGGATGCAGTCCAGGGTACATTCAGTGTCGACTTTAAAATAACAGGAATGTACACACATGGACGTTTATTACAAATGCACATATAACTTACTAAAGCATTAAGGAAAATCAGGTACACACGACATGCAATGAAGGTGAATCCAGTGCTGCAGACTTTCTTCTCTTTCACATTTGTATACTTGTCAGTGTCTCAAGACAAAATATGTATATTGTACCATCAGAAACTACAAGATGATAAAATCTAGTTAGTTAGTCGACAGATCATCCTCATTCCACATCTAACCATTCAGTCTTTAAGTGCTCAGATCCCCTTCTCAGTAAATCCTGCAGCGTGTAGCGGCTCACAACACCAGTTCTGTTTTGGTTTATTAATCTTCTTTGGCTTCCTGCATAGTATATGTGTTTGGGCCACACCTCTTCCCACTTGCTGTTTTCGCAGTCTGACCGTGCATGTAGATTCACAGTCATCACTTGGTTCTCACAAAAGACTTACTACTCATAGAGCTTTCAGAATGGCAGCCTGGTCCGTGGCTCGTCAACCCTCCACAGTAGCCTTACCTGCAAGGCAGTCAGCAAGCCTACTCATTTCCATGCCCTGGCACGAAAATAAAAGTAATCTTCGCCAGCCGTGACCGCTCCAGAGACAACAACCACTGTGTTCGGGCCCACCCTATCTCTATCTTCTTGAGCATACCCATTGAGTCACTAAGGAAACATGCCCGAGTAAAGGTCTGAGTTTCGAGCCATGTTATTGCTTTACTTACTGCCATTAATTCCATAGTCAGGCTACTTGTGGTCAAGGCAAAAACACCGGAATCTTCCTTTACGATTCTCCCTCCAGCCTGAGCCGTAAAGGCCCACAAACTTCTTACCCGTCTGTGTAAACGACAGCATCACCCTCTAAAGAATTTTAGAAACCTGTACTTCCGCCTTCACGGCCAATGGAGTGTCTTATCTGCATTTTCTGTCTAGTTGGATGCAAACTAAAAAGTACGTACAGAGTTCTGTTGGCACTGGTACCCACTGTCAGGTCTTAGTCAGATATGACTGAGCTACCATATAACAGTAGACGGTACTACCTGGTTTCTGTTAGACGCTTACCAAACCCGACACCCCACATTGTGCCAACGGCTTCGGGCGGAAGAGTGCAATTGGGAGGGTACAAGCCTTACCCTGGTGCGAGGAAATGCAAGCTAAAGACAAAATGTCATGGCAGGGCAGACCAGGCCCTAAGCCTTTGTTGGCGGCTGGTCTAGGATCGAAGCTCCGACAGGCGGACAGTTAGAGCATTGCTTTGCTGATCCGGCAGCTTCTGCAGCTTGTCTTGTTCCAGATGTAGGGGTGTTACCTTTCCTCTGGAGTGAACTAGGCAGGCCGAGAGAGGGATCATGCTGCATGGGCAACACATGATCTCTATATTTTAGCCCAGGCTTTGTGCTATGGAGAGGCAATTAACTCCATTCCTGGTCTTAACTGGTCTCGGAATCAAAGCGAGAGGCAACTGTTACGGGTTATAAGTCCTTTGTCAGTTGGCGTAGACATGGGGCGCCACGCGTTGCCTCTGACGGTGGGAGACACCTACAGGTGTCACTGATCAGCTACCGCCCGCCTCAAGCTGGGCAGCCCCCGGCCAATTGGGTGCTGATCCGCCACAGCCTGCCTGCTTCAATGGGTGCTTGGGGCTAGGACAAAATCTGAATCGCAGGCTGTAAAACCAATGCACCAGGTACAAATAAAAATAGAAACCTCAAGCTACGGCTTGCAACCTGGAACGTGAGAACCATGTGTCCAGGATTTTCCACTGACTTGACCAATATTGACGATGTGAGAAAAACGGCTGTGATTGATGCCGAACTCAATCGTCTTAACATTGATATTGCTGGCCTGCAGGAGACTCGCCTCGCCGAGGAAGGGTCACTCAGGGAAAATAATTACACCTTTTTCTGGAAGGGTAGAGGGCAGGCAGAAAAAAAGGCAACACGGTGTGGGCTTTGCAGTGAAGAATTCGCTACTGGGAATGATTGAAATTCCAGCAGGAGGAAATGAAAGACTATTATCCCTGCGCTTGGCAACCTCTTGTGGGTTTGCCACCATTATTACTGCATATGCACCGACACTCGATTCCTCTGATGATGTGAAGGATTCGTTCTATGAGGAGTTAGACTCCGTGATCAAGGCAGCTCCAAAATCTGACTACATTTATATGCTCGGTGATTTCAATGCTCGTGTGGGCAAGGACTCGAGTTCATGGCCAGTGTGCCTTGGAAAATACAACATCGGTCGTATGAATGAAAATGGGCAAAGGCTGCTGGAGCATTGCACCAGTAATGACCTATGTATTACAAACTCCTTTTTTAAAACAAAAGAGATGCATAAGGTCACATGGAAACATCCAAGATCCGGCCATTGGCACCAGCTGGACTTCATCATCACACGGAGACAACATCTGAACCATATATCATTGACTCGAAGTTACCACAGTGCTGACTAGTGATACGGATCATTCTTTGGTTGTTGCAAGGGTTAGACTGAGACCAAAGAGAATCTACACAGCTAAACACAAATCTAGCCCCAGGATTAATATTATTAACACTCATGATCCTGAAAAGTGCTTTCAGTTTCAACAGCAACTTGAAGACGCTTTCACTGATACACCAGAAAATTGTACAGTAAATGAAAAGTGGGGTCAAATTAAGGAAACTCTTTATAAAACTGCCGTAGGGGTTTACGGCACTGTGGATCATAAGAGGCAGGACTGGTTTGCGGCAAACAGCGAGACTCTGCAGCCCTTGATTGATAAGAAGAAGAAAGCTCTCTTAAGAAACAAGGAAAGACCAACGCGTAACACTCTGAGTGAGCTAAGGCAAGCTAGGAAGGATGTGCAAAAGGCTGCCAGGCAGTGTGCAAATGATTATTGGATCAAGTTATGTGAGTCCATTCAAATCGCAAGTGATAAGGGAAACATAAGAAGCATGTATGAAGGAATAAAGAAAGCCTGTGGTCCAGTGATCAAAAGAAGTGCACCATTGAAAACCTTGACTGGAGAAATCATCACTGATAAGAAACAGCAGATGGACAGATGGGTAGAGCACTATTTGGAGCTTTACTCAAGTGAGACCAAACTAGCGGATGATGCCCTCAACGCCATAGAGGCTCTACCAACTCTTGACCACCTGGACACACTTCCCACCATAACAGAAGTTAAGTGTGCTATAAATGAACTTGCATCTGGCAAGGCTCCAGGTAAGGATGGGATTCCAATAGAGGTTATCAGGAGTGGGCAAGACACACTCACTATACAGATCCACCAGCTAATAGAGCTATACTGGCGTGAAGGACAAGTCCCACAGTATTTCAAAGATTCAAGCATCATAACATTGTACAAGAACAAGGGCGATCGGAGCGACTGCAACAACTATAGGGGTATCTCACTTCTGTGTATTGTTGGAAAAGTATTTGCCAGAATTGTTCTTCGCAGACTTCAAGTCCTAGGAGATCAAGTCTACCCCGAATCACATTGTGGCTTTCGACAGAACCGGTCTACCACTGATATGATATTCTCATTGCGACAAATGCAAGAAAATGCCGTGAACAGAATCAACCACTGTTTATTGCCTTCATCGACCTCACAAAGGCATTTGATTTGGTCAGTCGTGAGGGTCTGTTCAAGGCACTAAAGAAGATTGGCTGCCCACCAACTCTTCTGTCCATTGTGGAATCGTTCCACACAGGCATGAAGGGTATAATCAAGTTTGATGGTGCAACTTCTGAAGAATTTGAAATCAAGAGTGGAGTTAAGCAAGGTTGTGTACTAGCTCCCACCCTCTTTGGAATATACTTTTCACTTCTACTGAAATATGCCTTTCGTGATCAGGATGGTGGTATATACATTCACTCACGCTCTGATGGCGGCCCGTACAATGCTCAGAGGTTGAAGGCTAAGACCAAAATTAGGAGGGTACTGATCAGAGAGTTGCTTTTTGCAGATGATGCTGCAGTTACGACCCACTCTGAGGAAGAATTGCAATGTCTACTATCTGCATTCTCCAATGCTTGTTCTGAATTTGGTTTAACAATTAGCAAAAAGAAGACACAGATTATGTCACAAGGTGCACATGGGGTACCATCAATCTTTATTGACGACGCCGAACTAGAGATAGTAGACCATTTTACATATCTAGGATCAGTGGTAAATAGCAAATTATCCCTAGATCAGGAAATCAACATCCGGATTGGTAAGGCAGCAACAACAATGAACAGGTTAAGAAAAAGAGTCTGGGAGAACAGGAAGCTTACTGCCAAAACAAAAGTCCTTGTCTATCAAGCCTGTGTCCTTAGTACTCTTCTCTATGGCAGTGAAACCTGGACAACTTACTCACACCAAGAGAAAATTTAAACAGCTTTCATATGCGGTGTCTGCGAAGAATTCTTGGTATTAAGTGGCAAGACAAAATCACAAATACTGAAGTATTGGAAAGATCAGGTTGTGTGACAGTTTATTCCATGCTCAGTCTTCGTAGACTTAGATGGATAGGACATCTTAGGAGAATGGATGATGGTAGAATACCAAAGGATATCTTTTTTGGTGAATTACAGATGGGTAAGAGATCTCAGGGTCGGCCTCTACTACGATACAAAGATGTGTGTAAGCGGGACATGATTGATACAGGCATTGATAATGCACATTGGGAGCAAGTCGCCGCTGAACGTGTTGCATGGAGGGCAAACATCAGAAATGGAATAAAGACAAAGGAGAAAATTATTGCAGATAAGTCACACACCGAGCGTTTGAGACGTAAGATGGTGCATGATCGTGGAAATGACCACGTGTTCACATGCACCCACTGTGAACGGACATTTACAGCGCAAATTGGCCTTATCAGTCACACTCGCTACCGCCATATGTAAAAGTTATTATGCCTTTTTAAAGCACAAACTATCGTCTGTCAAGACGGCAAGGTGCCAATGTGTGTGTGTGTATGGTACCCACTCGCTAGATTCTAAGTCCTCAGGTTAACAGACCTATTGAAGAATGTCTTCGGCATTGACCCATCCACTATAAAACATACTAGACAACAGAAACTACAAGACAACAAAAACATGCACAGTTGTTTGACGATCACCACTCCTATATTGAATACCTTCACAGCCTGTCAAGTGTGAATTACATGTTACTTGGACCATTAAGTTCAACACTTATCTGACAATTCTGCTAGTTTCCCACATTCAAGTCAATAATGCAATAATGATGTGCTTTGTTTTAGAAAACACGTTGTTATAATATTTGTCTTATTTACAATAAGAAATAACTTAAAAATTGTGCACCTGATTTGTAAGGGCCTTTCACAAACGCAATCATACCAATCCCCACGCGAATAATGGCTCTTTCTGTACAAGATAGCAGTCAGTATTTGTGCTCGCGCCAGTGCTCTCCCAGTTTAATATTGCAATTTAATTTGTTGACACATTTCAGAATCATCAAGGAGATGCCAGTAAAGTTGAATTTTCAAACAGAAATAAGGGCCAATATCTACTCAAAGTGATCTGTATAGCACGGCGATTGGGGAACAGCATGGACAGAACACTGGAAAAACCTTGCATGTGAAAGACTGAATACTGACTGAGACTAAGATATTTTAGCACACCTTTCACAGACAACAGTTCAGGAAGTGCACACCAGTTTAACATGTCTATTTGTATTGGGGAAGAATACATACAGTCCAAGATGCACCTGGCATATAATATCAGTATCTGGGAAACAAACTTGCTTGTGGCTGATAGTTGTACAATGGCATCCCGTTCATTAAGAGGCAAAACTGCTCACAAGCGATAACCAGAGATGCTACATGAAAATGACCTCCTAGTGATATCCCTAACTGACTTTTACAACACTATGTCGTCAGCACGCTGTATGTGTCACCACGACCATACACTGATATACCCAATGACGACCATGTGTGTCATTACGACCATACACTGATATACCCAATGACGATCATGTGTGTCATTACGACCATACACTGATATACCCAATGACGATCATGTGTGTCATCACGACCATACACTGATATACCCAATGACGATCATGTAGACATTTTAGTTGCACTTTTCACATGTTTCAGAAATTTATGAAACCTTTATAGTCGGATGCCAGCTCTGTAGCGATGGGGTTACGGACGCAGTTCGTGATCCCGTATACCCGCGTTCGAAACACAGCTGCGGGCGATTTGTCAGCAGACCGTCTTGCGTTGGTTTTTTACGGAATGGTATGGGTGCCTGTCGTTTAGAAAGCAATGGCAAACTATTGAACGTAAATGTGCCAAGAGATCACAGCAGCAAACAATGCTGGTGTTGACTGCAACGTCCCGTAAAGGATATGCAGCTAACATTTTTTAAATAATCAGATAGATCTTGACACTAACGTATCTAGTTCGATTGCCAGTCCTACACTTCTAATTACCACATTTTCAGAAATCAACTACTTATTTCACCATCATCATCATGCCCAGCAGCGCGGGCGATCATGTCTCTCCAGAAACATTCTTCCCCTGCGCTCTTGACAAGTTCAGCCATTCAGCTTCTGTTCCACTCTATCAAACATCCACCACGTGTCTCTGTCAACCTCAGTCTCAAACACTTTTCACCTTCCCGGTTGCCACAGCCTGCTCCGGAACTTCTCGTCCCACAACATGACCTTCTAATGCCAGTCGTCCTGCCCTGATGTTAGACAATCAAATCTCTCGTCCCACAACATGACCAGCCAATGAGTCGTCCTGTCCTGATGTTAGACAATCAAATCTCTCGTCCCACACAATGACCAGCCAATGACAATCGTCCTGTCCTGATGTTAGACAATCAAATCTCTCGTCCCACAACATGACCAGCCTAAGACAGTCGTCCTGACCTGATGTTAGACAATCAAATCTCTCGTCCCACAACATGACCAGCTAATGCCAGTCGTCCTGCCCTGATGTTAGACAATCAAATCTCTCGTCCCACAACATGACCAGCCAATGACAGTCGTCCTGCCCTGATGTTAGACAATCAAATCTCTCGTCCCACAACATGACCAGCTAATGCCAGTCGTCCTGCCCTGATGTTAGACAATCAAATCTCTCGTCCCACAACATGACCAGCTAATGCCAGTCGTCCTGCCCTGATGTTAGACAATCAAATCTCTCGTCCCACAACATGACCAGCCAATGACAGTCGTCCTGCCCTGATGTTAGACAATCAAATCTCTCGTCCCACAACATGACCAGCTAATGCCAGGCGTCCTGCCCTGATGTTAGACAATCAAATCTCTCGTCCCACACAATGACCAGCCAATGACAATCATCCTGCCCTGATGTTAGACAATCAAATCTCTCGTCCCACACAATGACCAGCCAATGACAATCGTCCTGTCCTGATGTTAGACAATCAAATCTCTCGTCCCACAACATGACCAGCTAATGCCAGTCGTCCTGCCCTGATGTTAGACAATCAAATCTCTCGTCCCACAACATGACCAGCCAATGACAGTCGTCCTGTCCTGATGTTAGACAATCAAATCTCTCGTCCCACAACATGACCAGCCAATGACAGTCGTCCTGCCCTGATGTTAGACAATCAAATCTCTCGTCCCACAACATGACCAGCCAATGAGTCGTCCTGCCCTGATGTTAGACAATCAAATCTCTCGTCCCACAACATGACCAGCCAATGACAGTCGTCCTGCCCTGATGTTAGACAATCAAATCTCTCGTCCCACAAACATGACCAGCCAATGAGTCGTCCTGCCCTGATGTTAGACAATCAAATCTCTCGTCCCACAACATGACCAGCCAATGACAGTCGTCCTGCCCTGATGTTAGACAATCAAATCTCTCGTCCCACAACATGACCAGCCAAAGACAGTCGTCCTGCCCTGATGTTAGACAATCAAATCTCTCGTCCCACAACATGACCAGCCAATGAGTCGTCCTGTCCTGATGTTAGACAATCAAATTTCTCGTTCCACAACATGACCAGCCAATGACAATCGTCCTGTCCTGATGTTAGACAATCAAATCTCTCGTCCCACAACATGACCAGCCAAAGACAGTCGTCCTGCCCTGATGTTAGACAATCAAATCTCTCGTCCCACACAATGACCAGCCAATGACAGTCGTCCTGCCCTGATGTTAGACAATCAAATCTCTCGTCCCACAACATGACCAGCCAAAGACAGTCGTCCTGCCCTGATGTTAGACAATCAAATCTCTCGTCCCACACAATGACCAGCCAATGACAATCGTCCTGTCCTGATGTTAGACAATCAAATCTCTCGTCCCACACAATGACCAGCCAATGACAATCGTCCTGTCCTGATGTTAGACAATCACATCTCTCGTCCCACACAATGACCAGCCAATGACAATCGTCCTGTCCTGATGTTAGACAATCAAATCTCTCGTCCCACACAATGACCAGCCAATGACAGTCGTCCTGCCCTGATGTTAGACAATAAAATCTCTCGTCCCACACAATGACCAGCCAATGACAATCGTCCTGTCCTGATGTTAGACAATCAAATCTCTCGTCCCACAACATGACCAGCCAATGACAATCGCCCTGCCCTGATGTTAGACAACTAAATCCCACCAGGAGCCCAGCATGGTCGAACGGATAAGTGCGCTCGCTTTTAAACTTCCGGTGAGCTGATGTCGAGGTAAGTGGTTCAACCCCTACACCGGTCAATTGGGTTAAAACAGTGTTTCCCAACGTGGGGCCCACGCCCCACAGGGGGGCAATTCGATTGTTAAGGGGGGCAATTCGAAAATGGAAGAAATCGGCTGGATATAACAAATAGGGGAGACTTGAGACTGAAGTTAACTAAATTGGAACCTGACATAAAATCTCTTTGCAGCAAGCATCAAGCGCAAGGATCTCACTAAATTTAAATAATTACTAATAATTAAAATAATATAGAAAAATCTTTCATTAAAATTATTTTGTACTTGAATTTCAGTTATCCATTATATGTGTTGAAAATTTACTTACTGTGTTTGCTAAATAATTTACTAGTGATTTCTTCCTAAAACCTATCGGTCCTATTTTGCTGCTCCCCCCCCCCCCCCCCATTAGTGCGCCTGGTCTGGTTGGGGACCGGGATGATCAAATAAAAACCCATCACATATCTTCACCTTAGATGTGGGCCTGGAGGACCACTATGGGCAATAGCTCACAGTGAGACTAAGGGTTCACACAAAAAAATGGGAAGGCGGGGGAACCAGCTTGTCTGGGGTAACTGCAAAACCAAAAAAAAAAAAAATTCACCCAACACAACCGACACACGGGGACGCGGGACCTGGAGGGAGGGGGGGGGGGGGGGCTCCTCTGGCCACTCTGGGAACCGTGAGCCCTTCTAAAAAATAATTCAAGTTTCTTTAGTGAACATTTCAATTTTTGAATATTAAAAATGATACATATGTTGGGGGAGGGGGCATAAGAATTTTAGAAAGGCTTAGGTGGGGCATAGCACAAAAAAGGTTGGGAAACACTGGGTTAAAATGTTGACGTCTCGTCCGTGACTTTGGGACGTAAATTACAAGTACCTCAGAAGTCGGTGTGGGTTCGCTTGATGACGAGCGACACCGGTAATAGGGAAAGCTAATCAGCAAGGAAAAATCAGTCCAGTGCATTGCCAGTAGTGCGGCTACTTAAAGTAGCAGCACATGTATTCATTTCAAAGCGAGCGAACGCACGCACGCTCGCGCGCGCATGCGCCCCCCCCCCCCACACACACACAAATGTCACTTCTTGCAAAAAAGGTTTTCACGTGTATTGAGGCATATAGTTTTCTTTCTTTCTTTCTTTCTTTCTTTCTTTCTTTCTTTCTTTCTTTCTTTCTTTCTTTCTTTCTTTCTATTGAAAGGCATTCTAAAAACATCAGCCTTGGCCTACAACAGAAATCAGATTTGCTAAGAAAATATAACTTGACTGTCGCTGTTAGCGTGAATAACGGGAAAGAAAATATAACTTGACTGTCGCCCATAACGTGAATGGCGGGAAAGAAGAAACTCTTCCATTTCATGGCTAAGGATGTCAAGATTGAAATGACGTCGTATGCGCCCAGGCAGGAGCCACTTCCGGTTCTACTTCACGTTGCCATAGTGACGCGTGCTCTGATTACCCTTGAATCAAAGTGGTAATTACAGTGTATGTTGTCGGTGCTTTCAATGGCAGCCAATTTGAAATCAGAGATAGAACAGATTTTAACTCTCTCTCTCTCTCTCTCTCTCTCTCTCTCTCTCTCTCTCTCTCTCTCTCTCTCTCTCTCTCTCTCTCTCTCTCTCTCTCTCTCTCTCTCTCTCTCTCTCTCTCTCTCTCTCCTCTGATCCTTAGAGGGAATAAAAAACGAAATACCGAACTGCTAATACCAAGGGATGTCAGTTAATGTTGTACTTTTCTCTGTCAACATGTAAATAATTGTTGGTTCCATGACTAAATAATATACGTTCCGGCAGTCTTGTGGTTGTGGTTAAGGAGCACTCAGCTAAACTTGGCTAAAATCATGAGTTAAATACACGGAAGATGATACTGTAAAGAACTTTGACACTTGCTTCTCTATCCAAACCAATTACAATAGTTTATTATTGCAGAGATATTTGAGAACCACAGATACAGTGATGGATACATACTTTAAACAGATATAAGAAAAGTTGGGTTCATCTCCTTGTGATTGAATCTACCAGGACAGCTCTGTACATCTGGACACATGGGTTTGACCAGAAGTT
Organism: Cepaea nemoralis; assembly: GCA_014155875.1. Classification (NCBI taxonomy): domain Eukaryota; kingdom Metazoa; phylum Mollusca; class Gastropoda; order Stylommatophora; family Helicidae; genus Cepaea; species Cepaea nemoralis. The sequence continues at coordinate 269,581 of JACEFZ010024437.1, read as the reverse complement.
TGAGTGTGTATGTGAAGGCTAATCCTTGTAGCAAATGTTGTTTATCGCATATAAAAGCACACCATACATCAAAAACTGACACCTTTCGTTCGCTTGCATTAACAATCAGAACATACGTAGATAAACTGCTGTAATTAACATTCATTGACTGGTGTAAATTTGCAGAAATGCAGATAATGTATTTTCACGTGGGTGCTTTTTTTTAAAAAACATGACAAGAATGATTAAAATCATGAGAATGGCAGGGCGATTACCTCTTTCCAGCTGTCATAAATTCGAATGAGCTGTGCCCACGATTTCTATAACGGGAGTGAATTTCCCAAGTTGTCGCACACTAGGTTTCACTATGTCCTATGGCGAAACGCGCAATCCCAAAATAGTCAGAAAAAGAAGGGTTTCAACTCAATCAGGCATTGTTGTGGGCGCAGGATCAAATCCCCAGCCATTCCGATCCATGTAAACACACGCGGGACAAATGTCTCTTTTATGCTGAATAAAGATAAAGTCCCTGAAAACACAAGCACACAGTTGGGATGGCTTGTGAAGTAAACAAGGCTGGTCTTGGTATCCCAAATGAGTGGGAAGGAGGAGGCTACATGCCTAGATTTATGTATATGAACAAGCAACTCAATATGACAATCTCCCAGACATGGTCATGAAATATTCCACAACGAAGTTACGTAAATGACGGCCTTCAGTGTACACATTCACATACACTTGGACAATATTCAGATTGTGATATATTAAGAAACAAACGAGCACTGTGTTGATGAGTTTATGCTTCTTTCAAACAGCATCAATCAATTATCAGATGATACGATGTTTTGATGGTTTGGTATTTATATGACAGTGAGCTCATAGATTCGAGCACAAAGACCTTCACATATAGTAAGTGATTTACAATAAAGGTTGTATGAAATATTGCAAACAATAATATGATTTTACATGAGCATATAAATATGACGAATTACGTAACTTAAAATGTTACTTGAATGAAAGAATACGTAACTCAATAAATGTTATTTGAATGACAGAATACATAGCTCAAGAAATGTTACTTGAACGACAAGCCTCAGAATGAGACTTCTGCTGCTTGGGGTCAGTTGGGACAGTCTTCTCCGTCAATGGGGGTCTTGTCCCCACATCGGTTCCTTGTTGTTAATGAACGGAACATTGTACACCCAGTGCGGCGCTGAGAGATAGACATAGACGAAGAAGAATGTGTAGTTTCTAGGACCTGTACATATCAAATCCTACATACACATATCAAATCTTATCTCACAATCATCAAGTGCCATGCCGGCTGGCGTAGGAGTTCATGACTTTCCGCAGGTCTCAGTCTATGGTTTTCTGGATCAATTTCCACTGATGATATTCCTCCATGCCACCGTCTCAATCCATCCAGCATCATTTCTCTTGGTCTGCTTCTCCCTCTCTTCCCCTCGATCTTCCCAGTTGTCACGATGTTCTCCATCACATGACTAAAGAAGGCTGTTTGTCTCTTTCTTATTGTTAGATATAATGTTCTAGTTTCATTAGCCTCTTTCAGGCAATCGTTGTTAGTTACTCTGGCAGTCCAAGGAATTCGCAACATTCGTCTTAGAAACCACATCTCTGTTGCTTCTAAGTTCTTCCTAATTTGTTCATTTACATTCCAAAATTCACTGCCATACTGCAATACAGGTTCTATATAGCATTTTAGCACTCTCTTTCTTACATTCAATGATAATGACTTATTGCATAGGATACTCTTCATTTTCCAAAATGCAGTCTTTGCTTGCCCTATTCTGCTCTTAATCTCTGTTTTGCATCTTCCATCTGATGTTATAAATAACCCTAGGTATTTAAAACTATCCACCTGGTTCAGAATTGTTCCTTCTATTTCTATTTCACATTTTGGTGTCACCATTTTCTTTGATATCACCATTGTTACTGTTTTCTTGATATTCAAGTAGAGTCCTTTGTTAGCACTCTCTGTTACTACAATATCCAACAACTGTTGTAGATTATCCGCATTATCCGCAACTAATACTGTGACATCTGCATAGCGTATATTGTTTATATTATATTCTCCGAATAATATTCATGGCTTCTCTCTTATATCTCTCATTATTACTTCGCTATAGAGGGAGAAAAGATCCGGTGACAGGACACATCCCTGTCGTACTTCTAGCTTTATGTGTCCATAATTGCCCTCTTTATTTCCCATCGAATCCTTCTTACACATATCAAACCCATTCTACACATATCAAATCCTACTTACACATATCAAACCGCATTTCACAAAACTAAAGCAGCATCAGATACTGGGAGCTAGTATGTAGTGGACCTAGTGGTTAAGCCACAGCCGGAAAAGCTAGTAGCCTGATGACCGGACCATCTATCACCTGCCCCATTGTTTCTGCCCTATGTAACAGGATTTAGCCATTTAAAAAAAAAGCTGTTCGCTTATGTATCAAAGTACAGTGTGATAAAGATACTGTTTCACGTGTTTCTCTTATCGGTCCTTCCTTGGGAGACCTGGTTCTGCTGCGTTGCTTCCGTTAGCAATCCGAGACCGCCTTTCTTCTTTACGAGACTTCCCTCTTCTATCCGATAAATTAAAACAAAATGTTCCGAAGCAGTTTCTGGCTGTGATGTGATAGGGCCATCCCATGTTGTAGGCCTGGATGCACGGAGGAATGGGTGCCCAGTCTTTCCCTCACTTAGAGAGACGACCAACGCAGGCGCCGAACCCTCGTCCGTCAGCGCTCATGACATTATCGACACAGCTTCTTATCAACTACGCTAACGCTTTCGCGCATCCACATTAACCTTGATATTAATCTCACCCGAAACGAGTAACAACTCGCGCTCGATTCTTTCAGGGCAGATGTAGTCTGGCTTCCTCGCTCCAGTGAAACGGCCGGATTCTTGTTCCAGATTAACCTAATTTCCTTCCATTTAGCGGTGGCCTTCCGGAAGCTACTACCTGAGATAGGGATGAGTCATACTGGTCGTTTGACGGTGGCGGTATCTTATCGCTTCTTAGGTAGTGACCAATGGGTGGTCAACATTTTACTCGTGGGCACGCCAAGACTGACCTCGTTCTGAACAGGTTCTCATTACGTCCTGGTGTCCAGCCAGACAGCGTCTTCCTAAACCAAGATGTCTTATGTTAAAAAATGTTCCTGAATCTTTGACGGCCATCTCCCTCACCTGTTAAAATATTAGTGGCATATCCTTTACATGACGTCGCAGTGAAACCCAATCACAAACAACCAAAAATACTGGGGTCGATTGCGACGTCATGTAAAGGATATGCAACTTTGTTGTTGATTTTAAGAGTAAGGACTTCTTACTTATATGCTGAAACAGTCCTGGCCAATGTGTGTTCTGTCAACCGCCATTGTCTGTGCCACCCCTCCTGATAGACTGGCATTTATGCAGTTCTCCTCATGTAACTCACAATGATTCTCTCATGTCATTTCTGCGCATGTGCACACATTAATGCGTGTCTGTAGTTTATTAGTAATTGTTTTACCTTTTTCCTTCTTCCCGATCCACCTGCAGTCTTTAAGTAAAGCCAGAGTTACATATTCTACGCCTGGCGTCTGTTGTACAGCCCTGAAATGTCCCCTTCACAAACACAAGGACATTTGTCAAATTGTGAGTCACTAGTGATATACACCGTTCTCCCGCACATATTGGTTGTCCAGTACCGGGCGCACGCGCTCTGTCAACAAACAACAATATTTCTGTGTAAACGACAGTATTTCATGATCCCAATTTGATAAATAAGTGCAAACACTGGCCTCGCCTATGTCCCGGAGATCTCGCGGGCACACGTTCGACACCGTAACCCGACACGTTATTTGAATTTCGCGTGCGAGAAGCAGTCAAAGCGCCCATAAACAGAGCGTCGCATGTAACAGTGAGAAAAACAAAACGGGAGACCGGGACGCGCTCAGGCTGTATGTCCGTGGACAAACTACACTCGCGCGCGTGCGGAGGTCAATTACATTGCATGACCTAGCATACATGGGATAATTAAAACACCGAGGTCAAGTCATTGTGTTCCGTGAACCCGTTATCGCCGTCCTGGATCCGAAAAGCCATGTTAAAAGTGCCACAGCTCTGAGCGTAATGTAAGAAATCAAAGTTTAATGCTCGCGCCACGTGACCACCTCTGCCTATCCCTGTGTCCCGTTTCATATTTTTTTTTTTTTTTTTTTCGCGTTTCCATCCTGTTTCAGGATATTGCGGTCAACACCAGCATCTTTCAGCTGTATGTTGATTCCTAGGCTAGATTACGCTCATCAGCACGCCACGACTTTCTGAGCGACCGGCTCCATACTCTCATAAGTCACTTTTGCGATTCGAACCACTGCTAATTCTCGTCGCGTCACGTGACGAGAGTATTCGGGGTTAGCGGAGGAAGCTGCTAACCCCTCGGCCACGAAGCCGGTTCATATAATATATATATATATATATATACACACAAACACACACACAATATATATATATATACACACACACACACACACACACACACACACACACACACAACAGACTGACAAAGAGGGTTGAGAAATGTGTTTCTAGCACCTCGGATATGTCAGTATTTGGTTTGTATGCTGACCTATGTCTCTCTACATAATATGCACAGTTGACATTCATTGTTTGTCCGCAGGTTCTTTTTTTTGTGTTTGCCCTCACTCGCTTTGAACTCAAACGTAGTTCATACACACTACTTCTAGTAGTGCTGGACTGAATTTTGCGTGTGGATTAACTTTCCCTAATAACAGTCTCCCTCGCCATCAGGCGAACCCACTTCTACTTCAGAGGTACGTGTAATTTACGTGCCCAAGTCAAAAACGATAGTAGTCCAACAATTAGGTGTAGAGGCTGAACCCCTTACCTCGGCATCAGCACACCGGGTGTTTAAGAACACTCATTCTTATTCATTCGGCCATGCTGACCTACTTTCTGCAGGTTCTCAGCCTACCTTGTCTGAAAGTAATATAGATTGCTTTATATTGTCCCGCTGAAGCCACCAACTTCCCAGCATTGAATGACACAAGCGATGTTGTATTAATTAGTGTCATTGCTTCCCCACTCTACATCATCTGTTTGCCATTGAACGAGCATTACGTCTGATATTTGTCTGTTCAGTTGTAGAGCTGTTCTATTAGCTGCCATGTGTCAAGACCATTAGTGTCTTGCTGTGCAATGTTAGCCTCTCTTATCCTCACTGTGCTATCCCTCATCACTACGAACTTCAACCATAGGCTGATCACGACAGCTCCCCGAGTGTTCCATTGCTACCTATTCAGTAAAGAGTCAAGGGGATCCACTTCATGGCACAGGGATCTAATCTAAATGACTCGGTCTCTCTTTGCAGAGCGACCAGCCGCCTGCCCAAACCGTGGCACAGAGCACGAACTCCGTAGCTCCAGTCACGACCCCCTGGGATCTCCGAACAAATTGCATTCGTGATATGTTTGTTTATCTCGTTCGCCCACTTTGAACTCAAGCTTAGTCAATACACTTACTACTATTGGACTGAATTTTGCGTGCGGATTAACATTCCCTATGACCAGTGCCCCTCGCCATCAGGCGAACCCATTCCGACGTCTGAGGTACTTGTGATTTACGTCCCCATGCCAAGGACGAAAAGTCAACATGTTAGTCGAACTGACCGGTCTAGGGGTTGAACCCGCTACCTTGGCATCAGCACACCGGAAGTTTCAGATGCGAATGTCCAATTCAGATAACGAACTGACGAACTTGGGAACTTGAGGCAGATGGCTTGACTATCTGGCCACGGAGGAGATCCCGCTCCCCCTCCCCCCACCCACTCAGTGCTGGTTCAGTAACAAACATGAGGCGATTTCGGTTGAGTAAGCGCTAACAATGACATGCTATCGCTTTGAGTTGCGGGTCTGAAGCAGAGAATATGAAGTCCTGTATACGCAGGCAAAGTTTAATCTTTTCCTCTAGTACTGAATAGGCAAGGATTGTCCCTACACACACCATTTTTCCAACCATTTTTCAACAATACAGCTGGGCGTTTCTATGTATGACAATAACTGGCTGAGGGGGTAGTAAAACTACTTTTCATAATTCTCCGACATACCGAGTCGATGGTTCGAAATTAGATGAGGGCGATTTGGAAACAGACTACAATGCTATGACTTCGATGTTATGAGACGTCGACCGTTCAGAAATCAATGGCAAACTACTCAACTAAAAATTGACTAGTAAATTACTTCCGGTAAAATGGCGACGGCATAAAGTGTTTTTATTTTCAGAGGACGCTGTTTCTTGTGTTTTTTCTGGGATGGGTGTGCTGTTTGTCCTTATACGTTTTAGGAAGTTCACAAGAAACCACGAAAGGTTGGTGGTGGATGAAAGTTTGAGGGCAGCCGACGCACAGTTGTTGGTTATGGTCTCAAGTTTTGCGACAGGAGGGACAATGGCTACGGTTTTCGGCCAGTATGATCACTGTCTATAAGGAAAGCAACTGCGAACTACCTTCTTTAAAGTTGCTTAGTTTGTTATGATTCATCGAATCATAGAGCATCTCAAGAAAATGACAGCAACACTGAAATTAGCGACATGGAATGTGTCATATAGCAAATGACAGTAGCATAGGATTCATTTGATGAGTTAGCGCATCAAGAGCAAGTTACAGAGTGTCACAAACGTTGCACGTAGTGACACGTACATTGAACGCAATGATGACGTCATTGTAATACGTCACCTAACACTGTAACGGTTAGATGGCAGTTCTGAGCCGGCTAACACAGAGGTAGGATGTCCTTCACTAACACTCGTAGACTACAAGCCGTTACTGATTCATAAGTCACCAGTCTCCGCATGGAATCGCTATGGTCTACAGCCAGCGGTTGACATTTGCTGCACTCAGTTTCACTGACACCACGATCGCTTGAAAATATATATTATTCTCAGAAGGTTAAGCATGGTTCCAGTTATGGGCAGGCCGGCGACATTGGCCGTTGGAGCTCGATCAGGGTGAGCTCCTGTTGAAGGTAGGCAGTTGTAATTGATTAGCTTCACCATGGTAGCAGGCGGCAAGCTTTGGTCCCAACACTCTCACCTGTCTGGGGAGTAGATGTATGATTAAGGAGCGGGAGTGAATGTTGTGCGAGAAAGACTCAAGCCTGGATCGGCACACACGCTCATAGCCGTCATCCGATATCATCTGTGGTAAATTACATTGCAGTTCACTCCACCAGCATATTCGTTGAGTCGTTTCTGGAGTTCAAATAGTTATGCTGTCCTGTACGTGTGTGTGCAGTCATGTCGGCGCATGCCATTCAGCTTCACAGAGATCATACCCTAGAGCCACACAGATCTTGAGGTGAACGTTGCTGCATTATAGCGCCTGAACTCATATCTTAGAGAGAGACTAACGTTACCTCTTGACAGAATGATCGAACTTTAAGAGATATCATCAAACAAGAAATGGGAAGAGAGAATATTTACATATTAGGAATGTATGAGACGAGATGGAAAGGAACAGGGATTAATACAGGGGAGGATTTTAAGATTATTTATTCTAGGGGATAAGAAAGATAAAGAGGTGTAGCAAGTATCTTAGATCTGCAAACATCAAATCTGTTAAAAGATATTGGGCAGTGTCAGACAGGGTTCTATTGGTGAAATTAATTGGCAGACCTTTTAACATAAACGTCATTTGAATGTATGCCCCAACAGGAGAAAGCAGTGATGATAGTATAGAGGCATTTTATAATGACACGAAGTCTGCTTTGAAGAAATTTTAAAATTCAGAAATAACTATCATAATGGGTGTCTTGAAAGCGAAAGTAGGAAATCAAAACGACGGATGCACAGTTGGAAAACATGGTTTGGGAGAACGAAACGAAAGAGCATACAGATTTGAAGAATGGGCAACAGAGCAGGAGATGATTGTTGGAAACACCTGATTTAAGCAGCATCCTAAAGGATTATGGACATGGAGGAGTCCTTACAGCAGGATTAGAAGCCAGACTGATTACATCCTGATTGGCAGAAGGTTTCGAAATGCGTTAAAAATCGCAACAAAAAAAAAAAAGTTTACAACGCAGACTGTTACAGTGATCAAAGCTTTCTTACAGGCACGTTGAGGGTAAAGTTAAAGAAAGTCAAGTATACACAAAGAAACACTAAATATGATCTATGTACATTGGAAAAATGAAAAGGAAATACAAGGTAATTTTAACATAGAAGTAAAGAACATATTTGATATATTGTCTGATCTAGAGATACTATTTCAAGATGTGGATGATCATTTGGAAATGTTGAAGACTTCAATCAGTTTAGCTGCAGAAACAACAATTCCAAAATTAAAGAAACTGGGTCGTAAGAAATTTTACAACTAATGGAAACAAGAAGACACAACAAAAATAATCCTGGCAAATATGAAGAGATTCACAGAAATGTCAGAACATTACGTAAGGCGGCAAAAGAAGCAAGGCTCGAGAAAAAGTGGCATATAATTTGAAAAAATAACACAACAGTAAAGGTACCAAATTAATACACAAGAGAATTCAGGACCTTACATCAACAGGCTGCCTAAAAACAAAAGATGGAAAAATCAAACTAGAAAAAACTCCCCCGATGTGTCTCCACCTTGACGTGGTGGGGGAGCTTGCGTGTCCCATCGACCCCATTTGCTTGCTGATGGATGAAAAACTACATATCGGACAGCTTATGGGATAGGGACCAGACTAAGAGAGACACAACCTGCTGCTCTGCAGGTGAGACTGAGGATAGCAGTCTAAAATTTAAATCAGGCGCACGAAGGCAGAAGTTCTTGGTCCGGACAAAACACTAAAGGCTCCCTGTCGAGGGCTGTGGCTGAACGCCTCTAAGCCACAAACCCTCGGACCTGAGAGCCGGGCCGATAGCCACCTTTCGAAAAATAAAGGCGTGATACTGAGCAAGCTACATGCTCAGGTCTGATAGAAGTTCGAAGGCTCTCAGCTGGGGGATACGAGAGATTCCCGGATGAGAGGGCCAGGCCGAATCTCGTTCACGTTGCACGAAGGTAAGGTGCTGAGCCGGCAGCACAAGTAGCCTACCTCGTGAGCGAGTACAAAAAGTCAAAAAAGTGCCCCAGTCGAAGAAAATGGCTGCGAAAACTGTATCTAACTCATAGAGAGTGTAGACAAAAGTGGAAGAACGTCCCAATGACGCAAAATGGAACGCACGGCGAGCGAACCTATTGCGTGGTCCGAAGTCAAAAGCAAAAGCTTACCGAGTGGGTGCCGCTTGCAGTCTGACCGTCCCTGGTGTGTGCTAGAGCGATCAGTGGCAAACGAGTTGCCCAACACATGGAAGTGAGGAACTAAAGCAGCCATGAGCAGGACGTGGCAACTCCTCGGGTGAGCCCAGTCACAGAGCAATATGTGCCGGCTCTGCAATTATGGAAGCCTCCTTGGATAGCGAGGGAATGCTCATGGTCTGCCCCTGCCTTCCCTTGAGGGCCGACCACGATGTCGTTCATCGTTCTATCTTGACCAGCTGAGATGTTAGCGACATCACAACAGTCCAACGTGCCTCGAAACCAGAGGAAGGCTAACCTCATTAAAAAATGCCCGCTGAAGTCGGAAGTGTCGTCCTACGGGTGGCAAACTAAAAATTGACACTACGCAATTACGTCCGAGTGAAATGTCTCGTCCGAATGTCTCTCGTGCTAGGAACAGCTCTGACTACCTAGTTTCCGAATGCCGCTCTTGTTCGGAACAGCTCTGACTGGGTAGTTTTCCGAATGTCTGTTGTGCCTGGAAAAGCTCTGATGGGCGCAACGACAAGCACATGTCCGAAAACTCGCTGAGTGGATGCCGTCTGCAAACCTGTCTGGTTTGTGCGGGAATGACCCGGGGAAACGAAATGACCAATATATTGAAGTGAGGATTTAAAGCAGCCATGAGCAGGACGTGACGATCTCCCTCGGTGAGCCCAGATCCAGGGCGTTATGTGTCGGCCCTGCAACTATGGAAGCAACCTTGGATGGCGGAAAATGCTATGGACTGTCCCTGCCTTCCTTTGAGGGATGACCGTTGTCTTCGACCGTTCAACCTTGGCCAGCATGGTTGCAGATGGCACTACAAAAGTGAGAGTCTCCCAGGAATGCTACCTGGTCAAAAAAGCACGCTAAAGTCGATGTGTTGGCCTACGGGTTTCGGCCTAAGGGCGCATAACAGACACACCGCAATCACATCTGAAAAAACACTCCAGATGAACGAAAAGAAGGAGAAGAAGAAACTAGAAAAAGATCAGATTTTTTATGTATGGTCAGATTATGTGAAAAACCTTCATGATGATACCAGAGAACAGAGAACTCGAAATAATAATGAAGGACCATCAATTTTGAAGAAGGAGGTTCAGAATGCTATTAATCATATGAAAACTGGCAAGATCCACGTTTCCGACTACATCACAACAGAAATAATCAGTTCCTTAGAAAATGGAATAGACCAAGTCACCAGACTGCTGAACACAATATTGATACTGGAGAAATACCTTCTCAGTTATGTACTTCTAAATTTATTGCAATACCAAAGAAATCAGGAGTTTTGGAATCTGATCAACATCGAACAATGGGTGTAATGATCCACACCACGAAGATTTTGCTAAGAATTATTATGCAAAGAGTTAGGAAGAAATACAACCTGAAATATGAGAAGAACAATGTGGGTTTGAAGAAGACAAGGGTACAATTAATGCTGTGTATATGCTGAGAACATTAATTGAATGTTCTGTAGAAATAAACAAAGATCTACATCTTTGCTTTATTGACTACACAAAGACTTTTGATAATGTAAGACATGTCAACATGATAAAGATGCTTGCAGGTCTAAAAATTGATGGGAAAGACCGTAGACGTATAAAAAAACATATATTGGAAACAACAAGCTGCCATAAGGATTGATAATGAAGAGGGACAATATCAGCCTATTAAGAGGGGTGTTAGGCAGGGATGTGTAATGTCTCCAGATCTTTTTTCCCTGTACAGTGATAATATTTTCTGAAATGTAGAAGATATGAAAGGAATCATCATTGATGGATGTAACATAAATAACATTAGATATGCGGATGATACAGTATTGATTGAGGATAATGAACAGGATCTGCAACATTTAGTAGATGATGTTGTTGTACACAGTGAACAATTAGGGTTAGAATTAAATTGGACAATGGAACACAGGATCAAGATCTGGAGAGCTCGTGCATACTTAAAAATAAGTGCAGATGAGCAGCACCCTCTGCATGACGCTATATTCAGAGAAAAGGGCGACAGGCTAAAGAGGGGCAAATCATGGATGGGTCGGGCGGAAGATGTCGTCAGACAGGTCTGCAGTCTTACCAGTATCAACCCCGGCAAGGAATGGGTGACGGAGCCTCCAGCTTTTAAGTGCACTTTCTCCTGTATTATCACACTCGACAGACGGTGCAGAGAGCAGAACCCTGCCGCTGTCAATGCAGAGGTCAACGCGCTCATCTATGAACACTCAGATAGCCCCAAAGTGCTCATCTATACAGATGGATCTGTTGTAAAGCAGCAGAGAAGTGCGTGGGCATTTACAGCCCGTTCAGCGGGTCGAACCGTTCAAGAATCCAGTGGTGCCCACTCTATGACCACGAGCAGCATGACGATGGAGGTGATGGCAGTTACACGGGCTTTCATATGGCTGGAATCACAGCATTATACCAACGTGTATGTACTAAGTGATTCAATGAGCATGATTCGGAAGGTCGAAGCTGGATCTGTACGTAGACAGTGGACTGAGTCGTTGAGGAAGTCTGTTGTCCGTAAAGTCACCTTCATCTTCGTCCCGGGACATGCGGTAGTCGAGGGAAATGAACGAGCTGATAAACTGGCTGGCTCTGCACCCCCTGTAGATGGCCAGCCCATGGATCGTGCTGATGTTATTAACGTCCTCAAAGATATGGCGAGAACAGAGGACTTTGACGTCAGTGACTCCACATCGCTGTCCAGGATGAAAGACTTGGGCGTAAGAATCAGCACGGCCAGACGCGAGAGGTACATCGGGAAAACGAGGGGCCGACGTCAACCAACACAGAGCTGGCACTATTAGCCACCGGATGTTGATGTATATGCTGGGGGAAGGATCTGAGCACCTATAGACTTGCCCGGAGTGCAATGAAGATACCCCAACTGATAACTGATAACTGATTAAATTGTAAGAAGGCAGAGATTATGGTCGTCACTAGCAAGAAGAAGATACCAAAATGTAATATACAAGTAAATAGGAATATTCTTAAACAAGTGAATCGGTACAATTATCTTGGAGCAATAATAACATCTGATGGGAGATGCCTTGAAGAGATTAGAATGAGAATTGCCATGGCGAAGGTAGCCTTTTGCAAGATGAAAAATATACTGACCAATAAAAAGATGCCAGTTACAACGAGAAAAAAAGAGTTGAGGTGCTACATAGAACCTGTACTTTTGTATGGATGTGAAGCGTGGACAATGAGCAGACAAGCTGAAAAACATCTAATAGCTGTGGAAATGTGGGTTCTAAGGAAAATACAAAGAATACCATGGACAGACAGAAAACCCAATGACCAAGTCTTACAAGAAATAAATGAGAATCTTACACTGATTAGAGAAATTAGACGTAGACAGTTACAATCTTTTGGTCACGTTATGAGAAGAAATAAATTGGAAAACTTGCCGACAACTGGCAAGATAGAGGGGAAGAGAACAAAGGGAAGGCATAGAAGTAAATATCTGGATGGCTTGACCATGTGGCATGGTTAAGACAAAAACACTGAGCTGATCCACGACTGGCGATCGAGTGAGATGGCGAATCATGACCGCATGGCACAAGATGAATGAATGGATATAAAAGGAACATCACTTATTATAGTTAGATGTATAGAAGAATCATCACTGTTTATAGTTAAACATACAGAAGGAAATTCACTGTTTAAAGTTTGATGTATAGAAAGAACATCACTGTCTATAGTTAGGTATTAAGAGGAACATCACTGTTCACAGTTATATATAAGGAGTAGGCAGAGAAAATTGAATTTGGCAAATGTATAGCTCATTCAATTTGTAATATACATATGAATTATGAATTTTCCTCCTCAACTGGTTTTCCCGATATGGCGCATGGCACAACACACCCTATTGACCATATCTGCACATCCAACGGTTTGTCAGAACAATTGAAAATCAATCGGGACTGTGATAAAATTCTTGATTTTACAGTGAAAAACACCTACAGAAATACACAGGGAGATGGAGCCAGTAGTAGTATATTAGGGCGCCCAGACACACATTATGCCTCCAAAGATGGCGGCTGATAGGGTTTATGAAGGAAAATATGGGGAAAATTGCCGACTCGGTAAAAAAGTTTTTGGCGGCGTGTGGGAACGGGTCTATTTTTTTGACGGGTGTTGGCGGGTAAGTGTCTGTGAAAGTAATTAAGGTAATATTTAGTTGGTGGGAATAGAAAGCGAGGTTGTGAGCACGGATGAAGGGATAGTACTTACTGGAAATAGAAAGCGAGGTTGTGAGTAGGGATGAGGGAGGGCTGTAAGTTATATATGTTGGATGTGGTTACGTATATGAATGTATTAGTATGCGTGGTGTAGTGATGTATAAACTGCCAAGGGTGTGATGGGTCGTGGTTTCTACTCATGGGTTGGATATATGGTGGTGGCGTAGACATCTCATAATGTGTTAGTATGCGTGGTGAGTAATGTATAAACTGCCAAGGGTGTGATGGGTCGTGGTTATACTTGACGAAGTAAGAGGTGTAGATGGTTACTATCATCTGAACAGTGTGATAGTAGTGTCTAAGTGAAAGTAAAGGGTGGTATGTAGCTTATTCACTACCATCATTACAAAGGAAATCTTATAAAGTTATAATGGGTGTCATTTGATGGTAAGGGGTGGATATTAGTGGTCAAGTAGGAGTGCTATAGGGGTGGTCATAAATGTAATAAGAGGTGTTCGCAGTTACACACTGGTCAACCAGTGGTCAAGCAATGGTCAAGTAAGGGTCAAGTAGTCAAGTAAGGAAATTTTAGGGAAAAGTTATTGTAATGATATGGTGCTGATTAAAGAGTGGTAAATTAGTGGTCAAGCAGTGGTCAAGCAGTGGTCAAGTAGGAAAAATTTAGGGACAATTGGTCGTAGTGACATGGTAATGCTTAAATTAGTGGTAAATTAGTGGTCAAGTAGTGGTCAAGTCAGTGGTCAAGCAGGTGGGTAAGTGAGGAAAAATTTAGGGAAATTTTAGGGAAAAGTGATTGTAACGATATGGTGGATGTTTAAAGAGGTGGTAAATTAGTGGTCAAGCAGTGGTCAAGCAGTGTCAAGTGTCAAGTAAATATTTTAGCGGAAAAGTAGTTGTAGCGACATGGTGATGTTTAAAGGGGTGGTAAATTAGTGGTCAAGGTAGTGGTCAAGTAGTGGTCAAGTGGTCGAGTGACCACTTAAATTGTAGAGGACGATGTTGCCTAAGATTATGGTAGTGGTTAAAGATGATCGATGACGTGGTCACAGGTCAGATGGTCAAGTGGTCGAGTGACCACTTAAATTGTAGGGGAAAGTACGTATAGTGCAATGGTGGTGGGTAAAGTGAGGAAGAATCAATAGTAGTGATAATAGTACTACCAATATTAAAAATCATACAAAGAGGGTCATACAAACACAAGTACACACATGTACACACTTGATACATTTGTACATACAGACACATAAAGACAGACAAGCACAAAGACACACCCATACCATTACTACTGTCATCACAACTCAAAGACAAATACAAAGACAGCCAAGTACTCACAACTATACACAAATACACACCTACAAACAAAAACATAACCACACACAGACACACTTGTACATACAGACACAGAAGTACAGACAATCCATACTATTACTACTGTCATCACAACTATACACAAGTACAGACACACTCACTCATACACAAGAACACTCAAAGACAAATACAAAGACAGCCAAGTACACACACATACACACCCATCGCCTACGATTACTACTGTCATCACACTATACTCAAGTACACACCCTTAAACAAATACACAAGAACACTCAAAGACAAACACAAAGACAACCATACACAGACAACCCATACCATTACTTCTGTCACTATCAACAGATATACACATGTGCAGAGACAGCACAGACACACTCATACCATTACTACTGTCATCACAACTATACACAAGTACACACCCATAATCAATTACACAAATACACACCTACAAACACAAAGACAACCACACACAGACACACTTGTACATACAGACACAGAAGTACAGACAATCCATACTATTACTACTGTCATCACAACTATACACAAGTACACACAGACACACTCACCCATACACAAGAACACTCAAAGACAAATACAAAGACAACCAAACACACACACGTACTCACGTACAGATTCAGAAGTACAGACAAACCATACCATTACTACTGTCACAACAACAGCTATACACAACTACACAACCATAATCAAATACACAAAGAAGGCCACACAAACCATTACTACTGGTACCACAACCACTACAGATACACTCACATATAAACAAATACATAAACAAAACGTGTCCGTACAAGAATATCACAAACCACAAATTTTTGGTAAAGAACGCGGATGTCCGAGACAGCCCCTACGTCATCAACGCCATATGCAAAAGTCATTAAGTATGAGTCATCGGTTTGTAGGGAAGCAGGCGAGAATAGCTTGTCTTCAAAAACTCCCACATCAGCTATGTAGGGTCGTGTGCAGAACCAGTGTATAAAATAGACGGCGTCTCTTGTGGGCTCAGTACCAGTTCACGGCTGACTTGGGTATCTACAGAGTTATTTTTGTGAAACCTGCTGTTGTAAGTCGCTTAGTGTAGTAAGCAGATATTGTTCACGTGCTGACTTGGCTAGCTACAGCAGTGAAACTTGGTGTGAGCATTGTTCGTTTCGTCGGCCTCTGATAAAACAGTGAAACATTGTATACATCAGAACTTTTTGGTGTTGTAAGAAAAAAACAAACAAACCAGTTTATCAAAATGACCACCAGATCTACTTTCACGTGTTCAGTGTGCGACAAAGCCTATTGTGATAAGTATACCCTTAATCGTCACATTCGGACCATTTACGAGGGGAAAGACCAAGTATATCCCTGTCAGTTATGTGATAAGGTGTATAATACGAACGATGGCCTACAAAAACACAAACGAATACGTCATCAGCCACGTATGAATACACCAAACACTGCAATACCAGAGACGACAGCACCACCTGTCTATTTACACCAGCCTCGTAGTCTAACGCAAGTACCATACTGCCACCACTGTATCTTCAATGATAACCTTACCCGCCATAATAGGAACATTCACAATGATTATCCCTGTCAGGTACGTGCCAATCTATACAATTCGAACCTACAACGGTACTTACATCACCAGACATCACGAGAAAGAACGACACCCTTAGACACCCTGACAACAAGTCCACTCATAGTAGCAGAGGATATCCAACCAAATGATAGAGACAGCTTGGCAGCCCTTAAGGCGTACTGCAAGGACCTGTCGCTTATGCTACCCAATCAAGTGGTAGTATTAGAAAAAAGTGTCGACCACCGCTATCGGGTGGTTTTGGTATGATAAAAAAGAAGTATTCAGATATCTTGTATGATATCTCATACATGACTTTATTCTGGATCCGAAACAAATAAGGTATATGTGATGACTTCGACAACAACAGTGTTTTTGATAGTCAACCACCAGAGCCCAGAAGAATGAAGATCACTAACCCAGAACTTTTTGGTTTTTCACTAAGCATCTATGTCATTGATTGTTTCTTATATCACTAAACTGTTTTTCACTAATCATGTATGTCATTGATTGTTTCTTACGATATATCACTAAAGTGTTTTTCACTAAGCATCTATGTCATTGATTTTTTTTCCTTACGATATATCTCTAAACTGTTTTTCCTGTCATTGATTTTTTCTTATATCTCTAAACTGTTTTTCACTAATCATGTATGTCATTGATGTTTTCTTTCTTACGATATATCTCTAAACTGTTTTTCACTAATCATGTATGTCATTGATTTTTTTCTTATATCACTAAAGTGTTTTGATGAATAACACACATATTTTGGTGATAAAAATATTGAAACCAAGTTTTTTGTTGATTTTCTTTATTGGTTTTGTTTTCATGACGTTGTCTTGTCAGCTCAGAGCTTACATTACCAGACATGAACAAAGTCTTAGAAGAAGTTATGGCAAATACAGAAATATATGAAAAATAACCAAGTATGAAAAGGCCTAAAGAGAGAAATGTCTCGGATAAATTTATAAAAATAATCAATGGAAAAAAATCTTGGCCAAATAGGAAAATGTGTCAACCAAATGGAAAAAAATATTGACCAAGTAATGAAATACACCATTCAAGGTTATGAAAAGTCGGAAAATTTGTCACCCAAAAAGGGAAAGATGTCAGCCATGGGAAATGGATCTTTGGTGACGAATACTCGGATGAACTATCCCCGATGGACTCACAGATTACATGGTCATACATGATGTTAACTGTCATGGGTGTTTCAATGGAGCACGTGTACAATTGAGGTTTTGAAGTTCTTAGTGATGTAACCACTTTGTATTAGAAAGCAGCCAAGACTGTGGAGAGATGAGTGCTGTATAAGGGTTTCTGTACCAGATACGGTGAAGGTCTTTGGTAAAGTAAAACAAGGAAAGGGGTGACATTGATAGCGTCTTTTCAGATAAGACACATTTGACTACAGAAGTTACATTTTTTTCTTAGTTTTGTGGACTTAATTTTTCCATAGATTTTTATAAACTTGGTCGAGCTATATCTGTATTTGGCCGCTAGTTGCTTTTGTTGGGTGGTTCATCTGATATGGTATTAGTTTTTAGTTTGTGAGCTGTTTTGTGTGGTATGTTCTTGGTGTCTTTGTGTATCTCATTACGTATTCTTTAATAGATCCCAAATTTGGGAAATTTCATGTAAAGTGTATATTAGAATAAGTTGTGTTATAGCAAGTTGAAGATGTCAGCCATGGGAAATGGATCTTTGGTGACGAATACTCAGATGAACTATCCCCGATGGACTCACAGATTACATGGCCATACATGATGTTAACTGTCATGGGTGTTTCAATGGAGCACGTGTACAATTGAGGTTTTGAAGTTCTTGGTGATGTAACCACTTTGTATTAGAAAGCAACCAAGACTGTGGAGAGATGAGTGCTGTATAAGGGTTTCTGTACCAGATACGGTGAAGGACTTTGGTAAAGTAAAACAAGGAAAGGGGTGACATTGATAGCGTCTTTTCAGATAAGACACATTTGACTACAGAAGTTACATTTTTTTTCCCTTAGTTTTGTGGACTTACTTTTTCCCTAGCTATTTCTGTACTTGACCTTTTCCCTTTTGGTGACTTATTTATAAGTTTAGTTGAAATATTTCTGTCTTTGGACGATGTTTTTCATATTTGGTTATTTTTATAATGTTTGAATTTATAATTTTTGATCAACCTTTTAGTTGTAATATTTTTTCCTAGATTTTTATAAGCTTGGTCGAGACATTTCGTATTTTGGCCTTTTCGCCTTTGGTTATTTTTTCCTAGGTTTTATACATTTGACTGTTCTGTATTTGCCATAACTTCTTCTAAGACATTGTTCATGTCTGGTAATGTAAGCTCTGAGCCGACAAGACAACGTCATGAAAACAAAACCAATAAAGAAAATCAACAAAAAAACTTGGTTTCAATATTTTTATCACCAAAATATGTGTGTTATTCATCAAAACACTTTAGTGATATAAGAAAAAGGCAATGACATACATGAGTAGTGAAAAACAGTTTAGTGATATATCATAAGAAAAAATCAATGACATACATGATTAGTAAAAAACAGTTTAGATATATATCATAAGAAAAAAAATCAATGACATAGATGCTTAGTGAAAAACCAAAAAGTTCTGGGTTAGTGATCTTCATTCTTCTGGGCTCTAGTGGTTGACTATCAAAAACACTGTTGTTGTCGAAGCCATCACACATACCTTATTTGTTTCGGATCCAGAATAAAGTCACGTATGAGATATCATACAATATATCTGAATACTTCTTTTTATCATACCAAAACCACCCGATAGCGGTGGTCGACACTTTTTTCTAATACTACCACTTGATTGGGTAGCATAAGCGACAGGTCCTTGCAGTACGCCTTAAGGGCTGCCAAGCTGTCTCTATCCTTTGGTTGGATATCCTCTGCTACTATGAGTGGACTTGTTGCCAGGGTGTCTAAGGGTGTCGTTCTTTCTCGTGATGTCTGGTGATGTAAGTACCGTTGTAGGTTCGAATTGTATAGATTGTCACGTACCTGACAGGGATAATCATTGTGAATGTTCCTATTATGGCGGGTAAGGTTATCATTGAAGATACAGTGGTGGCAGTCTGGTACTTGCGTTAGACTACGAGGCTCGTGTAAATATACATATGGCGCTGTCGTCTCTGGTATTGTAGTGTTTGGTGTATTCATACGTGGCTGATGACGTATTCGTTTGTGTTTTTGTAGGCCATCGTTCGTATTATACACCTTATCACATAACTGACAGGGATATATTTGGTCTTTCGTATCGTGAATGGTATGAATGTGGCGAGTGAGCTTATAGTTATCACGGAAGTCTTTGTCGCACACTGAACACGTGAAAGTAGATCTGGTGGTCATATTGATAAACTGGTTTTTTTTCTTTCTTTCTTACAACACCAAAAAGTTCTGATGTATACAATGTTTCACTGTTTTATCAGATGCCAACGACACGAATAAGGATCACACCAAGTTTCACTGCTGTAGCTAGCCAAGTCAGCACGTGAACAATATCTGCTTACTACACTAAGCGACTTACAACAGCGGGTTTCACCGATGTAGCCAAGTCACTACGTGAACAATATCTGGTTACTACACGAACACTGCTCACACCGGCCTGAAGCACCTCTGTAGATAACCAAGTCAGCCCGTGAACTGGTACTGAGCTCACAAGAGACGCCGTCTATTTTATACACTGGTTCTGCACACGACGTAGCTGACGTGGCAGTTAGACAAGCTATTCTCACGCCTGCTTCCCTACAAACCGATGACTCATACTTAATGACTTTTGCATATGGCGTTGATGACGTAGGAGCTGTCTCGGACATCCGCGTTCTTTACCAATAATTTGTGGTTTGTGATATTCTTGTAAGGACACGTTTTGTTTATAGGTGAGTGTATCTGTACTGGTTGTGGTACCAGTAGTAATGGTTTGTGTGGTCCACTTTGTGTATGGGTGAGTGTGTCTGTGTGTACCTGTGTATAGCTGTTGATGTGACAGTAGTAATAGTATGGTTTGTCTTTGTGCTTGTCTGTCTTTATGTGTATGTCTGTATGTACAAATGTGTCTGTGTGTGGTTGTATTTGTGTTTGTCTTTGAGTGTTCTTGTGTATGGGTGAGTGTGTCTGTTCTTGTGTATAGTTGTGATGAGAGTAGTAATGGTACGAGTGTGTCTGTATGTACAAGTGTGTATAGTTGTCGTTGTGTTTGTCTTTGAGTGTTCTTGTGTATTTGTTAATGGGTGTGTACTTGAGTATGGTTGTGATGACAGTAGTAATCGTTGGCGATGGGTGTGTATGTATGTGTGTACTTGGCTGTCTTTGTATTTGTCTTTGAGTGTTCTTGTGTATGGGTGAGTGTGTCTGTGCTGTCTCTGCACATGTGTATATCTGTTGATAGTGACAGTAGTAATGGTATGGGTTGTCTGTGTATGGTTGTCTTTGTGTTTGTCTTTGAGTGTTCTTGTGTATTTGTTTATGGGTGTGTACTTGTGTATAGTTGTGATGACAGTAGTAATCCGTAGGCGATGGGTGTGTATGTGTGTGTACTTGGCTGTCTTTGTATTTGTCTTGAGTGTTCTTGTGTATGGGTGAGTGTGTCTGTACTTGTGTATAGTTGTGATGACAGTAGTAATGGTATGGGTGTGTCTTTGTGCTTGTCTGTCTTTATGTGTATGTCTGTATGTACAAATGTATCAAGTGTGTACATGTGTGTACTTGGCTGTCTTTGTGTTTGTATGACCCTCTTTGTATGATTTTTTACACACCCCACAAAAAAGATACTTGTATCTCTAACAACGTACCAGCTAATATTCTTGTCGCTAATATTGGTAGTACTATTATCACTACTATTGATTCTTCCTCACTTTACCCACCAAAATTGCACTATACGTACTTTCCCCTACAATTAGGTGGTCACTCGACTACTTGACCACTGCTTTACCACTGCGTGACCACGTCATCGATCACTTTAACCACTACCATATTCTTAGGCACATCGTCCTCTACAATTTAAGTGGTCACTCGACCACTTGACCACTACTTGACCACTACGTGACCACTACTTGACCACTAATTTACCACCCTTTAAACATCACCATGTCGCTACGACCAATTTTCCCTACAATTTTCCTTACTTGACCACTTGACCACTGCTTGACAACTGCTTGACCTCTAATTTACCACTCTTTAATCAGCACCATATCATTACAATCACTTTTCCCTAAAATTTCCATACTTGACTACTTGACCCTTACTTGACCATTGCTTGACCACTGGTTGACCAGTGTGTAACTGCGAACACCTCTTATTACATTTATGACCACCCCTATATCACTCCTACTTGACCACTAATACACCTTACCACATTACAACTTTATAAAATTTCATTTCTAATCGGTGAATATACCACCCTTTACTTTCACTAAGACACTACTGGCACCCCACGTTTATCATCACACGTTTATGAACATTTAAAATAATTGGTACCGACCCGTTACACCCTTGCCAGTTTATACATCACTCACCACACATAGTGAACAGACACATCTTACTTCGTCGAGTAGAAACCACAACCCATCACACCCTTGGCAGTTTATACATCACTACACCACGCATACTAATACATTCATATACGTAACCACATCCAACATATATAACTTACAGCCCTCCCTCATCCCTACTCACAACCTCGCTTTCTATTTCCAGTAAGTACTATCCCTTCATCCGTGCTCACAACCTCGCTTTCTATTCCCACCAACTAAATATTACCTTAATTACTTTCACAGACACTTACAAAAATTTGTGGTTTGTATAGTTTAGTCTTATGGGTGAGTGTATCTGTACTGGTTGTGGTACCAGTAGTAATGGTTTGTGTGGTCCTCTTTGTGTATTTGATTATGGTTGTGTAGTTGTGTATAGCTGTTGATGTGACAGTAGTAATGGTATGGTTTGTCTGTACTTCTGTGTCTGTATGTACAAGTGTGTCTGTGTCTTTGTGTGTTTTTGTTTGTAGGTGAGTGTGTCTGTGTGTACTTGTGTATAGTTGTTGATAGTGACAGTAGTAATGGTATGGGTTGTCTTTGTATTTGTCTTTGAGTGTTCTTGTGTATGGGTGAGTGTGTCTGTACTTGTGTATAGTTGTGATGACAGTAGTAATGGTATGGGTGTGTCTTTGTGCTTGTCTGTCTTTATGTGTCTGTATGTACAAATGTATCAAGTGTGTACATGTGTGTACTTGTGTTTGTATGACCCTCTTTGTATGATTTTTAATATTGGTAGTACTATTATCACTACTATTGATTCTTCCTCACTTTATCCACCACCATTGCACTATACGTACTTTCCCCTACAATTTAAGTGGTCACTCAACTACTTGACCACTGCTTGACTACTGCTTGACCACGTCATCGATCACTTTAACCACTACCATAATCTTAGGCACATCGTCCTCTACAATTTAAGTGGTCACTCGACCACTTGACCACTACTTGACCACTACTTGACCACTACTTGACCACTAATTTACCACCCTTTAACCATCACCATGTCGCTACGACCAATTTTCCCTAAAATTTATTCACTTGACCACTTGACCACTGCTTGACCACTGCTTGACCACTAATTTACCACTTTTAAATCACCACCATATCGTTACAATCACTTTTCCCTAAAATTTCCCGAAAATTTTCCTCACTTACCCACCGCTTGACCACTGCTTGACCACTACTTGACCACTACTTGACCACTAATTTAAGCATTACCATGTCACTACGACCAATTGTCCCTAAAATTTTCCTTACTTGATCACTTGACCACTGCTTGACCACTGCTTGACCACTAATTTACCACTCTTTAATCAGCACCATATCATTACAATAACTTTTCCCTAAAATTTCCTTACTTGACTACTTGACCCTTACTTGACCATTGCTTGACCACTGGTTGACCAGTGTGTAACTGCGAACACCTCTTATTACATTTATGACCACCCCTATAGCACTCCTACTTGACCACTAATACCCCTTACCATCAAATGACACCCATTATAACTTTATAAGATTTCCTTTGTAATGATGGTAGTGAATAAGCTACATACCACCCTTTACTTTCACTTAGACACTACTATCACACTGTTCAGATGATAGTAACCATCTACACCTATTACTTCGTCAAGTATAACCACGACCCATCACACCCTTGGCAGTTTATACATTACTCACCATGCATACTAACACATTATGAGATGTCTACGCCACCACCATATATCCAACCCATGAGTAGAAACCACGACCCATCACACCCTTGGCAGTTTATACACCACTACACCACGCATACTAATACATTCATATACGTAACCACATCCAACATATATAACTTACAGCCCCTCCCTCATCCCTACTCACAACCTCGCTTTCTATTTCCAGTAAGTACTATCCCTTCATCCGTGCTCACAACCTCGCTTTCTATTCCCACCAACTAAATATTACCTTAATTACTTTCACAGACACTTACCCGCCAACACCCGTCAAAAAAATAGACCCGTTCCCACACGCCGCCAAAATTTTTTTTACTGAGTCGGCAATTTTCCCCATATTTTCCTTCATAAACCCTATCAGCCGCCATCTTTGGAGGCATAATGTGTGTCTGGGCGCCCTAATATACTACTGCCAGTATTTGAGGAAGTCTGTCCTTCGTATGCTTCTGTAAAAAATTGGTGTTTGCAATTTAAGTATGGCCGTTCCCAAGTTGCTGATCTTCCAAGATCAGGACGACCGTCCTCAGAGTGCAATGAAGCAAATGCTGCAAAAGTGAACGAACGAACGAACGAACGAACAGACTTTATTTTCAAAGGGTAACAAATTGGGCACGCAGGCCCGTCTTACATTCGGCCCTTCCAATCACTCATCTTTCTTTCATCAACAGTGCATAGGAAAAAAAAACATTGTCACATGAATTTGTAAACATAAACAATGCATCTTACTATGTTATGAGACACATCAACCACCCATCCACACATCTCCCATTCACTACAACTCCACCACCCAACCACACACGTAACCCACATACACATACATGCCCCTACCCATCCACCACATCCCTACACCTACACATCTCCCCACCCACACATACCTCTCACGCACCACACACCCCATCCACCCACACCCCAAGCCCACATACATTCCCCACCCACACACATCCACCCACCTACACACATATCCTCGGGCCATGAGTCTAATTGAGAAACGGGCCATGAGTCTAATTTATAACAAACATTTATCTGACAATCCTAGCCTGTATAAACGCCTTCAGTTACTACCACTCCGCAAACGCCTGCTTTTCAATAAAGCTAAACTAATTCACAAAATCCTGCATCGGAATGCCCCAAATTACCTTTGGCCATTGTTTAAACATAATGCTAGACACAGTAAACGTTTAAATATATTACACATTCTGAAGCCTAGGATTGACTTATACAAAACAAGCTTAACGTACTCTGCAGCTCAGCTGTGGAACAATCTTCCACAAGAAATCAAAGACATCACCAATCCCTATTCATATAATCGCAAATTACTCGAACACTATCTCAGTACGGATTATCTTCCCCCTTAATAATAGAGATAATAATAATAATAATAATAATAATAATAACAAAACCCTAGTATAACAGCCAGTCCTCTTTTGGTAGGCCAGTATATTCCACATGGCTAATAACAAGTGTCAGACCATTATCTAATTTTACTGTGTCGTGTAGTTTTGATGTTCGCATTTTGCCCATGCCTTTATAATGCATATCTTTTTTTATTGTTGCTGTCTCTGTTAGCCTTGAATGATGTGTGAGTGAAATAATGTATGAAAGAGAGTGAGAGAAGGGCAGAATGTTAGACGGGCCTGCGTGCCCAATTCTTAACCCTTTGAAAATAAAGTTTGTTCGTTCGTTCGTTCGTTCGTTCCTCTACCCGTCCCATTACCCACCAACAATCACTCACCCACATATCCTCCTCCACCCACACACCTCCAATCACCCAACCAAACACACATTCCTCAGCCACACATTCCCCCCACACACACACTTCTCCCCGTCAAGTCACATATTCCGCACCTACCCACACACAAATTCCACACCCAGCCACATAATCTCCCATCTCCCCCAGCCCACTCACAGATCCCGAGTCCACCCCTACAAACATCCCCCACCATCCCAACTACAACACCCTCACTACCCACACATACATCCTCCATCTAGCCACACACCCCCACCCAGACAGACATATCCCCCACCCACACACACATCTCCAAATCCATCACCCACACCCATCATGCACCCCTCCCCAACCCACATACATCCCCCACACATATCTCACCCACACACACTCCCCACCCATCCACCAAAACATCCCACACCCATACACATCCCTCACCCACACCCCCAAACCCACAACCACCCCCACCTGCACACATCTCCCACCCACCACATATCCCCACACCCACATCTCACCACCCATACATATACCCCCACCCATCCCATAACCCACCATCAATCATCCACCAACATATCCTCCTCCACCCACTCACCCACAACCACCTAGCCAAACACACATCCCCACCCACACACACATCTCCCCGCCAACCCATACATCCCGCACGTACCCACACACAAATCCCCCTACCCACCCACACAATCCCACCCCGCCCTACCCACACACACATCCCCCCATCCCCCAACCTACTATTATGATCAAACTCCCACACTTTACACACACATACAGTGACGATTGTCGTGAGCATTGTCGCAAAATTGTAAAGAAAATGGAGAAAAATTGTACATATACATTTTGTAACTTAAAAATTAGTGATGCAATTCAACTCTCTCTCTCTCTCTCTCTCTCCTCTCTCTCTCTCTCTCTCTCTCTCTCTCTCTCTCTCTCTCTCTCTCTCTCTCTCTCATACTCTCTAATTCTCTCACCCACTCTACAGTGATGTACATGTGTTCATGTTATAAATTATAACATCAGTTGGCATTCAAAATGGTAATATGAACATGAGAATACACAACATATATGGAATAGCATGTTACATGATATGCGTGCGCTTAAATCTCTCTCTCTCTCTCTCTCTCTCTCTCTCTCTCTCTCTCTCTCTCTCTCTCTCTCTCTCTCTCTCTCTCTCTTCTCTGTCTTTCTCGCTCTCTTCTCACTAACACACACCCATAGACACTCACAAACAATGGCCGCACACATACACACATTAACAAATCCATTCTTCCACTGTCTTCTCTCGTTCGCTCACTCCCCTCTCTCTCTCTCTCTCTCTCTCTCTCTCTCTCTCTCTCTCTCTCTCTCTCTCTCTCTCTCTCTCGCAATCACTATTTCACCCATTAAGTCACTCTCTCCATCTTTCATTTACTCAATATCACACTCTATTTCACTCTAACGCACACACAGACAGACACACACCCTCTCGCTATCAAATACACACTCCCTCGCGTGCGCAAGAAAGCATATACACATACACACACGAGCATACACACAATACACACACGCAAATAGACACATATCCCCACGCACACATACACACATCCATACCCATATACACATACTTACACACACACACAAAAACACACTCCCTCGCATACACTGCATGCATGCACACATACACATAATCATGCACTCACATACACGAACATATATATATATATATATATATATATATATATATATATATATATATATATATATATATATATATATATATATATATATATATACACACGCACATACACACATATACACACGCACATACATATAAACACACGCACATACATATAAACACACGCATACATTTACGCACACATATAAACATACTTACACACACAAGCACACATGCAAACACATTTACACACACTTACACATACACACCCACATTCAGACGTGCACACACATACACACACATAAACACACGCATACACACACATGGACACACGTACACACCAACCCATCCACCCACACACTTACTCACACATACACGCTGCCTCACATAATCTCACCCTCTCACTCACTCATTTACTCTCTAAACCACACTAACTCCCTCTCTTACAAGCACAGACAAGTACACAGACACACACACATTCACCCACTCTCTCTTTCTCACCCTTCAATCACCTGCACATCCCACACCTCCCCACCTCTCACACATCTCCCCTCCCACACAAAACTCCACCCATAAACACATTCCCCCCACACACACACCCCCACATACCTTCCCCATACACATCCCCGCCCACACATCTCCCCACCAACTCACACATCCTCCACCTACAAACATTCTCGCCACCCACACATACATCCTCCACCCACTCACATTTACCCCATCCACACTCACACACTCCCACCCACGCAGACATATCCCATTCACAGACACCCCCACACTCATCCCCCACACCCATTACACACCCATCCCCAACCCACACAATCTCCTACACACCCATTCACCCACCCAAACAAAAAAAAGCGTAAAAATTAGTGATGCAATTCAACTCTCTCTTCTCTCTCTCTCTCTCTCTCTCTCTCTCTCTCTCTCTCTCTCTCTCTCTCTCTCTCTCTCTCTCTCTCTCTCTCTCTCTTGCTCTCTCTCCCTCTCTCACTAACTCTCTCACTCACATCACAGTAATGTTATATTATACATGATAAAATCAAATGGCATACAAAATGATAAGATGAGAATAAACAAAACAAAAACAAAAACAAAAAAAAAATATGGAATGGCATGTTACAGGACAATCAAGTGGCATTAAACGATACCTCGTAATATGAAAGATGAGAATACATAAAAAATATGGAATAGCATGTTACATGAAATGCGTGCGCTCAACTCTCTCTCTCTCTCTCTCTCTCTCTCTCTCTCTCTCTCTCTCTCTCTCTCTCTCTCTCTCTCTCTCTCTCTCTCTCTCTCTTCTCTCACACACATGTACATACACACACCCGCACACATCCATATACTTACTCACACGTACTCACATAACACCCGAATATACACTCCCTCGCATACACTGCATGCATGCACACTTACACATACAAAGATATACAATACATACACGAGCACACACACACACACACTCATCCATACACACATATGCACACGAACATGCATATAAACGCATATAAACACATGAACGCACACCTTAACACACGTACAGACATACACACAGAGGCACACACAGATACACACATGTACACACACATGTACACCCATCCAGACATGCACACACATACATCACACTTTCTCATGCACTCTCTCATTCACCCACGCTCTCTCTTTTACACACTCACTCGCTCTCACACTCACTCATTCGAGCACATACACGCATACCCACAAATTCTCTCTCACTCACTCACGCTCCCTTACTCACTCATTTACTCGCTGACTCTCTAACTCACACTCACTCACTAACTTTCACACTCTATCACACAGACAGGCAGACACACAACACACCCACTCTCTCAGATTCACTCATTCTCTAACTAAATCTCTCACACATATGTCCACACACACCCACTCACTTTTACACTCACTCAGGCACACGCGCATGCATACTCACTCACTCTCACTCATACTAATTCTTCCACTCACACTCTTTCTCACTCACTCTCTCACCCACTGTCTCGCTCACACACATACAGTGAAGAATGATAGTGGAAAAATGATACTAGTAGGTGACTTATGGAGGCATATAGTCGGTATGAAGTAAGTATTGAAAGAGTTTTCGGTTGAATGTGTAGGGACTCATTGGTGTTTTCAGTTCTGGTGGAAGGCTATTCCACAAGTGAGCACCAGAATATGCGAAACAAGTTTTGTATAAGTCCAATCTAGGCTTAGGAAGCTGTAATAAATTTAAGCGCTTACTGTTCATTGCATTAGATTGAATTAACGGTAGAAGATACTCTGGGGTATTTTCAGATATAATTTTATTCACTAATTTGGCTTTGTTAAAAAGGAAGCGCTTTTGAAGTGGTAGAAGTCTTAGATGGCTGTATAATTTATTACTTTCAACGTGCTTTATGCTAGAAACTAGACGTATAGCGCGGTTTTGAAGCGAACACAATCGTTTCATATTAGATTTAGGGCAACCATCCCAGACTGTGGAACAATAATCGAGAGGTGATTGGATATAGGATGCATAGAATATTTTTCGTGTGCTTTCATCCAAAAAGTGTTGAATTTTAGCAAGTTGGTAAACTTTTTGTGCTATTCTCTTGGTAAGGACGTGAACATGAGGGCTCCAGTTTAAATGTCTGTCAATTAAAAGACCTAATGTTTTATGTTCATTTACATTAATTATAGGTAACGTGTCCACGTGGAGCTCGAGCGGTGTCCCAATTATGGCTAGGGTCTGTAGTTTTTGTCTGGTCGTTATTAGCATGGATTTGGTTTTGTCGATGTTAATTAACATGCGATTTTCATTGCTCCATCTACTAAGGTTGTCAAGTTCGTTTTGTAAAGAGCTCTCTAAGTCACAAAGGCTCTCTTGACTTGTGTAAATAGTACAGTCGTCCGCAAATAGGTCACACGAAGTATTGAGGTATAAAGGAAGATCGTTAATATACACTGCAAAAAGCAGCGGACCTAGTATTGAGCCCTGAGGCACCCCAAAATTAAGTTGTGTGGGTCTTGATAGACAGTTATTGAAGGACACTACTTGTTGTCTGTCAGATAAAAATGACGTAATTAGGTTCACCATGTTGGTGCTAGTCTTCATGTGTTTTAATTTTCTAATTAAAATATCATGATCTACCATATCAAAGGCTTTTTTAAAGTCTACAAATACTGCTCCACAAATGTTGCCATTGTTGATACAAAGATGCCAGTTATCGGTCATTTTTGTAAGGGCACTATGGCAAGAATATTTAGGTCGAAACCCAGATTGACTGTCAATTATTAGATCGTTGTTAATTAAATGATGTAGTGTTATTTTATGCATGTGTTTTTCTAATGGCTTTGATAGCGACGATAGTAAGGAAATAGGTCTATAATTACCCAAGACGCTAATATCAGTTGAGCCATTTTTAAGTAGAGGATACACTTTAGCAACTTTAAAGGCAGATGGAAAGTAGTTTTTGGACAGGCACTGGTTATATATGAACGTTAAGGACTCACTAATAATAGGTGCAGCACACCGAAGAATTCTATTACTGATACCATCTAGGCCTTCTGAATTTGTTGCTTTGAGATTCGAGAGATATTTATATACTTCTGCAACAGACATCAAGGGAATCTCAGGGGGAATATTTCTAGAGCACTTCCCTTCACAGAATGATGACAGTGAGCTTAAATTACAAGCTGAGTCTGGTATTGTGGACTTTAGATTCTCTATTTCTGATTGAAAGAAGCAACTGAAATCCTCGCATGTTATAGTGCTCGGTATTGCTGACTCTGAAGAGTGTTTCTTGTTGGTTAGCGAGTTAATAGCCTTCCATATATTTGCGTTATTTGATTTATCTACAATCAAATTTTTGAAATGATCTTTCTTTATCCTACGAATTTCATATTTAACTTTATTTCTTAGTCTGCGGTAATTGATAAAATCTTTATTTTTGTGCGCTGTATCTCGTTCTCTCATGATTTCGAGAACTTCACGAGTCACCCATGGAGATTTATGTTGATTCTTCACTCGAACTTCTTTAACTGGCACATGTTTATCAAACACACTGTAGACTGTCTTTGTCCAGTAAGCTAGTGCATCATCCGGATCAAAAAGTTGGTAAACATGTTCAAGGGCTGCATTTTTTAAGTCATCTAAAAATAAACTTTGGTTGAGAGCTTTTAGATTTCTAAATTTGATGATTAAATGTTTATTTTTAGGAGATTTGAACCCAGTTTTCGACCACGTACAACATATTGGGTAATGGTCACTAACTGCACTAACAGGAACAGAACATTCGATAATATTAACTGGACAAGTAACATATATATGATCAATTATAGTTGAGGAGGTGAAGAAAATCATAGACCAGGATAGGAAAATGGCAAAGACAGAGATACCGGGTTCAGAAAAACTGAGTAAGAGTACATTTTTTAGAATTTTACACAACAGACTGAACATGAGAAAAGTGTGTGTCCGCTGGGTCCCGCGCCTGCTGACATTTGAACAGAAACAAACACGGGTTGATTGCTGTGGCCAGTTGCTCAACATGTGGCGGTCGAAAAACATGTTGACGACCATGGTGACGGTAGATGAGACTTGGATTCACCATTATGACCCAGAATCCAAAATTGCCAGCATGCAGTGGAAAACCAGGGCTCGCCAACACATGTCAAGCCAGGAGCACAAAAATCTGCAAGAAAAATGATGCTGACTGTTTTTGGGACGTCAAAGGTGTCATATTGAAAGATTATATGCTTCATGGCAACACGGTTAATGGGTAGTACTATGCAGATCTCCTTATCAAACTAAGAAAGGCTGTGACCAGAAAACGAGGGATAGCGCGCACGCAAATTCTGCCTTTGCCTCAAGAAAACGAGCCCTCCCATAAAGCACGGCTTGTGCTGCAAACTACCAACGATTTGAATATTGAAATTCTTCCACACCCACTATATTCTCCAGATTTGGCTCGATCAGACTTTTTTCTTTTTCCAAATCTTAAAAAAGCAGCTGAAAGGAAATCGTTTTGACAGTGACGGAGATGTCATACTGGCTTGCGATAACTGGTTTAGTTCGAAAAATAGGTTGTTTTATTCTGAAGGTCATTTCAAGGTCACGCAGAGATGGCAGAAATGCAGAAATTCAGGTGGTGGCTACATTGAGAAGGAATAAGCACTGTGTCAAATTTCAGTTTTCTCCGCCTACTCCTTCATGGTCGGGCTAAAGAACGAATGAACGAATGTACGAACGATCGTACGATAGAACGAACTTTATTTTAAAATGGTTAAGAATTGGGCACGCAGGCCCGTCTTACATTCTGCCCTTCTATCACTCACTTTCATACATTATTTCATTCATACATATTTCAAGGCTAACAGAGAGCAGCAACAATATAAATGGCATGCATTATAAAGGCATGGAGAAATGCGAACATCAATACTACACGATTCAGTAATATTAGATAATAGTGTGACACTTGTTATTAGCTATGTGGCATATAAATATTGAGCACAACCCACTACTGGCAACGCTGATCGTATTCTGGTATGAACCTAAGGCCTATCTACGTCAATGCGGAAGCATTAGACTCGAGTTTCGCTCTCGTTTTAGCTCGTCAGTAGTGCATATCCTTGATCGGACACGGAAACAAACCCTGGATCACTAGCGTGTGAAGCGGGTGTGTAAACACTAGACCACGCGGCACACGCTGGACACAGCCAAATTATCACAACAGAATATTACAACGTCACCCAACGTAGGTTGTAGCTCAAGATTTGCCCAATCGCCGCGACTGACGTCCGTCAATCGATGTGGACCCGAACGATGAGGTCTTCTCACTGGCAAGGTACACCAGACCGCCTAAATTCCAGCGAGTAATAATCAAATTGATTTATTTGGTTGTTTCGGGATATCCCGAAACAACCAAATAAATCAATATGTGAGATATACTGGCCTACCAAAATGGGACTGGCTGTTATACTAGGTTTTTGTTATTATTATTATTATTATTTCTATTATTAAAGGGGAAGGTAATCCGTACTGAGATAGTGGTCGAATAATTTGCGATTATATGTATAGGGATTGTTAATGTCTTTGATTTCTTGTGGAAGATTGTTCCACAGCTGAGCTGCAAAAGACTTACAAAAGGAGTACAAATGAAGCTGTGTTTCACTCATGTGTGAATGACAATTGATTTGCCGAGTTCATCGCATCTCACATATACAAATGTATCAAATGACAACAATGTGAGTAATAACTTTGATAAAAACGGCCATAAAAGCCATTAGCAATCCCGGACGGCCCGTTAATATTTCTTCAAAACATCGGTCTTGCATAATCCGCACAAACGAGATCAAGGGCTAATAAAACGAGATTCCCAGAATAATTATCTCCCTTCATGACTCCTGCCCCACATATTGACAGGCTGGAAGACGATTGTCTCCTCGCGCGCGTTAATCTCCAGAAAACCACGTTCTGAGCGGCCATATTTGTGCCCTGCGCGTGCCCACATCATTCAGCAGCAGTAGAAAATCAAACTTGAGTCGCAGGCAGACGTGAGAGGACATCTCCACAAGTTTGCGCTAGAGAGCCAGCTAATAATTCCAATGTTTCTCACTTTCATGCCAGGGACGTTTCATCCGACTTACCTCTCTACTCTGTCATACTGAAAATGTCACACTATGCAATACACAATTGTGTTAGGAGCCCGCGAGGATGTTCCAAGGGAAACAGAAACAAACTATAAACTACAAAATGACGGCATGCAAGGAACAACCTATCTGACAATTTGTTGGGAAATGTCGCTGGATACTTGATAAGATGGATGTTGGAGCGTCGCCTGAACATGGACATTGTGGAAAATGCTGAAAGATTTTGCTGTACATGTTTGCTGGACATTTGTTTGTTTCCTATATTGAAACGAGAAGTTTTCTCCCTGCTTAAAGATGGTTGCCCAGTTAAATATGTGCTCTTTTGGCATAATTGTTAAATTATTTCTGTCAGTTGTATCTGGCAATATTTCTGCATTTATAAGCTATGTGCATTCAATAAACCAGTGTACCACTGTAAAAAAGATGTCACAACATAAAGCAAAAGTGAAACGGTTTTGGCTAGTCACTATAACTGAATGATAACAGGTAGTTTGCTAATGCGAGCATTTTGCGCTGGAACACAAGTAATTTGGCCTGCAACGATCTTATTAAAGCTTATCTACCTATAGTCTTTAGTTTGAAGCTTAATGGTTGTTTGAACGTACACAAAACGAGCAAATCGAATGAACATATTCTTAACAGTCAAGAGGAAAATGTTAATAACTGTAAAAACATACAGGCTCATTTAGGGTTAGTCACACTGATGACACAAGAGCACTGACTGTCAGTGTTCGGTCATGCGTGGTCATCTGTTAAAAATAAAACAGGGGAGGGGGGAGAGTAAAGGCGTGAAAATCGACTTCATTGCACTGGGTTCCATTCCATATAGCTCGGTCTCTTTCTGCAAGGCGGTCTGCATAGAGTACGACGACCTCTGTAGCTCCAATGACGACCTCGAGGAGTTTCCGACAAAACCCAATGACGGAGCTAAGCAAAGAATCCAGAACTTTCGGAGCGCTAGGCGTGTGGCTGAACCACGCCGCCATGGAAATCCCCAAGGTCAATTCCCACCAAGGAGGGTTATTTCTAACCTGGACTGTCAGATCGTTCTGTAACAAGTCCATGATTTTTTTCGTCAGTTTGGAAATCTGAATCACCGTTAAGATGTCATCATGTCTGACCCCATCAAAAGGCTTTGTGTGGGCAATGAAACAATGAGTGGTTAAAAATGTGTATTCCCTTAGTGAATTTAAACACGGGCGCCATAAACCAAATATTGCAACGATTTCTTGCCTGGCATATTCCGCTACATCTCGTCAGGTGCACACTGCAGAGTTAGATATCAAATCAAGTGGACAAATACATAACACTTTGGCTAAAATACTGAGTACATCGTCGCTGATATTGTTCCAGGGTCGAGAGCGTTAGCACCACGGAAGCCTAACACTTTACAGGAAGTCTTTCTGTTTGATAGCAACGGTTGGAATCGGTCGTTCTTAAACATTTGGTGCACTGGACTGATTTTTCCGTGTGGATTAGCTTCCATTATTACCAGACTGGCAAACCCACGCCGACTTCAGAGGTACTTGTAATTTACGTTCCCAAGTCAAGGACGAGAAGTCAACATTTTAGTCCAACTGACCAGTGTAGGTGTTGAACCTGCTACCTTGGTATCAGCACACTGGGAGTTTAAGAATGAACGTTCTTATCCATTCGCCCATGCTGACCTCCATCCTAGCATTATTTGTGCGCGGAGTCCCAGAGCCGCAGAGTTGCACTTGCATTACCTGAACTGAGCGCGTGTGTTTACTGGACACATCTTCACTGGGGACGCCTAGCCTTTGTCAGCTCTCAGTACACAGTCCAGCGTTGTCAGGAGGTAGTATATTCTCTACACCACCAGCATCGAGACAGCGTTTACTGGACACATCTTCACTGGGGACGCCTAGCCTTTGTCAGCTCTCAGTACACAGTCCAGCATTGTCAGGAGGTAGTATATTCTCTACATCACCAGCATCCAGACAGTGTTTACCGCCACATATACAATCAGTGTATGATTTGAAACGCAACTGAAGAGAATCTTTGGCTGGCGAGTAAGATGCTGGCTACAGAAGACCATAATTTCCCCAGCATGAAAAATACAGTTAGTGGAAACATGCAGCACTTAGACATGCAGCAGAAGACGGACGCCATTGGTGAGGCATACTTCGGCAGGTTAGAGACCTTCCCAGTGGCTGCAACTCGTTGAATGGTTCTCGTCTTTAAATACAGCACGTGGAGACAATGTGAGCGGAAACTCTCTTACAACCAGACATGCTTACACCAGAGACATATCTCTATGTTAGTGGAACTCATTCACTGCGGGACGAATAGAGATATAGTATGAGAAGCCAGGAACACGAGTTGGGGGTTGTAAATGAAACAATCTACGCCCTGCAGATGGCCCAGAACCGGTTTCCGAAAACACAAATGATCTTCAACTTTTGGACATTGCAGTAATAGATAGTGTGAAATAATAGGACTTTCTTTGAATATCACGAAAACAGAACCAATCCTCACAATAAAGAAAAAGATAACACCCAAATTTCATTTAACAATATAAAGGAAAACGCTTAACCAGGTTAATACATTTAAATACCTAGAAGCAATCGTATCATTAGGTGGAAGATGCCTGACAGAGATTAAGATCACAGTATGACCAGCGTTGAATGTCAGGATAAGAGTTCAGCATTGTTATATCACACCTGTTCTGCTGTATGGCACGAAGCTGTGGATTTGAATAAACAAATTAGGAAGAGCTTGGAGGCAATGAAGATGTGGTCCCTGAGACAAATGTTGTCAGCACCCTCTACAGCCACCGTAACTAACAGCACTCTGGAAGAGACTCATGAAAGTGGGACAGTATATAAGAACATTACATCCAGCTTTCTTAGGTCACACCATGAGAGGTGGACGGGCGCCTGTGGGACACGGTGGAGAAGGCAGGGGAACAGATTCAGAACGTGTAATTGGAAAGAATGGTATTGCGGGGGCTCGGCAGGTGTTCTGGAAGAATATCAAACTGAGAGGGAAGAAGTCAAGGATACATTTCAATCAAATAGCGGTGGGAACGATTAGTAGTATGATTCTTCGCTGGCTGTTGAACGAGTGGACGGAGCGCGTATGGGAATGTCCTGAGTGCAGTGATATTGGTTCTTAGCTCAACTCAACTCAGCTCAAAATGAGAGGCATCTGTCTGTCTGTCTGTCTGTCTGTCTGTCTGTCTGTCTGTCTGTCTGTCTGTCTGTCTGTCTGTCTGTCTGTCTGTCTGTCTGTCTGTCTGCCTGTCTGTTTGTCTGTCTGTTGTTGTAAATCTTTCCTTCTGTCTGTGAAAGTGTATTTTCTCTTCTTGTTCATCAAGCTCCTGGCGTTCGAATCATGCAGCTATGTTCCTTGTTAACCCCATCAAGTAGCCATTCGTACACGACGACAAGCTGTCTGTTAGAAACGAAGAACATGCATACATTTATATAAAATATTGCACTTGTGAAATTCAAGCAGGATTCTTTTTTAAGAGTTCCATTGCTCAAGGTCTGTTGTCTTTCTCTCTCCATTCGTTTCAGTCTGTTGTCTTTCTCTCTCCATTCGTTTCAATGTCTGTTTTCTTTCTTTCTTCATTCGTCTTAATCTGGAGAGCTCAACAAAAGCTTAGTCCGTCATCACGAGGTCTCGTCCTGGCACAACATTTGTGATTCTAGAAGAGGGGTCTTTGCACGTTTTAGTTGGACACGTGACCACTCGTGCGTACCGGCACGTGCGTGAGCACATGCATTGGTGATGAGTGTTTTCAGTGAAGGGTGAAGCCTGGAGATGGGGAGTGGCCAGGAGTGACGCGCAGTAAATGATAAGGAGTTGTCAAAAGAGTATGGGTAATGAACTAGAAGTATTGAGGACAATTCACATGCACATGCAAGCACGCGCGCGCACACACACACACACACACACACACACAAGCACACACACAAGAACCAACACACCGACATACACACATGTAACACACACATACATACACACACCTCCCGCCATCCACAACACACACATACATAATATCAGAGTGAAGAAAATGCATATGGAATGCCATATGATAGCCGCTGATTTATGTATAAACAAAAACAAACAAAAAGACCAAACACAAGAAGTCGACGGTAAGCTGCATTAGAACACGATCACAAGTAACGAAACGGACATTGCCTTCGCCAGCACAGAAACAACAGACACACACCGAGACAACTACATCAAATACACTACATGCAAATACTGACACACAGGTTACTCATCTGCATCCTTATCGTGCACAGGACACGTTTATCATGAGATCCGCCTGTATGATTCCCACAGTAATATATATCCATCCATCCATCCATCCATCCATCCATCCATCCATCCGTCCGTCCGTCCGTCCGTCCATCCATCTATCCATCCATCCACGAATTCTATATATAAGGGGCGTTCATTTGAAATCCGTTCGTGCCGCACCGCGCGTAATTGCATACGTTGAACAGATGTGATAATTACTGACCAATGAATAAAAGAGCATGTGCGTATCGTCCCATGATGCATAAGTTCTGTTTCTGACCGTCGAGAAAATGCCCCGGTTGATTCAAAATCCGTCCAAAGAAGCTCAAAGAGCGGTGGTTCAGTTTCTTTCATTTCAAGGATGTCGACCAGTGGACATTCATCGAAGAATGCAGGCAGCGTACGGTAACAAATGTGTGCCGAAGACAACAGTGACAGACTGAGCACGAATGTTTCGGAAAGGACGTCAGTTGACAGATCTTCGACTGCAGGGTCAAGCGCATATTGTTGCAACAGAAAAAAAAAACCATCGCCAAAATTGATGCAGCAGTACAGATAAACCGTTGTCGAACCGTTGGTGCATAATTCATTCAAAATGAATGCTTTGTTTAATTCTACCACACCTGTTAATGTTTCTTTCATACTTTTGTAATAAAGTCACTGGAACGGGTTTCAAATGAACGTCCCTAATATATAAATGTTCCATATACTTTGCGGGACGTTGCGATCAACCCCAACTACATTGACAGCTAGCATAGGCGTTACTTTCTATCCATTAGTATCGGAGCTTGGTGATCTGGACCAACTATGCTGATGATATTCCTCCATACAAAGCAGCCAAATCTACGTCCTGTGTCTACACATCTTTAAGGGAGTATATGAACTCGGCTCTGGCAGTGCCCCTCCCCTCCCCCTCACAATTGGCTTGCAGCCTTGGTACATCCACTATGGCTTCACGAGTCTTATTTTGTGGGATCATCTAGCCCCAGGGCTACATTGCACGCACACAGTACGTGTCTGAACGCCCGCTTCTAGTCACAGAGGGGACCTGCCTGGTCCAAGTTAAATTAAAGACCATTTTACATCCTGTAAGGCATTGGTAAATGGTGCCAGACCCATGTTTGTTTAGACCAGTTGTCGCATGTTGGGTGATGTGGTAGCATCAGGCCTGCTGCCTTTAAATCTTTAGACATTTCCTGGTACAAATTTGAGGCCGGGTCGACCTGACAGTGTTTGAAATCTGCCTGAAGCGGATTCGAAGCCATGACCATGGGCCGGCAGACAAGCGTCTACCTACTACACTCCCAGGCTCCGCGGAATGACCTAATTTAACCAGGTTGGCAGCTGATGGTAGACATCGTAAACGAGAATCACATGCATGGCCATGACGAATGTGCACTGACGAAATGTGTAATGTGTATCGACGAAATCATACATCCCATTGATGTACCCAGACTGTTGTCAATCCATTCGACGTCAGCGACGGAATCGAGAAGCAAAGAGAGAAATCCGCGAAGAACTGCATTAACATTATCGTGACTCCTTGGGAACGCTTTACAACTTGAGTTCCTGCCACATCATCTGGATGGAACTGATGCATAAGCGTTGGCCAGATCCGCCGCATCATGAAAAGGAATGTCTTATCTGTCTTTGCACTCTGGATAGTTTCGAACATCATTCTAGCATATTTCACGCATCTGGTGAGTTCGTGTTTGCACTCATTTATGTATCGTTCTGTCGATGTAACTGTTATCTATTAACTACTCCGTTATTCTTCTGGACATAACTGGGGAAAATCTCTTTCCCTCGACGTCCAACAGAGAGATCGGCCTGAACTGGGTAATGTTTGACGAACTTTGCTCTTTAGGAATGATGCTTCGCCTTTCTTCCACTTCGAACGTATGCGCATGTGCTTCAACACGGACTCAGTTCCCATGGTAGTCTTTTCAAGACGTTTGGACATCATTGGCGCTCTGTGTATGGGACACATTGTCACATGGCGCTGACTTGCAATGAGTAACAACTGCTACGATCTGGTTCCACGACTGAGATTTGACTTTGAAATCAACTGTTGATTTCTCTGGCCATGCAAGCCTTCATCTCTCCGAGTATAACCCCCCCCCCCCCCCCCCCGCTCCTCCATCCATTCCCAAATGAACATCTGAGAACATTTGAAGCAAGTGCTATTTCAGCTCCCTTTTCTCAATGTTGGGGGTGCCTATTCGAACAACTCTCGCTTAGATGCTTGAAAATAAAAAAAAAATAAAAAAGTAAAAACTGTTCCTTTACTTTTCTCCTCTTTTTCCTGTCCTGATTTATTCCTTCCCATTTGTTCGTCCTTGCAGAACCGTTCTTCTCCACAATGAGCACTGTTTTTGGCTTTGAGGTGCTGTCACACCTCCCACAAGCCCCCTTTCTCTCGTTTATTGGCGGCCTTGCGCCTCTTCTGAATACCAATCTTGTGCGCTCTCACTTCTTCGATAATCTTCTACCATCTATTTTTCTGGGGACTAGCAACTACCCTCCTATAACAGTAGGCGGATGTGCTACACAATCTCTCCGTTTCTCCCTAATATCTCTTCCAGAAGTGTTTGTGTCAGCTCATTCTCTAATACGTGGGCAAAAACGCTATCGAACTTTTTCCATGCCGCCTTCTTGGCGGGCGCGAACAATTTTAAATGGTTGGGCAGTCGGAAAGGTGCCCAAGTGAATCCCCGGGACGATCAACTTGAATATTCTCAGCTCTGTGGAATTTTTCCTGGCTGGGATCTTCTAACAAATTATCCGCAGTGTTGACTCTTGGCCATTTTGTAGTGTACCTTTGTTTCTTTTTAGTTCAGCGTGCATTCCCATTCATCTCTGGCTTCCCATGTTTAGAGTGAAGTCACTACTGCATTGTAGTGATGCCAGTTTCTCCAGAGCGCCAATTTGTCTTTCATGATAGTATAATGGGTTGACCATGCGTTAGTGGTGTACACTACAGCAGGAGAACGACACAAGGTTTCCAATCGTCAGAAGTGCTCCTTCTTCGGCGATTGTTTTGGCCTGTTTAAACTTCTTGACACTGTTAGGGGCGGGCCCACGAAGGTCATGGTTTCCGGGTGT
Organism: Cepaea nemoralis; assembly: GCA_014155875.1. Classification (NCBI taxonomy): domain Eukaryota; kingdom Metazoa; phylum Mollusca; class Gastropoda; order Stylommatophora; family Helicidae; genus Cepaea; species Cepaea nemoralis. Next base: position 228,498 of record JACEFZ010024437.1, on the reverse strand, counting down.
CTTTCTATTGTCGTGGATTAGAAACCCTGAATTCCAGTTTCGAGACGTGTAATCATTATTGACACATATTACACATTATTGACACATATTACACATTCACGCCGCTATGTGTGCCTACCCACGGGCCAAAGACTTCCATGGATATACGGATCATGCTGTCGTGCATCAAGCGAAAAGATATATTGGCTTCAAAAGTGCCAGTAGTTGAAACACTCTCCATAGGCAAGAAAGCATATGGACTGTCGGATAACGTTGGGTCAACCCCAAAGAGATAGAGGATACTAAAGGTCCTCTTTCCCAATGTGATCCTACCCGTTATAATTATCTTATCTTTCAATGGCTTAAATGCTTGAGTCCATAACTAGAGTCTCGGAGAACCAAGGAAGTCCTCCAAGAAACCAAGAAGACGTTTCCCTGAATAACAATATCCTTTTGGTGGTTCCTTGCCTCTCCTCTCTCAGTTCAGTAATTAATATCTAGGGCGTGTTTATTTAAACAACTTAACATTGACAAGAAAAAAGTACACTCAAGGGAGGAAATGACCTCCTTTTCATAATTTAATAAACATAAATTAGGTTATTGATCATTAAGTTCATAACACACCAATCCAGTTCAAAAACAAGGGTCATATAAATATATAATTGATGCCCCAAACATAAATGTTCACTAACATCAAACTATACTCCAGTCCATCTTTGATAGGTGTAGCATGATGAAACAGAACTCCCCATTCCCAGCCCGACACATTCATAAGAATACTTCCGATTTAAGTGGCGTTTCCAAATAGAAGGACGATTCTTTGAACTAGTATGTTCTAGAACGAGTTGGGGGAGGGCAGCGGTATATGCGCTTGTCTTTTGATTGGTTAATAAGTAATGAGCCCACGCTATTCCTGGGCCATATTTTAAAATCTAATTAGTTAAGCGGGGATTTCACCGGGAGCGGTCGCTAGTGTGATGTGATGACCCAACAATGCCCTTAAAGATTCAATAATATATTGTTCTCTGGACAACAGGTACCACTTTAAAACATACTTTAATGTTGTAGTTGTGCCTAGTGAACGAATGAGAAGAATATAAGAGTATTTTATGAATAAAATGTGAAAGTGGAAAACCTAACTTCTGTGCGCCAGTATTCTGGATACTGCTTCTTCAACCTTGACATGTCTTTCACGCTGTATACTCCAAGTGCATATTAATCCCTTGTTGTGACTGGTTGCGTATGCTTGATGAAGGTATAGTACACTCATGCAAATTCGCAAACCCAAACCCCTTGTGCATTCTTCATGCCTAGGATGACTTATTCTTAAATCAACTGTACCTTTGCTCTCGCGAGTTAACATATGGCAGTCTGAATTAGAATGAGTGGTGTAAACATGTACAAGTTCCTTGGTAAAACGCTGAGAATGTTGGAGTGAGTGAGTTGGTGATTTAATAAATAGCCTCTCACATCTAGTGGAAGGAAAGATGCTTCAATATCCATATGTAAACAGGTTGTGTGTGGCACGCCAGAATTGCTAAGTCCATGTGATACCTGGTGGCTATAAGCTCAAGAGAATTAATATAATTTCTCTTTGAAGTATTACACTGTTACCTCTACTGTTGGATGGTTCATATAAACTAGTTCCTAAGAGAACCATATGTGTGTGAACCTGTGTCTTAGTTGGCTGAATATAATGTATGGCTCATGCAAATTTACAAGGACTAAACATGTTTTTCCCATATGTGCTTGGTGCATATGTGAACAATTGTGTATGCAATTGAGCTTCTGTTACCTACTGTAGTAGACATGAAAATTACTCAGTGGGGAAAGAGCACATGATGATGATGATGTACCTGTGAGACAAGTCTGGTGAAAAAGGGGTGAGGTCTAGCATTGCTGTGTGAATATGGAATAGGACATTCATGCACCAACATCACAGCCATTGGAATGGATGTCTGGTCTGCTAATTGGGTAAATGCCATTAGTTAATACATATTGCATAATGCAGTTGTAAATGCCTATTTTCCATTTCCCTTCACAATGCCTGTCCCATGTTGCTATGTCACAATGATTGCTGTACTGTGTCTGGTCCTCCTTGTGCCCAGGTCTACTGTGGTTCAAACATGGTGGAACTTAGACCACATAAATGCTTGTAATTGTGTTAAGCTACCCTGACTCAGCATATAGTCTTGTGATTACCACAGTGCATCACAGTGAAATTCACTACATCATCAACCTTAACCTTCCCCATCTCCATCTGTGTATGTTGATGTATGATAACATCATCTTTTAACACATGTGAAGAGATGTTGTGCCATTTTGTATTGACAGAGAACAGAGGGATGGTGGAGAGGCATCCATATATCATCTGGGACCTCTAACCAGAAGTCCTAGATCCAGAAGTGACTCCCTATCAAAATGTGGGAATATCAAGAAGAATTTTCTATCAGCTCTCAACAGCTGAATGCATAAATGGGAGCATAACACAATCTGAAGCATTACAAATGTGGTGAACTGGACAGTGATCTTTGAGTCAATCAAATGTCATCGGAGAACTAAACAACAAGTCTATGGTGGTGAACGTCATTCAGGACGTCTGGTGAAATGACTGGGACAATGGATTGTTTAGCTAGGACTTATCTTGGTTAATCCCCAGCCTGGTGCTCACACAGTGTTTCAGAATGAAGACTTGTTAAGTACGTGAGATAGACTGGGGAGAAGGAAGAAGACTGGGACATATTTGTATCTTAGATCTTCCTCTACAGAAAAAGGAGAACAGATTCCTAAGTCTCAACTTCATAAACAGTCAACTCACCAGTGAAAGACAAGGCTGTAGCTTTTCTTCAAACTGTGACATTAGGGGATAATTAGTCAGACTTGGAAAATCATCATGGGGAGAACTGCAACCTGAGCTGTCCAACACCATCATAGGTGCTAAAAGGATTAAACAGACCAGTGGAGCAGAAGGTCTCTATGCTTGCCCCAGGTTATGGCTTATCTTGGTTTTCCCTCATTAACAGTGGAAGAGGAGATAAAAGTCAATGGTGTAGTGGTAATTAGAGAGGAGAGGAGGAGGAGAGCTGGTTATTGGCTGGTGGAGTAAATAAGAAGTGTTGTATCTTGTTTATCAACCTGCATGTGTGACATATTTTATGCATTTTCTATGCAATAATTGAAGTGTTGACATGACAGGAGATGAGACAATGGTCATCACTCGACTCACCATCAACTCAATAAATTGTGTATCAATGAACCAGTGGTTTTAAGTACATGTCCCCAGTGAATTTCTTGTACAGTTGCTGTCAAGTATTGTATCTGTGACTGTCTTAAGTGCTGTGGTTGATTATACATATTGTGAAAAGTCCTGTATAGATGTTGTCAAGTATCTCTTATGATGTAAGTCTTGTACAATTGTGGTGTAAACAATTCCCTGTGAATGTATGTACCACTTTTGGCAGGAAACTGTCATGTAGATGTCTTGTCCAACAGATGTAAGGTACAGTTATTGTTGAAGTTTGTCTGTTTACAAATAATTGAGTCCTACAATCCCAAAGAAATGGGACAACCTGATATAGGTCAAAATGACAAAATAAATAAGAAAAGATCTATGTGACGGACGAACAGCACACTGTCAACAGTATAATGAGTGAGATGGATCCTCAGTTGTGCAGGGGCTAATAGTTCAGATCTTCTCTGGCCTTGGGTGAACTAGTTACTTCTTATATAAATTTCTGTGTAGATACATAGTGGTCTCACAGTGGGGGTTTGAGCCAAAGAAAAATGGTTCTCCAAAAAGGCTATTGCGGGAATGATTAGCTCATTTGAGTGACCTCTAGACAAAACGTGCTAAATCATATCCTTTATCTTGTTATTTATTATTCAAGATATATTTCCAGAGAACACTACTAACTAGGTCCTCTGGCAACTCAATCAAACATGTCACAATAGGTACGTATTCATCTTCCATTGGAGTAGGTTAAGTCTGAAACTGGGTATGTATTCAGGTTGATCTATTCCAGAGTTCTTGGATCACTGTGGCAAATCGTCTCCTGAAATTATGTATATTACATTTCCCTAGAGTGTAGATATGTTCCAGATGCTAATAGGATAGTGGCTCTTGGTTCTTCACCCTCAGGTACAAGAATAAGTTCTCTATGTTACTTGTCCTAACTGCTTAGTGGAACATCTTGCAGGGAGTTGCTTTCGGGATAGTTTTCTGCATCACTCTATCCAGGTGCTTGAATCAAAAGTCAGGCCTGGATCTAGATGGATCTAGACAGTATCTGAAATTCCAGCATCAAACATATATCTACTGATATCATCAATTGAAACATTATAAATGGAAGACAGTCAAAATCCCAAGAAAAACAAGAAAAATAAATACAGGGGATTTTGATCCTAAGAAAATAAACAAGGGAGGAAGAGGGTCTTGGTGTTCTCCAACAGTTATCAACCCCACGACTGGTTATTCTCCATCCAATCCTTCATTATAGGGCGCTCAAGGTTTAGACCCCCAGATAAGCAGTGTCATCTTCACCCATGCTTGTCACCCATGGTCTCTAGGTTGAGTACCACCTTGATCGATTCAGAATTTGATAATTATGTCCATCATTAGCCTTTTGTACATACATATCATCATCATCATCATCATCATCATCATCATCATCATCATCATCATCATCATCATCATCATCATCATCATCATCATCATCATCATCATCATCATCATCAAACACAGTCCGGGAAACCAAACAATATGATTGTAACATAAGTGATATGGAATACAGAGTGGTGTCATGCTTATAAGTGCACTAAATTATTAATTAGTGTATGAGTTATCACTAAAATCTTCTCCTCTGATAGACAGGACATTATACATCAACTTGCCTACTATCCGGAGATTTATTGATTGCTCATACTCCTTCTCAGTATGTAACTTCTCCTCAATCAATCCACAATCATTCATCAGAAATCATAACCATACTTACATGGATAATAATTAGGCATGCTTATGTGACTTACAAATGATAAATTCACATATTTAACACCAATTAAATCACACTTGAATCTCCACATGAATGCTTCCACCGATTACACAAGATTATATGATACCCGTAGCGAACTATTTAACATCCCATGTGCTCGTGTGCTGTTTCTATTACGAATTATACTAATTCTTCCTACTAGTGATTGTACATTTAAAATAGTTCCTTACTGCTGAACTAAGTATTCTAGCCTTCTAAATCCTAAGTTAATCATGAACTCCTAAATCACTGCTTAATTGCTTAATGAGTGAAATGTCAACCTAGGTCCAATGTTTATTAATTCACAGAAGCTATCTAACTAGAAGAAAAAGCCTCACTATGGTTTAACTTATGAGTTATAACATCTGAATATAGTGTTTAATCTCTCCGGAGTTAAGTTCTATAGGACTAACCACATGGTTACACCACATCAACTTACCATCTTCTAGGAAGGCGCGTGACTAGCTTAATATGTATGAAAATATGCTTACCTTCAACAAAGTTGAATGTCTTCTTTAAACATAGGTCAGCAGATTTCAGACCCAGACTTGGTTTTGCGTTGCCAAGTTCGCTGGCTGAATATAGACTGGTACTTCTTACTTTTCCTCTCGTTGATTTTAACATCTTTAGAGGGTTGAGTTTGTAGATGCTACTGGCCTTCAGTCTCAGTGGACCGTCTTCTGTTTTAACGCTTGTTGAAGGTTTTTCCACACACACTCCTCAGCTGCGGTCTGCACGTTGTTTTTAAAGCCGCTCCTACCACGCTTGTGGCTATGACGTCATGACCAATGGCGAAGCTCTGTTTAGACCATGTTTAGAATATTGTCGTCCGCTTTAGGAATCTGCGCTGTTTCCAACTTGGGGTGATGCACATTTCATCCTTTGTTTTTATTGTCGGCACTAATTCCTCCCTTCTTCAAATTTGAATGTGAGTATGATGGTGGTGGTTGTTGACGTTGCTGTAAACTGGAGGGGTAGTGCGGGGAATTTAAAAACAGCGCTGTGACGGTTTGCAAGAAATATTCCACAGGACGACTGTTAGTTAAAATACAGTAGCATATGTAAAAACATATTAAAACATTCTTACATTTGGAAGTAGTCATGCAAGTAAAATTCTATTAAAAATCTTAATGGGAAGACTTTGTTAGAAAATGAAGAAGAACTTAACGTGGTTCAAGCTGGATTTAGACAAAGAAGAGGAACAAGAGATCACGTATTCAACATGCGTTTAACCCAGGCTTGAGTTAGGAGTAGAACGGAGCACTTATGGGTTACACCCATGTGCGTGATGTTGATCCGCCTACTAAACTAAATTAAACTAGTTAAGCACGATATAGTGACACACACAATATAGTGACACATACAGTATAGTGGCACACACAGTATAGTGACACACACAGTATAGTGATACACGCAGTATAGTGACACACACAGTATAATAACGCACACACTATAGTGACACACATAGTATAGTGACACACACAACATAGTGACACACACAGGCTACCACTGTTGAAAATGTTATTGCATTGTAAAGTTCTCTGAACCTCGATTAAATCGTGTGTATTGAAGCATGAAAAGCTGCCATATTTTCTGCAACGGGCTTCAGCTTCCATGTGATGAATTCTGTCCCACCCATGAATACCACCGTTCATAATCTGCCTTTTGCAGCCTGTCAAGCAAAACTCGTAGATCTGAAGAGGGAAACAATTACCCCATATGAAACATGTAAATGCTGGCTATCAAGGATTGAACAACATAAATTGTAAATGCTGGCTACCCAGGATTGAACAACATAAATTATCAATACTCGTCCTCATGAAAATCCATAACAATCCATCAGCTCAATATTCTTTTGTTTCCTTAAGTTTGATTGAGGAATGAATGGGCAAGGATGTGGTGCAGATTCATTAGGTAGTCATTTCTGCCCGACCTTTTCTTCCACTCTTGGGCAGGAAAACGAGGCGAGGCCTTACTGTATGAAAGGAAGGAAGTCAGCCGCTTACTCTCAGGAGTTGCTTTCATCCATTTATAGACAGCCGGAAATGCTGGGAAAGTCACGTCCACATGGTTGAATGGGGATAAGCACTTGGCGAACTGTTTCTCGTTGTGTTTCTCTGGGGAGGTTTAGATAAGATAAGATAGGTTCTAGAGAGAGAGAGAGAGAGAGAGAGAGAGAGAGAGAGAGAGAGAGAGAGAGAGAGAGAGAGAGAGAGAGAGAGAGAGAGAGAAAGGAACGGCGCGAGATAGAGAAAGGGAGGCAGACAGAGAGACAAGGAGGGGGTACGAGGGAGAGAAAAAGAGAGAAGGAATACGAACAAGATATAATGTGCACGCATCGACGCCGAAGTGTAGATTAGAAAGAAAATGTGACAGATAGGAACGAGGACACCAGTGAGCGACACCAACTCCTAAAGCGACCTAAGCCTACAGGGCTCTGTCCTGGAAGGACGATGATCCTCTTGTCCACGACATTCACGTTTGTTAGATCTGGTCTTTTCATTGTCTCTGCCCCTTCTTCACAGACGATATGCTGGGGGACACTGACTGTACTTGAGGGAGATATCAGAAATGATCACAACAGTGAATTCAGCTGGGTTGAGTTGAGTTGAATTGTACTGTGGTGAGTCAAGAACAGACATCACAGCACTCGGGAATTTCCATACGTGCTGCTTAACCATCTGCAACAGCCAGCGAAGGGTCCCAAAACTAATGGTACTAATTGCAATCTGAGTGTCGGCCAGATCCTCTGGTCACTCCTTGCATCACCAGTATCTCCAAGCCGTGATGATCTATGTGTTCTTCTTCTGCGCATCAGTCAAATAATGTGAGTACATGAGCGAGCAAGTAAATACACGAGAGAGAGAGAGAGAGAGAGAGAGAGAGAGAGAGAGAGAGAGAGAGAGAGAGAGAGAGAGAGAGAGAGAGAGAGTGAGAGAGAGAGTGACAGAGAGAGAGAGTGAGAGAGAGAGTGAGAGAGAGTGTGATAGAGAGTGAGAGAGAATGAGAGAGAATGTGTGTGTGTGTGTGTGTGTGTGAGAGAGAGAGAGAGAGAGAGAGAGAGAGAGAGAGAGAGAGAGAGAGAGAGAGATTCTACAAACATTATCAAATACATACACAGTTAACTCCTACATACTGGACTGACAACAAACTCCTCTAGTACAGTGAGTATGTATACGTATACGCATCTGAGTTCAGTGGCCCAGCACAACAGGATATTTCCCCCCTCATTCGCTCGCTTTGATATTGAGCGTAGTGCACTCACGTGCCAAAACTGCTAGTAGTTAGTACCACCAAGCAGTGCACTCAGCTGACTTTTTCCTGTGGTTGAGAATGGTGATTATAATGAGGCCAACCTAATATTAATTTGAGATTTTAACATTGCTTTGACACGGAAATAGTCACCAGCGTACACAAACGGGTTAAAGCAGGCGCGCCCGCGCACACACACACACGCCACACACACACACACACACACAGATTCATGTATGCATACATACACACGTAGACACACACACATATATTCACACACGAATTTAAATAGTTTGTTATGTGCTACTTCTTGCCTCAGAAATATTTTAATCGAACAACTGCACCGAAGACATATGTCCCTTGGTGGCTCAAGATAACTTCAGTGGATCATCTCTATCCAAGTTATATGCGCCTGTTTGGCTCAGGATTACTTCAACCAAGCCCCTGTATCCCGTGTATTAGAATATTCCCTCTCCCTCCCGAAACGCTTACATTCAATAGTTTCACTGGCCCGCCATGGACAATAGAAATGCATTACATCCGCACTGTGGTTGTCGAGACGATGGGAATCACAATGAAAATTTATTGACTGCAAGACAAAGGCAATCAAGGCTGGCGCCGGAAGTGGCAGAGACTTGTTTTAACGACGTTGTTTCACCAGCCCAGCGCGCCAAGCCACTCTGGGCTGGGGTTTTATTGACGGTTCATTCTGGCATTGGCTGAATATTGCAGGCAGCAACAGCACCCACTTCAGACCTACGATAGGCGACGAAGCGTGTTTTAATTGACTATTATATATAAAAATCGCCGATCAATGGCGGTAAATGCACGAAACAAGAACTAGCTCTCAGCGACCGTCTACCGATCGATGGAATCTTTTGTCGGTGGCACAACTAACTTCTCCAAGCTCCCACTGACCGGAGCGTGCAGCAGCCTACCTGAGACCGCGGGGCTTGGGCTGGCTTGCCGATTTGTTCAGTTGACTAGTCATAAAATTAGCGTGCTGTATAAATGGAACCAGAAATGTCACTCTACCCGGCAACAGCCTTGGTTCAATCGTACAGCTTAAATAAAGGATTACGGTTATAATTAATACAATGGGTACAGGATTCTTTTACGCGCTTTAATGTTTACTGGGCAGTTGGTGCCAGGCCGCTATGTTTGTTGAGTAGTCGATGCTCCGGGGTTCATATGGTCAATATCACCCCGGACGCCTTTACTTCCGAAGGCATTTCATGGTAACCGTTCAGACAGGTCCATCTGTGAGCCCAGATAAATGTGAAACATCCGCTTCCATGAAGATTCAAACCACGACAACCGGATCTTGTTGATTTTCTAGGTAATTTTACCCTCAGCATGTTCCCATTGATTTCTTAAAGAGATGTTAACATTAGAGTCCAACTGACCAGTGGAATAAATGCACTACCCCACCATCAGCGCAATGGAAGTTTAAGAACGAGCGTTCTTAAGCTTTTGCCGAAGTAGCAGCCCAAATTAGCAAAAGATTCTATATATGAACAGAACACTAGCTTGTTTTGTGAACATGGACATGCTTTCAAAAGCGGGGGTTGCAAACTATCACTATGGAAGCGGAAAATAGTTGAAAACTACCACATGAACGCCCCAAAACTAAGTTCAGGAATACATTACAAAAATACAATGGTCAGAAATTATCTACCAATCTCCGGATATCACACAGAACATCAGTCCTCTCACTGTCAAAAAACTGTCAAGAAAAAAAATGACAGTTTTGACAGTTTATTACCACTTATCCTGACTCACGCAACGTTATATTCAATGTGTCTGTTATGTCTGGTGTCCACCTTCCCGTTGGTCACTGTCGCTCCTACCAGGGACTATGAACTCCATCACAGTTATTTCTAAGTCGCTGAGATGTAAACAAGACCACAGTATTTTAGTTTCCAAGACATGCTACTATATATGAGTCAGTGTTATTCCATATTCAGATCCTGTATGCCAGTACTGCTCCCCTTTTGGATACACGGTACTCTAAGAATGATTCTCTAGCACATACTTTCAGAGGTCTTTATTTTCGTCTTTAGTGATTGCGAAATGGCCCATGACATACATATACACGCGCGCGCACACACACATTGCCTATTATGTAAAATAAACTGTAAAATTATGAAACTTCATATGGTCGTGAAATAATCGTGTCATTACTAAAAGGAGAGATTACAATCAGCTTATGCTCAGTTTATATCTTTATGCTGAGGAAGAGTACGGTAAGAAGGCTAGTATCGTTGATGACATGTCAGGCCAGATTCTGTATTGTCCAGATATCTGTGATCTAGCGCCCGTGCTTTCATGGTCTGTGAGGCCAGATTCTGTATTGCCCAGATATCTGTGATCTAGCGCCCGCGCTTTCATGGCCATTTTGTTTGTTTCTCTGTCTAGCTGGTGCTGTGACAAAGGGGTTACAGACCCAATTCCTAATTCTGCATACCGCGCTCGAAACACAGTTGCTGGAGATTTGGAAGCAGACCGCTCTGCGCTGGTTTTCATACAGTGGTATGAGTGTCGGTCATTCAGAAGGCAATGGCAAACTATTGAACGCAAACTTGCCAAGAAATCACAAACAGCCATAAAAATGTAAGGGTTGACTGCGACGTCCTGTAAATGAAATTCTGTCAATCTAATTATGCCCTTTTTGGGTTATACTAACTAATTGCTGGATATGTCACCAGTCTACTTGTGCTTCCCCCCACGTCCCCAGGAACACGCTGGACTGCCTTGTGTCCATTTTATCTGAAGCTTCCACAAATGCGTCGTCTGATCTGACACTCCAGGAAATTGTTGCAATCCTCTTTTCTGTCCCTCGTTGATCTCCACCCTTTGAACATCTTCCTCTTCCTACTTCTCTGATGCTTCTTCTTCCTCGTCTTTACTCAAATACTATAGCATACTTTATAATTATGAACTGTTCCCCCCCCCCCCCCCTCTGTTTTTCAGTAGTAGTTGTACTTTCGTCTCCTTGTTTACAACCTCAAATTGTGATCTGTTGTACGTGAAAATATCATATTCTGTCTCAACACAGCACATATGGTTGAGAAAGCGGACAACACTTCAAACAGTTCGACCCTTATGAATCTAGTGCTACACAGCTGACCTCTCTGGCGCAAGACTTGACAAGAAAAAACACGTTTCACATTGTAATAAGAGCTGTTATTGATTGCCATTTGCTCACCTGGTCTCGTGAGAACACAGAGCAAAACGCGTTCTCAGCTGCTGCACCATGCGCAAACAATGCAAGGTCTAACTCGTATTGTCGATAGGTGGTGTGGCTGCTCCATCGCAGGTCTTTGCCGAATCTATTTGTTTATAGCGTGTGAATGTCCCCACTGAAGACTCCCATGGGAGCTCAATGCTGGTCTGAGCTGGGAGATTGCGTCCCCTGTCGTCTTCTACCCTTAAGTCGTTTGAAAGCTCAAAATATGTGAGCAAACGAGCTCAATGACTTTCCTTTAATTAGATACTACTTATTCATTTAATACTATTCTCTGAAGCTCTTCCATACAACGTGGAGGATAGTCAATGGGTAGTGCATCACATATCTAGTGACAAGGGATGTAATCCCTTTTGTGAAAGGGATATTATCTATCGCACAAAGCTGAACATTGCGTGGCTACTGCTTCAGCAAGTAGTCCTGTTCACAACTCTCCTAGCAATAGTGCTGGGTGAGGTAACGAACGGTGTGTTATTATACTTTCTACTTCTTCTCAATTACCTAAAGGAGGAAAGGGTGACGCAGTGGTTAGCATGCTTACCTAGCCTGGTGGTCGTCTGCTAGAATCACCACCCAGACGGGGATTATAAGAAATAAGCCGAGGTCGACCCGGCTTAAAATAGGCACGGGGAAAGTTAATACGATCGACGTGTCACTGACCACATGACCCATCTAGTGAAACTGATGTAAAAACGTTATGCGACTAGCATCATATACCCAATACACCTCAAGGTGTGCACATTGTTCTTGTATTTACAATTACCTGTGGTTGAACGACTACAAAGATGAACACGCCCACAACGTGCGGGGTACTTTTGCAAGACGCCCACACCCCGCTAGTGTGGAATCCTTCCTGCATATGCTCCATCTAGGTGGCCAGCTTCCGGTAGATCTGATCTTATTTTCGTCTGTACTTTCTGAGTGTTGACGCTTTGATTTCACTTGATTCAGCTACATTTTATTCAAGTAATTATTATGATTTTCCTCATCTTCACCAATATAAAGTCAACGAATCCACCTGTTCACAAAATGGATACTCTACTCAAACATTTCTGCTGAAACACAGGCTCTAGGCATTGCAGAAACGCAAGACCTAGGCATAGCTGAAGCAAAGATAAACAACACAAGAAGTCTCCACCAGTAAGTGTAGTCCAGGCTGATGCAATGTCAGCTCTGAGATCTCCCCCCGGTGAAACACCACTGCCAGAGTCAAACAGTGTCACCAGCAAGTGTAGTCCAGGCTAATGCAATGTCAGCTCGCCAGAGTTAAACAGTGTCACTAGCAAGTGTAGTCCAGGCTGATGCAATGTCAGCTCTGAGATCTCTCGCCGGTGAAACACTGCCAGAGTTAAACAGTGTCACCAGCAAGTGTAGTCCAGGCTGATGCAATGTCAGCTCTGAGATCTCCCCCCGGTGAAACACTGCCAGAGTTAAACAGTGTCACCAGTAAGGTCTAGAACAGGAGGGTGTCGTCGTGGCGGTATGAGTACAGAAATCATCATGCATATTGTATTTGGAGGAACATGTTTGGCGCTGTGGATCAGCGTTACAGTAAACATGTTGTATTTGGAGGAACATGTTTGGCCCTGTGGATCAGCGTTACAGTAAACATATTGTATTTGGAGAACATGTTTGGTCCTGTAGATCAGCGTTACAGTAACATGTTGTATTTGGAGGAACATGTTTGGCCCTGTGGATCAGCGTTACAGTAAACATGTTGTATTTGGAGGAACATATTTGGCCCTGTGGATCAGCGTTACAGTAAACATATTGTATGTAGAGGAACATGTTTGGCCCTGTGGATCAGCGTTACAGTAAACATATTGTACTTAGAGGAACATGTTTGGCCCTGTGGATCAGCGTTACAGTAAACATATTGTACTTAGAGGAACATGTTTGGCCCTGTGGATCAGCGTTACTGTAAACATATTGTATGTAGAGGAACATGTCTGGCCCTGTGGATCAGCGTTACAGTAAACATGTTGTATTTGGAGGAACATGTTTGGCCCTGTGGATCAGCGTTACAGTAAACATATTGTATTTGGAGGAACATGTTTGGTCCTGTAGATCAGCGTTACAGTAAACATGTTGTATTTGGAGGAACATGTTTGGCCCTGTGGATCAGCGTTACAGTAAACATGTTGTATTTGGAGGAACATATTTGGCCCTGTGGATCAGCGTTACAGTAAACATATTGTATGTAGAGGAACATGTTTGGCCCTGTGGATCAGCGTTACAGTAAACATATTGTACTTAGAGGAACATGTTTGGCCCTGTGGATCAGCGTTACAGTAAACATATTGTATTTGGAGGAACATGTTTGGCCCTGTGGATCAGCGTTACAGTAAACATATTGTATGTAGAGGAACATTTTTGGCCCTGTGGATCAGCGTTAAAGTAAACATATTGTATTTGGAGGAACATGTTTGGCCCTGTGGATCAGCGTTAAAGTAAACATATTGTATTTGGAGGAACATGTTTGGCCCTGTGGATCAGCGTTACAGTAAACATATTGTACTTAGAGGAACATGTTTGGCCTTGTGGATCAGCGTTACTGTAAACATATTGTATGTAGAGGAACATGTTTGGCCTTGTGGATCAGCGTTACAGTAAACATATTGTACTTACAGGAACATGTTTGGCCCTGTGGATCAGCGTTACAGTAAACATATTGTACTTAGAGGAACATGTTTGGCCCTGTGGATCAGCGTTACAGTAAACATATTGTATTTGGAGGAACATGTTTGGCCCTGTGGATCAGCGTTACAGTAAACATATTGTATGAAGAGGAACATGTTTGGCCCTGTGGATCAGCGTTAAAGTAAACATATTGTATTTGGAGGAACATGTTTGGCCCTGTGGATCAGCGTTACAGTAAACATATTGTACTTAGAGGAACATGTTTGGCCCTGTGGATCAGCGTTACTGTAAACATATTGTATGTAGAGGAACATGTTTGGCCTTGATGTTTGGCCCTGTGGATCAGCGTTAAAGTAAACATATTGTATTTGGAGGAACATGTTTGGCCCTGTGGATCAGCGTTAAAATAAACATATTGTATTTGTAGGAACATGTTTGGCCCTGTGGATCAGCGTTAAAGTAAACATATTGTATTTGGAGGAACATGTTTCGCCCTGTGGATCAGCGTCACAGTAAACATAAAAAATGTTGCATGTGCTTTGCAGGACGTTGCCATCAACCCCAAGCTGAGTTAGATATTTTAGGCAAGTTTACGTTCAGTTGTTGGCCAAACAGTCAGCGCAACATGTGGAAAACTGCGGCATGTCTACTGTTGGTGAGCTTCTAGAGCTGGCCACACATTTCTACTTGATTACCCGCCTAATAACTTGTCTCTCGGCGACATCACACTGGTGCACTTTGAGGCTGCCAGAGTGGGTTTAGGTCTCTGGTTATTGATCCGGCTACTTTAGCGTGGAGACCAGGAATCACCGAACGTCGCAGCCTGGAGTCAAGTGTTGCCGGCACTCGTGTCTGGTTTAAGCCGAACAGATTCTATATAGATTAGAAATAAATGTATTCTTCTTCGTTCCTTTTAAAGGCGAGTACTCTACACCTGCTGAATCCATCTGGGTGGGTGGGGTGATGTGTGTGTGGGTGGGTGGGAGATGTGCCTCATAACATAGTAATTTGCATTGTTTATGTTTACAACATTCATTTGACAATGTTTTTTCCCCCCTATGTGAATGTATCATGCACTATTGATGAACGAAAGATGAGTGATGTGAAGGGCCGAATGTAAGACGGGCCTGCGTGCCCAATTTGTGACCCTTTTAAATTAAAGTTGAATTGAATTGAATTGAATTGAATTAACTTGGTGTATTTCCTCTAGACACATTCCATCCAAGGTGACTGAACCTAGACATGTATAGGGAAGTAAAAGCCACAGTGATCTCTTTCAGGCCTGAAACCGTTGTAAGGTGTGTGTGTATTTGCCTGTCTATATTATATCTACACATACCTAATTGTTTCATTTTATTTCTACTTTTATTAGTACTTTCCAGGCAATAGTTGCTATTTTATCTGGCAGTCAATAGGTAGTCGTTCGCTTACATGATGCGCTGTCATACACAAGAACAGTAGAATAGCAATATAGAATAGAAAACAGTTTAGGCATCTATTTCTAGCAGGATAAGGGTATCCCCTAACAAATGAGATGTAAGGTCCCTCCTTCCCTTCGCTAGTATGCCGGGCACTCTTGGCCAAGGTGGAGTACCCTTAACCCCCCCCCCCCCCCCCCCCCCCAAAAAAAAAAAAAAAAAAAAAAAAAAAAAATCAAAAAAAAAAACAAAAACAATTTGGATCACGTTAAAACGGATAGTGAGTGTATGAAGTAGAAAAGCAGCCGACAGATTATTGTAGGTTGTCTTCAATTTCACGACAGTAGGCAGATGATCTCTTTTTTTTTTGGGGGGGGGGGGGGGGGGGGAGGGGAGAGGAGACAATGACTAGGTCACCGACCAGTATGGTCACTGCTAAGAAGGAAAGCATTGACAAGCTAGTTTCTTAACAGATGCCAAAAAAAGTAATGTTTTGTAGTTTGATAGAAAATCAAAGAAACGGCGTATATGGGTGCTCCACAAAAGCAACCTCGCCCGGTAGGGGTAGTCATGTGCGCCAGGTAGTCACCTGACCAGAGTGTCAGGAAGCGACTGAGTGCAAACGAGTAACAACATTTACAACGGGAACATGGAACGTTAAACTATGAGTGCGGATGGCAAACAGGCCATTATCAAGCAAGAAATTAGAAAATTGAATATCAACATTTAAGGTATATGTGAAACAAGATGGAAAGAAGTTGGCATGATAATATCCGAGGCACTTACTCTAATCCATTCTGGCAGAGAGAAAAAAATCAGCGACTGGTAGCATTTATAATGGATCTGGAGATGTCAAAATCTATGTGTCAGACAACATATTACTGGTAAAGTTAAGTGGCAGACCTTATAATTTAAAGATCATTCAGGTCTATAGTTTATGCACCTACTACAGACAGCTGTGCTGACATCATTGGTGAATTCTATAATGATTTGGAGAATGCCTTCAAGAAGTACAAGTATTCAGAATTACATATCATAACCGGCGACTTCAATGCTAAAGTTGGAAATCAACAAGACGGAGGCACAGTAGGTAAGTATGGACTATGGGAATGAAAGAGGTTCCAAATGCCCGATCTGATATGTTAGGTCCCCCTCCCCCTCATAAATTCCCGATTGACATGTTAGGTCCTCTTTCCCCCATCAAATGACCGATGTAGGGGTTGAACCCGTAACCTCGGCATCAGTACACCAGAAGTTTAAGAGCGAACGTTCTTACCAATTCGGCCATGCTGACCTCCGTCCTTTCTGCTAAAAATGGCAATAATCATTTGCGTTTCTTGTTCCCTCTTCCCTTGGTAATAAAACAGATGTTCTTTTAGAACTTCATCATGTTTTCCCCTCTATTCTTCTCTGAATTATCGTGTGCATTTTTACTGAAGCGTCAAGCGGCTTGCTTCACCGAATTGTTTTCATTCTTTTGTGCTAGTATAGTATTACATTGTAGTTTAAAGATTCTTATCAGTCAGGCTGCTTTCTTCATGGCGGACATTGCGGTAGCTAAGTCAATCACTTAAAGTATTCCGGATATGACATCACCAGATACATTAGTCTAGTTTCTGCTACAGAAGAGTGGGCAAGTGCAGCCGGAAGTAAGTTTCAACCACCACTTCCTGTTCATGGAGGTGGCGCATGTGCGAGGCAGTAGTCTCAGAAAGTGAATGAGTCGAATGCCAGTATTTTGGTATGGCTTTATCTTTTTGGCAGACTCGTGGCCTGCATTATCTCAGTGGATGAGGCTAGGGTTAGGCTGTTCTAGACTTGATTAGATTCGTTGATAATTTTTATCTCTAGTTTTTGGTACTGAAAATTTTAATTCACAATATAAACTCAACATAATACTTAACATATATGTATATCTTATTTACTCACCCTAGCTCTCTGTCACTGTCTCTGTCTGTCTCTGTCTATCTCTCTCTGTGTCTCTCCCTATCTCCCTAATTCATTATATTCTCTCTTTCTGCTTCTCCCCCACCTCACCCACTTCTCTCACTGTGTATGATGAATATTCTCTGGTTAGATTAATATAATTTATGAGCTAAAACAGAAATAAGAAAGAAAATAGGAATGGCCAAAATGGATTCAACATGACAATTATGTTACTATCTAGAGAGATAATGATGACATTAAAATTAGAATAATTAAATGTTAGACATAATCAGCATTACATGAGGTATAATAACGTGAACAATAAACATCCATTTAGATTGTATTTTAAGGCAACAAAAGACACAAACAGAAATGTAGGAGATGCTGAAAAAATGGCAAGTGAAACATTTTGACCACATTAAAAAACATGCCACTGATTAAAAAAAAAAAAAAAAATCTAGTGTAGAATCCGAGGCAGTCGAGCAAGAAATTGACAACGGTACATGTGGGAAGTATGCACTAAGAGTACGTCGAGCAAGAAGTAGACAACGATGCAAGTTGGAAGTACACACCAGGAGAAGGTCGAGCAAGAAGTAGACAACGATACAAGTGGTAAGTAAAGACCAGGAGAAGGTCGAGCAAGAAGTAGACAACGATACAAGTGGTATGTAAACACCAGGGAGAAGGTCGAGCAAGAAGTAGACAGCGATATAAGTGGTATGTAAAAACCGGGAGAAGGTCGAGCAAGAAGTAGACAACGATACAAGTGGTATGTAAACACCAGGGAGAAGGTCGAGCAAGAAGTAGACAACGATGCAAGTTGGAAGTACACACCAGGAGAAGGTCGAGCAAGATGTAGACAACGATACAAGTGGTAAGTAAACACCAGGGAGAAGGTCGAGCAAGAAGTAGACAACGATACAAGTGGTATGTAAACACCAGGGAAAAGGTCGAGCAAGAAGTAGACAACGATACAAGTGGTATGTAAACACCAGGGAAAAGGTCGAACAAGAAGTAGACACTAATACAAGTGGGAAGTAAAGACCAGGAGAAGGTCGAACAGCCGTCTGTCGAAGCATAAAACCCAAGTGAAAGTGCTGGAGATCAACTGCAGCTAATTTTCATTGTGAAGACGGCATTTGATTGCATTGCTATTTTAACAAAGGAAAGCATAACTGCAATACAACTGTAGAAAAGACAAATAACAAATTTGCAGCAGCAAATATGCAATTGAAACACGAGGAAGAAAATGAGAACTTTCAGTGGCCTTAAATAACGAGTCCTCCGCTAGGTTCTACCCACCTCATTAGGTTGTGGGACTAGAACATGTAAAAGCCAAACACTTACCCGCCAAGAGAGTTGCTGCCCTGGGAACCACTTTTAGTTTTAGCTGCTGTCCTCATACAGGTAGGGAGGCAGGGATGGATTAACCATTAGGCAAACAAGGCACGTGCCTAGGGCACCAAGTCCTCAAGAAAAATGTGTATATTGTCCCGGTAGCGTAATTGCATGGCATAAGCAAATCGCATATGTAATATTGAATCGCACATTATTTAACCTTGGTCCCACAACCCGGGGGTAAAATACCCCCCCCCCCCCACCCAGTCTTTTTTTGCTATTTTTTGTTATTTTTCTTCAAGGTTTTTTTTGTGCTATTTTTTGACTTTTCTGGGATATGTTTGTGTTACGTAACGCACTAATGCGTAGCGACAAATTCACTTCCGTTTTGATCTGCTAGTGAAAACAATTGTGAATAGTGCTAATTTGTCGACGTGTCATTGAATGACTGTACATTTGCATAACGGCTTAGAACTACTTTGCATATTCGAACATTTGTATAAACTACTTACTGATGTCGATATTACTAATTTAGCTTACACAACAAAACTTGATTTGACGAAGGTAAGGTTAATGGTTACACTTTTTAACTTTCGTTTTCGTTTTCATCTAAGGGTTTTTAATTCTAAAAAATCTAAGATATATATATAAAGCTCTCTTAAGAAACAAGGAAAGACCAACGCGTAACACACTGAGTGAGCTAAGGCAAGCTAGGAAGGATGTGCAAAAGGCTGCCAGGCAGTGTGCAAATGATTATTGGATCAAGTTATGTGAGTCCATTCAAATCGCAAGTGATAAGGGAGACATAAGAAGCATGTATGAAGGAATAAAGAAAGCCTGTGGTCCAGTGATCAAAAGAAGTGCACCATTGAAAACCTTGACTGGAGAAGTCATCACTGATAAGAAACAGCAGATGGACAGATGGGTAGAGCACTATTTGGAGCTTTACTCAAGTGAGACCAAACTAGCGGATGATGCCCTCAACGCCATAGAGGCTCTACCAACTCTTGACCACCTGGACACACTTCCCACCATAACAGAAGTTAAGTGTGCTATAAATGAACTTGCATCTGGCAAGGCTCCAGGTAAGGATGGGATTCCAATAGAGGTTATCAGGAGTGGGCAAGACACACTCACTATACAGATCCACCAGCTAATAGAGCTATGCTGGCGAGAAGGACAAGTCCCACAGGATTTCAAAGATTCAAGCATCATAACACTGTACAAGAACAAGGGCGATCGGAGCGAACTGCAACAACTATAGGGGTATCTCACTTCTGTGTATTGTTGGAAAAGTATTTGCCAGAATTGTTTCTGCGCAGACTTCAAGTCCTAGGAGATCAAGTCTACCCCGAATCACAGTGTGGCTTTCGACAGAACCGGTCTACCACTGATATGATATTCTCATTGCGACAAATGCAAGAAAAATGCCGTGAACAGAATCAACCACTGTTTATTGCCTTCATCGACCTCACAAAGGCATTTGATTTGGTCAGTCGTGAGGGTCTGTTCAAGGCACTAAAGAAGATTGGCTGCCCACCAACTCTTCTGTCCATTGTGGAATCGTTCCACATAGGCATGAAGGGTACAATCAAGTTTGATGGTGCAACTTCTGAAGAATTTGAAATCAAGAGTGGAGTTAAGCAAGGTTGTGTACTAGCTCCCACCCTCTTTGGAATATACTTTTCACTTCTACTGAAATATGCATTTCGTGATCAGGATGGTGGTATATACATTCACTCACGCTCAGATGGCGGCCTCTACAATGCTCAGAGATTGAAGGCTAAGACCAAAATTAGGAGGGTACTGATCAGAGAGTTGCTTTTTGCAGATGATGCTGCAGTTACGACCCACTCTGAGGAAGAATTGCAATGTCTACTATCTGCATTCTCCAATGCTTGTTCTGAATTTGGTTTAACAATTAGCAAAAAGAAGACACAGATTATGTCACAAGGTGCACATGGGGTACCATCAATCTTTATTGACGACGCCGAACTAGAGATAGTAGACCATTTTACATATCTAGGATCAGTGGTAATTAGCAAATTATCCCTAGATCAGGAAATCAACATCCGGATTGGTAAGGCAGCAACAACAATGAACAGGTTAAGAAAAAGAGTCTGGGAGAACAGGAAGCTTACTGCCAAAACAAAAGTCCTTGTCTATCAAGCCTGTGTCCTTAGTACTCTTCTCTATGGCAGTGAAACCTGGACAACTTACTCACACCAAGAGAACAATTTAAACAACTTTCATATGCGGTGTCTGCGAAGAATTCTTGGTATTAAGTGGCAAGACAAAATCACAAATACTGAAGTATTGGAAAGATCAGGTTGTGTGACAGTTTATTCCATGCTCAGTCTTCGTAGACTTAGATGGATAGGACATCTTAGGAGGATGGATGATGGTAGAATACCAAAGGATATCTTTTTTGGTGAATTACAGATGGGTAAGAGATCTCAGGGTCGGCCTCTACTACGATACAAAGATGTGTGTAAGCGGGACATGATTGATACAGGCATTGATAATGCACATTGGGAGCAAGTCGCCGCTGAACGTGTTGCATGGAGGGCAAATATCAGAAATGGAATAAAGTCAAAGGAGAAAATTATTGCAGATAAGTCACACACCAAGCGTTTGAGGCGTAAGATGGTGCATGATGGTGGCAATGACCACTTGTTCACATGCACCCACTGTGAACGGACATTTACAGCGCAAATTGGCCTTATCAGTCACACTCGCTACCGCCATAGTTAAAAGTTATTATGCCTTTTTAAAGCACAAACTATCGTCTGTCAAGACGGAAAGGTGCCAATGGATGGATGGATGGATATATATATATATATATATATATATATATATATATATATATATATTGTTTTTTTTTTGTTCCGCGTTTCTATCCTGTTTCAGGATATTGCGGTCAACACCAGCATCTTTCAGCTGTATGTTGATTCCTAGGCTAGATTACGCTCATCAGCACGCCACGACTTTCTGAGCGACCGGCTCCATACTCTCATAAGTCACTTTTGCGATTCGAACCACTGCTAATTCTCGTCGCGTCACGTGACGAGAGTATTCGGGGTTAGCGGAGAAAGCTGCTAACTCCTCGGCCATGGAGCCGGCATATATATATTCCATTCCATTCCATATATATTATATATATATATATATATATATACAGACGTCTATTGGTAGTTAGTGTTGAAGGAGTTCATTACTGCGCTTTAAATGTGCTTTTATCGATTTTGATAAAGCAATTATTGATAGGGGCCTAAGTATATTACTCCTTAGCCTTATTTTGCATAATTTTCTAATATTTATGTAAATACATTTTCGTTTAAAAAATATAATTATGAATATTCGGAAAATGATACCTTAGCATACCCACTTATATTGATTATATTATTTATTCATTTTTCATTTACAGCTTTTCACATACTTTTTTTTCAGATTCAGACCCCAAGATGAAACGTGTTCAGTTAAATGGTGCACAAAAGAGAAAACTAGCTAAACAAAAAGAGCATACTGTTTCAGTTGTAAAAGCTAAGAGCAGAAAATTAACGAATTATTTAGTTTCGGTTAAGCAACAGGTGGAACAGGATTTTACTGACACTATCAACCCTCTTGTATAAGTCTACTATAGGCTGTTCTGCAAATCCAGACACTGCATTAGTGCTTGAAAATGAAATTTGTGGTGACCCACTTCAGTCTGCTGAAGATGATGATAAAGATGAAGATGATAAAATAAATCAAGCAGTAGATCCAGGACTGTGGATTGACTTCTCGGCTGATGATGTGGCTTACTGGGTTGACTGTGGGCCCACTAACTGTCAGCATCATTATGGTCCCTTTGATAAATCTTGCCGTATTTATGCTGAAGGAAAATTAACAAGATATTGTTCTCAAAAACTCTTCTATGGGACAAAAGCAAATGGTAAGCAGTACAGGAGAGAATGGTTATTGTATTCACCATCCACAGGATCTGTGTACTGCTTTGTTTGTAAACTTTTTGCGTCTAAAGGTTCCACAAGTTTGGCTGATAAAAATGGGTTCAGTGACTGGAAAAATAACATTCAAGTTGATAATCATGAACAAAGCGCTACTCATAAAGACTGCATGTTAACATACCTAGCTCGTAGACAAGGCTCGGGTCTACTACAAAAGCTAGAAGAGCAAATAAATGAAGAGTACATTTACTGGGAACATGTTTTGAGGCGAGCAGTAGCGGTTATTTGTACTATAGCTGAGCGTGGTCTGGCTTTTAGAGGGACAAATGAAAAATTTGGATCTTTACAAAATGGAAATTATCTAGGGTTGCTGGAGTTGGTCAGTCAGTTTGATCCATTTTTAGCATCACACATTGCGAAATATGGAAATTCTGGAAAAGGAAATCCTTCTTATTTATCCAAAACTATATGTGAAGAACTGATTGAAATTATGTCCCACAAAGTCCATGCAGTAATTGTAGATGAAGTAAAGGCTTCCGGTTATTTCAGCTTGTCAGTAGACTCAACACCTGATATTTCACATATAGATCAGTTAAGCGTTGTTCTTCGATATGTGGTAGACGGAGAGCCCATTGAGCGCTTTTTGACTTTCTTGGAGCTGCAAAGTCACGCCGGTGAAGGTATGGCTAAGCAAGTGTTGCAGTATTTATGCTGAAGGAAAATTAACTAACTAACTAAGTGTTGCAGTACTTACGTGAAGCTTGCAATATTGATTTATTCGAAATGCAGTGGTCAGTCCTACGACAACGCAGTTAATATGTCTGGGTGCTACAAGGGCATGCAGAAAAAAATTCTAGAAGAAAATGAGTTTGCTATATACATACCCTGTGCTGCCCATTCACTAAATCTGGTAGGCAGAAGTGCCGTTGACTCTTGTTTAGAGGCAGTAAACCTCTTCCATACAGTGCAACTGATCTATACTTTTTTCTCAGCTTCAACGAAAAGATGGAAGATTCTGAAAGGATGCCTTGTGAATGAAAAGCTGGTAAAGTCCCTTTCCGATACTAGATGGGAAGCACATGCTGTTGCAACTGAAGCCATTCTAATGTTTCATCCTCAGATTATAGAAGTGTTAGAATGTTTACAAGAAGACCAGTCACAGAAGGGGGACACCAGAAGAGAAGCAGAAAACATTGCAAAGAAGATGCAAGAATTAGAATTTGCTTTCATGCTTGTCTTTTGGGAAGAAGTGTTACAACATTTTCACAGGGTCAGTCAAGCTCTACAAAATGAGCACGTGAACTTGAAAACTTGTATTCTTCACTAGCAGATCACTTGCATGAATCTAGGAATGAATTTGAAAGATTTGAAGAAGCTGCAAAAGAAATAACACCAGGTGTGGATTATAAGTCAACTTTGACCCGTAATCGTAAACGAAAGACAGTGGTCATTGATGGTGATGCCCCTGAGGTATCTCAGAATGCCAGAGACAAATTTAATATATCTGCTTTCTACACCATTGTTGACAAACTTGAGACAGAGATGAGTAGACGAGGATAGGTATATAATGATCTAGCAGTTCGATTTTCTTGTTTGGTCGATGTACCACAAACATCTCAGTGTTGTGAAGGACTAATAAATGCTTATCCTGAAGATCTGAACAATAATTTATATACTGAACTACAACAGTTCCACTCATATATTCGCCACAAGTTTCGTGCATCAAAATCTGACAACAACACGTTCAGTCATGCAGAACTCTACAAAGTAATAGTTAGAGACAACATCGAGTGTGCTTTTCCAAATGTAGAAATCGCCTTGCGCATATTTTTAACATTAATGGTTACGAACTGTTCAACTGAGCGCTCTTTTTCTCAGTTGAAACGTACAAAAAATCCAAGTAGATCGACAATGAAACAAGAAAGGCTTGATTCCTTATCTTTGCTGATGATTAAGGTAGACTTGTTGCGCAAAATTAACTTTGATGATGTACTCAAAAACTTTGCCAGACGTAAATCTAGAAAAAAGAACTTTAAAATGTAAATGTGTGCTCTCTCTGACTTTCTTATCTATCAAAAAAGTTACAGTATTTTTGTCTATTATTATTACAAAGTTAATTAACTATTAATTTTAATATAGAAATACTTTATTGTAGGTTTTATATGAGTGATAGTAGTACAAACATATGTGTTTACATTTCACAACTGTTTTTCTTTGTTAGCTTTTTGCATAATATTGAACATACCAGCAGTCAGTGGAGGATGGGGGGCCCGGGGCAGTAGGGGGCACCCATGTGGGTTTGTGCCTAGGGCACCAAGATGGCTTAATCCGGCCCTGTAGGGAGGTGAGGTGACCCACTGGCTAGCGCTCTAGCCCTCCGACCCTACGGTTAGTGCTCGAATATCTATCACAGCTGATTTGACAAAGCTTACCTGGGCTCTCAGGACGACCCAGTCAACACGGGAACCAGGAACTGTTCTGGGAAGTCAAGGCGGCCGGTGGGGTATTGATCACTTCACCCGTCCAAAGAACATTGGTTTATGAAAGTCTGCGGCGAGTACTATACAGTCAGTTGGCTTGAATGCGTGTACAATGGTCCTTTACTTTACTTTACTTTACTTTACTTTACTTTACTTTACTTTACTTTACTTTACTTTATTTGACTTTACTTTACTTTACTTTACTTTACTAATTACTAAGAAATTTGGCGAACAAATGTACCCCCATTGTGGGCTATTGCTATTAACACAAAGGTTATTTCATGTATAACAATGATACAAAGAACATCTCTGAAAATGGGAAAGAGATATGAATGTACAGAATATCAGCAACATATCTAAGATAAGAACGGCAGCAGTATAAGATAACCACGACAACCACAGTTTGAACAGACAAGGCCACCCACACAAACAATGGTTGTCACTTCCGGCCTGACTGACAGGTCAGTGAGTCAAGTACACTCAATCAGGCAGCAGATTTGCATAAGATAATCATTATCTCCCGAAGTAAACACAAAAATCGATGACGACAAAAATCAAGATGTCATGACGTCACATTAACTGGGAGATTGATGGCCGGGGTCCGCTGTAGTCCTGCTACTA
Source organism: Cepaea nemoralis (assembly GCA_014155875.1). Lineage (NCBI taxonomy): Eukaryota > Metazoa > Mollusca > Gastropoda > Stylommatophora > Helicidae > Cepaea > Cepaea nemoralis. Next base: position 202,623 of record JACEFZ010024437.1, on the reverse strand, counting down.
ACACTGAAATATTAGAAATGTCCGCCGTGTTTGTTTAGGAATAGCTGTGCTGAAGGAGCGTAACTGACACAGGGCGCTCTTTGCTCTTTGCATTCTTGATCCAAGAGTCGATCTTGCTTTAATCATTTCGCACCATTCATAGCAGATGGAGATGTACTAAAGACGTGTCATATAGAATATCTGAAGGCAAAGTAAACATTACACGAGACCAAGATAATGTATTGAATATATCTCTGACAATAACGGCGAGGAAATATAAACTTTCTTGAATTATGTGCAACCATTCCTGACAAATAGAAATGAACTATGGACAGCCCACAGACTTTTGAGAAACTACTAGGAGGCTGCAGTATTGTAATTGTATATGAGAATGGACACATTAAAAGAGTAATGAAATGAAGTCGCCTTGAATAAACAAAAACCAAATCACCAAAAGAACTAGCTCATATCAAAGATGTACTCTCCATATTTTGTGAACAAGGAACGAGAAAGGTTAAACAGAACAATGTCGTGACAGCAGAAAAGTTGGAGCAAAAGGAAGACAGTAGAAAGCCAATGAGGAGATGTTAGCTCGAAATTATATATGGAGAAAATGAGCATTGCAACCGAATGGCAGTAATCAAAAGAAGAAGTTGCACACAAAAATGACCAGGAATGCCGCACATCATGGGCTTTTAGAAGTCAGGAGGTATTCGGCACACAACGCGACCAACATGGCACCAAAAACTAAAGCTTACAGGCGGGTGGGTCTCTTAGAGACAAGATGATCAACTACATAATAACACGTTCTACCCCAACATGGCGCGGTATTGTTTCCACAAAGTGGCCTGCTGAAAGCGTCGCTTAGAGCACGAACTCCATCGCTCCAGAGATGCTTCTCGGGATTCTTGGAAAAGTGGCGCTCGTGAACCGAATTAAGGACTCAAAAAACAAACCCACGACCTTCGTAGCAGGAAGTAGGCGATTTCACCACTCTGACACCGAGACCCCTGTCATGAACTATTAGAAGGTAGACAGGAGGCCGTGGACACACACGACTACGTAGCAACATCACACGGCATACAGTGTAAGAAGAAAGATAGACGGCCGTGGATATCTATGATGTCAACGTCACGTGGTGTGGACTATTCAGTAGCGGTTTCAGTAGCGGAAGCAATTCAACAGGTAACGTGTGCAAAACTCTTCGTATGCAGCAGTGCATCATAAGGTCGGCTATAATGAACTCCCAACCAGCATCTGCGCGCGCGCGCACACACACGCACACGCACACACACACACACACACACACACTTATAGGGTTTTTATATCATCTTGATGATGTTTACGTGCGTGTAGCACGGTCTGCTTTTTTTGCAGCTCTAAACAACTCCTCGCCCGAATTGACGAAGATAAATTGCAGAGAATATTCTTCATCTTGTGTAATGGTGTCTTTGCTTGGGCTTCTCTACCTGTAACTTCCTTAATACATCATATGTCTGTTGATACTAAAATACTCAAATACTTAAATACATTGACCTGCTTCAGTCTGATTCCATTCATTTTGATGTTGCATACGGTAAACACTTTCCCTTTGTGATGGCCATTACTTCTGTTGCTGTTATTTAGAGATTTCTTTTGTAGTGAGTTACTGTTGAAAATATATATCTGTCGCTTCAATTAACCGCGCTAAATGTTCAGGGACCTAAACTACGTTACCAGCATACATTGATGTACCGTTTATGTGACTTGAGTTTAGGTTATTTTTGCTTTTGCATATTTGATTGTGCTTGTGCTTGTCTTGTTTAGTAGGCTCTATTGGATGACCACGTAAGTATGTTCTTGTAGCAAATGATCTCTAAATGTATACATTTCAATACATGCTAAAATGAACATATGCTGTGACGAAAGAGGTTCTAGAATCATCTACGATTGTAGGTATTTCACAGTGATAGTCATGCTTTATCAGTCACCGTTAACTCAAGGCACAATATAGAAGTAGTAACAGTTAGCGGGCCATGATTAATGGCCGTGGAGAGAACCACTTCAATCCCCACGTTGTCAAGTCCAATATTCCAGCCTACTGTTATTTGTCGGCGTGAAGTGTGAGTTTATTTAAATGGTGTACTATGGGACATATAAATGAGCAAGGCCTAAATGACAAGTTAATTTAGTGTAAACACACTACGTCACATAGCGTCTTATTGCTTCGACAAGCTGCCGCATTAAGTTCTAACCCTAGGGTGCGGGCGCCATCAATCACGTGACGAGACAGGCGTGACCTTATTGGATAGTTCAGTCGGGTGCTGATTTTCTGATTGCAATAAGGGTCTGAATCAGTGCTCTTCAACCGTCTGTTATCCAATTTATGCCAAGTATTTGATACCGATGATTGTGTTAGTGACCGAGCTGGAGGCCTTAGTTGGCTTTCAGTATTGGCAGGGAATAGGTAGAAAAGATAGAGGACCAGGAGATGTGACACCACAGTGCCGGGTTATTGTTTCCAGTTATTGTCTTGATTGTCAGTGCACAGCCATCTTGCTTATACTTATCGTTGAAGAACCACTCTACAAAATTATACGCGCACGTTAACTCGCGCAGACACATGTACACTTCTGTATACATCGTGGTAGTGCTGTAGACAAGCTAATGGCGGTTCATCATGAGAAGTGGCGTGCTGCCGCGGCCGTCAGACGTTCGAGCCTTGTCAGACAGTTTGAGTAACTGCTCACATAACACAAGAGGATAAACAAAAAAGCAGAAGTGGAATAACTCTTTCTGTGTCACGCAGTTGTTTCCTTTACTCTCTCTCTCTCTCTCTCTCTCTCTCTCTCTCTCTCTCTCTCTCTCTCTCTCTCTCTCTCTCTCTCTCTCTCTCTCTCTCTCTCTCTCTCTCTCTCTCTCTCTCTCTCAGTTCTTGTTAGTGAAAAATAGAAAACCTTTGAGTCATCATCATCATCATCATCATCATCATCATCATCATCATCATCATCATCATCATCATCATCATCATCATCATCATCATCATCACCATCACCATCATCATCATCATCATCATCATCATCATCATCATCATCATCATCATCATCATCATCATCATCATCATCATCATTTTCTTCTTCTTCTTCTTCTTCTTCTTCTTCTTCTTCTTCTTCTTCTTCTTCTTCTTCTTCTTCTTCTTCTTCTTCTTCTTCTTCTTCTTCTTCTTCTTCTTCTTCTTCTTCTTCTTCTTCTTCTTCTCCTTCTTCCTCCTCCTCCTCCTCCACCTCCTCCTCCTCTGCGGCCGCTATCCCCTCCTTTTGCTTCTTGTTCTTTCATTTCAAATGTTTCTCCTTCTTATTTCCGCATCCTCTTTTCCCACATGTTCCACTTTTTCTATTCTTTCCCGTCTTCCCAAGCCTCCTCCTTTCCTTTATATTTCCCCGAACTCCCTTTCTCCTCCTCCCCTTTCTGCGTTCCGTCAGGATGCAGTTGTAAGCAGGGCAGGCATGAAGAATTGCCTGGCTGTCATGAGGCAGTTGTAAGTCGGGCAGGCATGAAGAATTGCCTGGCTGTCATGAGGCAGTTGTAAGTCGGGCAGGCATGAAGAATTGCCTGGCTGTCATGAGGCAGTTGTAAGTCGGGCAGGCATGAAGAATTGCCTGGCTGTCATGAGGCAGTTGTAAGTCGGGCAGGCATGAAGAATTGCCTGGCTGTCATGAGGCAGTTGTAAGTCGGGCAGGCATGAAGAATTGCCTGGCTGTCATGAGGCAGTTGTAAGTCGGGCAGGCATGAAGAATTGCCTGGCTGTCATGAGACAGTTGTAAGTCGAGCAGGCATGAAGAATTGCCTGGCTGTCATGAGGCAGTTGTAAGTCGGGCAGGCATGAAGAATTGCTTGGCTGTCATGAGACAGTTGTAAGTCGGGCAGGCATGAAGAATTGCCTGGCTGTCATGAGGCAGTTGTAAGTCGGGCAGGACTGTATGATGCCTGGCCGTCATGAGGCAGATGTAAGTCTTTCTTTGCACTAGAGGAGTTTTCTCGGAGACTTAGAGGTCGTCGCTGGAGTTACGTAGTTGGTGCTTTGTGCGACTCTCTCGGAAAGAGACCGAGCCATACGGCTAAACTCGGTGCAGTGAAGTCTATACTCTTGTCGTTTCAACGCTTGTTTCACACACCTATCCCCAAACCCTAGCCTTTTGATGTTGTTTCTATTTAAATCGTTTGTGTTCTGTTATCAATCTAAAATAAATGACCTAATCTTACTGTGAAAGTCGATGATAAACAGTAAGTAGTTTGTCACGACACGTGTATGTTTTCATCCCAATATACTTGCCTAGTCTTAAACACAACGAAGAATTTTCAATCGGTGCTCAGATGGTAACAGTAATAAAGGATAGAATAATAACTGACCAGCAAGTTGTGAAGTTTGTAGAAAGATGGAAGAACTAGACTACATCTTATTGTCACGAGACTGAAAACCGCCAGTTTTCAATTACTTGGTGATGAAATGTTTCCATGAAACGTCGATTCCCCGAGGAAAACAATAGAATTGATTCAAACACTAGCAGGCGTGAAGAATCCATCAATGAAGCGACTATTACAATAAAGATGGGCCAGTCCGCTGCCGTTTATTAGCTTTGTTTCCTCATTTATAGACAGCTTTGGCGGACTTGACGGAATCGTCTCGATTCCTGTATTTTCCCCGCTACGGCTTCTCAATTAGCCACGTGCCTTCATTATGCATTCATGATTTTGGGCAAGGTCATGTAATCATTGGTTATGACGTAAATCAGAACTCGAACTCCATCCGGTGGCACTTTTTATTGTTATCTGAATATTTGAGAGGTTGACGAGCGCTCTATTTGTGCTGCAGTGATTTCATGTGTTGTGTATATAGTTATTTCATGTGCTGTGTATATAAGTGATTTAATGTGCTGTGTTTATAGTGATTTCATGTGCTGTGTGTATAGTTATTTCATGTGCTGTGTATATAGTTATTTCACGTACAGTGTATATACAATTCTTTCATGTGCTGCATATATAGTTATTTTATATGCTGTAAATACAACCTCATAAGACCCAACCGCACCCGACGAACACAGCAAGAAAATATAACCTATCCTGGTGAGTACTAAATCAAAAGAGAGCAAAACTAGAAAGAAGATCAACCCCCCCCCCCCCCCCCCCCCCAAAAAAAAAAAAAAAAAAAAAAACCAAAAAAAAAAAACACACACACATCTCAGTAATAACCGGCGATGAAGAAGCAGGTTGTACGAGGCGGAATAATTGATTTCTTCCCTGTAAATACTGAACTGAAGTGTATACAGTTATTTCATGTGCTGTGTTTTTACAAATAAATTATGTGATGTTTGTAGTTATTTTATGTGCTGTGTATACAGTTATTTCATGTGCTGTGTGTATAGTTAATTCATGTGCTGTGTGTGTGTGGGTAGGTTACTTCATGTGTTGTGTATATACATTATTTCATGTGCTATATTAATACAGTTATTACATATGCTGTATATATATATATATATATATATATATATATATATATATATATATATATATATATATATATATATATATATATATATATATATATATATATATATATATATATATATTATTTAATGTACTATGTCAATTCAGTTTTTTTTAATGCGCTGTGTGTACAATTATTTTGTGTGTTGCGAGAATACGGTTACTTCATGTGCTGTGTATACAGTTATTTCATGTGTTGTGTAAATACGTTATTTCATATGCTGTGTATATACAGTTATTTCATGTGCTGTGTATACGTTATTTCATGTGCTGTGTATAAACGTTATTTCATGTGCTGTGTACATATAGTTATATCGCATGTACGTTATTTAGCGCACTGTCTGTGTGCTGAAAATATACACCTCATATAACTGTAACAATAAGCATCCTCTCGTGAATGATGATGTATCACTGAGCATTCTCCCACTATTGATGGATGATTTAAGACTGTTTCGAAGGATCTCATTATTACAACCGTAGCTTGACTGTATCATAAGTGTACACCCAAACAGAGACTGAAGAGAAGAACGTATGTAACATTCACAACAACCTGCTCTGATGCAGACTGCGACACAGATGATGCTTTACTTGTAGTTGATGTCAAGATAAAACTATCGACTACATCACCAGAACTCATCGTTTGGTGTAACCTGCAAGAATCAATGAAAGAAGAAGATGACGAAGAAGAAGAAGAAGAAGAAGAAGAAGAAGAAGAAGAAGAAGAAGAAGAAGAAGAAAACACTGAATCAAGTTAAGCATGTTTCACGACCAATAATGTTAGATATAAGGCTGATGGTTAATGCATCACCAGAATATAACATTGAAGTAAACAAAGGAAACAAAAACAAACTTGAGGTGTTGAATGCAATACAAGAAGTCGTTACACAAACGAGAGACATATTTATCTCATCAGCGGAATGCATGTTTCCTTATTAGTATTAGGGAGCCAATATATTCCGTTTATGACATTTCTGGATATTTTCATTCTTATCTCGTCTCATTTCATCTCACCATTTTCCTCTTGTACCTTGCGGTGTCGATGTGAAGTAAAAACAGCGGGAGAATGCCCGCTCATGGACTTCATGTATCGATATTACCATGGACTCTGTTATTCCCTGCGTCCATCGTTTACGTGGTAGGCCTCTTCCTCTGCTTCCCTCTGGTCTGTACATCATTGCTTGTTGTGGCATATTTTTAGTTGGTAACCTACTTGCATGGCCAAACCATTTTACTTGCTGCCTTCTAATAAAATCTAGTGCAACTATAACTCCAACTTTAGTCCTGATTTCTTCATTTCTGATCTTATCTCTTCTTAATACATTAAGTATTCTTCTCAGGAATCTCATTTCTGTTGTTGTGATTTTTCTTTTCTCTTTTTTTTTTCTGTCATTGTCCAAGGTTGGCATTGGTAACTGCACATTTTGTCAGGCTGATGTTCGTTCATCTCTTGTATCGTTGTCTACCTCTTGCTCGCTTGCCCTCCACCTTGCCTTCCAGTGTGGTTTTTATAAGAGTATCATGTCTTTTAACGTGGCCGAAATATTTCACTTGCCTCCTCTTTATTTCTTTCAACAACTCTCTCTTCATTCCCAGTTTTTCTAAAACCTCTGCATTTGATTGCTTTTCTTTCCATGAAATACGACCTATTCGTCTGTATGTCCACATCTCCAGGGCTTCTATGCGACTTTCCAGTTGCTTGTTCAATGTCCAGGCTTCCGCGCCATACAGTAGCGTTGAATATACGTATATTTGACAATTCTCATTTTTAATGCGTTATTAATTTCTCTAGATGTTAATACTGATTTCTTCTTCTTCTTCTTCTTCTTCTTCTTCTTCTTCTTCTTCTTCTTCTTCTTCTTCTTCTTCTTCTTCTTCTTCTTCTTCTTCTTCTTCTTCTTCTTCTTCTTCTTCTTCTTCTTCTTCTTCTTCTTCTTCTTCTTCTTCGTTCACCCGGAGTTTTTTTTCGGATGTGATTGCGTTGTGCCTGTTTACAGCAGAGCTGCGTTCTTGCGCCGTTAGGCCGACACATCCGACTTCTGCGGATACTGATTTCTATACCATCGAAAGCATTTTTGGCCATTCCTATTCTCTTTTTGATTTGTATTTCACTTCTGCCATCATCTGTTATTATATGTCCAAGATAGGAAAAATTTGTTACTTGTTCTAGTATCTGCCCATGTACTGTGATGTTCATTGATGATCTTTCCTTTTCACTGCTAATTATCATAGTTTTTGTTTTTTGGATACTAATATCTAAGCCACATTCTGCACTGTGCCTATTTACTTGTTCCACTAGGTCTTGTAACTCTTGCTCACTTTCTGCTAGTAACACGGTATCGTCAGCATACCTAAGATTGCTTATGATTCTTCCATTGATGCTAAGTCCAGGCATTTCAAGTTGTTTAAAAATTCTTTCTGTGTATAGGTTGAAGAGGGTTGGGTACAGTACACATATCTGCCGCACTCCTCTTTTTATCTCTATTGGCGACGAGAGTTGGTAGGAAGATTGTGTTGTAAAGTGCTTTCTTAGTAGTTATTGACACATGTTTGTTGTTTAGTATTCATGCCATTTGTCCAATGAGTTGGTTTGCCTTATTGCATCTATTTTTGATCTCGTCTTCTCATTTGCCATTTGATGATATTATACTTCCTAGGTACTTGAAACTCTTTACTTGTTTCAAGGGATGTTCATTTAGGTGAATCGTTGTTGCTTTTTCTTCTTTAGGTATAGTCATTAAATCTGTTTTACTTGTGCTAATATTTATGTTATGTTCCATACACATTTCGTTTAGACTATTCATGTGGTCTTGTAATTCAGCTTCTGATTTTGCTATTAATGCTTAGTCGTCCGCAAACAGGAGTTCTCTAATGGTTAGATTTGCAGATGGCTCTTCTTCTGTGTTCTCATCATGCGGTGTTCTTGCGGTCTCTGCTTGGCTGGTTTCTTTACATATCTATATCTATAAAATGCGATGTCTGTATGACTGTCTGTAAGTATGTTTATATGTTATTGATGCGTTCTAGAACGGTCCATCCGATTGAGATGAAATTTTCTACATGATTTCTTCTCATTCCCGTACAGCGAACTGTCATAGGTTGTTAGTGTGCAAACAGTTATTTACTTAATAAAATTTAATATTTTAATTTACATTATAATTTATATAATTTGTAACTAGTAATCTTAATATATAAATTAGGATGTATGTATGTAAATATATATGTATGTAAATATATATGTATGTCCTTTATACGTTCGCGAACGGTCCATCCGATTGAGATGAAATTTTCTACACGTCTTCCTTTCATTCCAGCGCTGCCAACTGTCATATTTTTTTTTCTTCTTCCTCCTCCTCCCTCCTCCCCCTCCCAAAATACGTACGTAAATATATGATGATGATGATGAAAGAATCCCCGAACCAAAACGCTAGAGAAAGCGAAGAAAATGACGTGACTACACAGAATCGTCACACGGCAATCATCATCATCATCAAGTGCCGTGCCGGCTGGCGTAGGCATTCATGGCTCTCCATAGATCTCGGTCTTTGGTTTTCTGGATCAACTCTGCTGCTGATATTCCTCCATGCCACGGCAATATCAATAACAATTCATCTTTTTATGTGTAAGGAAGTTATCTACAGTCATGTAGAAGGGAAGAACAATCAATGGAAGGACCGAAATCACAGAACCTAGACGAGTATGAATTCGGAATGGCGAACTCCCTCCTCCTCTCTTCTCCTCCTCCCTCTACCTCCTCCCTCTACCTCCTCCCCCTCCTACTCCCTCTTCCTCTCCCTTCCTCCTCCATCCTCCTCCCTTCTACTCCTTCCTCCTTCTCCCTCCGCCTCCTCCCTCCTCTTCCCTCCTCCTCCCTCTCCCTCCTCCTCCCTCCTCCTCCTGCCTCCTTCTACCTCATCCTCCTCCTGCCTCCTTCTCCCTCATCCTCCTCCTCCCTCCTCTTCCTTCTCCCTCCTTCTCCCTCTTATTCCTCCATCCTACTCCCTCCTCCTCCCTTCTCATCCTCCCTCCTTCTCCTCCCTCTACCTCCTCCTCCTCCCTTCTCATCCTTCCTCCTCCTCCTCCTCTCTCCACCCTCCTCCTCCCTTCTCCTCCTCTTCCTCCTCCCTTTCCTTCCTCCTCCACCCTCTACCTCCTCCTCCTCCCTCTACCTCCTTCCTCCACCCTCCTCCTCCCTCCTCTTCCTCCCTCCTAATCCTCTTCCACCTCCCTTTCCTTCCTCCCCTCCTCATTCTCCCTCCTCCTCCCTCCTCCTCCTCCTTCTCCCTCCGCCTCCTCCCTCCTCTCCCCTCCTCCTCCCTCCTTCCCCTCCTCCCTCCTCCTCCCTTCTCCTCCTCCCTCCTTCTCCCTCCTCCTCCTCTCCCCTCCTCCAATTCCTACCCTCTTCCGCTTCCCCTCCCCCTCCTCCCTCTCCCTCCTCTTCCTCCTCCATCCTCCTCCTCCCTCTTCCTCCTCCTCCCCCTTCCTCCTCCTCCCTCTTCCTCCTCCTCCTACCTCCTCCTCCTCTCTCCTCCACCCTCCTCCCTTTTCCTCCCTCCTCCTCCCTCTACCTAATCCCTCCTCCTCCCTCCTCCTCCTTCCTCCACATCCCTCCTCCTCTCCCCTCCTCCTCCTACCCTCTTCCTCTTCCCCTCCCCCTCCTCCCTCTCCCTCCTCTTCCTCCTCCATCCTCCTCCTCCTCCTTCTCCCTCCTTCTCCCTCTTCCTCCTAACTCCTCCTCCCCCTCCTCCCTCTCCCTCCTCCTCCCTCCTCCATCCTCCTTCTCCCTCCTCGTAATACCTCCTCCTCTCTCTTCCTCCTCCTTCCTCCTCCCTCCTCCTCCCTCTTCCTCCTCCCCCCTTCTCCCTCCTCCTCCTTCTCCTCTTTCCCCCTCCTCCTCCCTCCTCCTCCCTCATATTCCTCCCTACTTCTCCTCCTCCCTCCTCCTCCCTCCTCCTCCTCTCTCCGCCTATCTCTTCCTCCTCCCTCCTCCTCCTTCTTCCTCCTACCTCCTCCCTCCTCCTCCCCTCTCCTCCCTCCTCCTCCCTCTACCTCCTCCCTCCTCCTCCCTCCTCCTCCTTCCTCCACATCCCCCCTCCTCCCTCTTCCTCCTCCTCATCATTCTTCATCCTCCGCCTTCTCCCCCTCCTCCCTCCCCCTCCTCCCTCCTCCTTCTCCCTCTTCCTCCCTCCTCCTTCTCCCTTCTCCTCCTCCTCCCTCCTCCTCCCTCCTCCTCCTCCCTTCTCCTCCTCTCTCCTCCTTCTCCCTCCTCCTCCCTCTCCCTCCTCCTCCTCCCCCTCCTCCTCCTGCGTTCTCCTTCTTCCTCCTTCTCCCTCCTCCTCCTTCTCCCTCCTTCTCCCTCTTCCTCCTCCCTCCTCCTCCCCTCCTCCCTCTTCCTCCTTCTTCCCCCTCCTCCTCCTTCTCCCTCCTCCTTCTCCCTCCTCCTCCTCCCTCCTCCTCCTCTCTACTCCTCCTCCTCTCTCCTCCTTCCTCCTCCTTCCTCCTCCTCCCTCTCCCTCCTCCTCCTTCTCCTCTTTCCCCCTCCTCCTCCTAATCCCTCCTCCTCTCTCCTCCTCCCTCCTATTCCTCCGTACTCCTCCCTCCTCCTCCTCTCTCCGTCTATCTCTTCCTCCCTCTTCCTCCCTCCTCCACCCTCTTCCTCCTCCTTCCTCCTACTCCTCCTTTTTCTTCTTCTTCTGCTGCTGCTGCCGCTGTTCCATATACCCAAGTTAATTGTTGGGGGAATATGTAAAGATTTTTCAAGTGCTCTTTCTAATGCTTTTTGCAAGTTGGTCTTCGTTTATCTAAGGTTGTTCTAATCGCAACCAATACACGATTAGACAGACAGACAGACAGACAGACAGACAGACAGACAGACAGACAGACAGACAGACAGACAGACAGACAGACAGACAGACAGTCGGGAATGGGAACTTATATGAATTAAATGAGATGCTCCTCATCAGGGGCTGGGCGAAACCGGGCCGGGTCAGACAGACAGACAGACAGACAGACAGACAGATAGACAGACAGACAGATAGATAGACGGGAACGGGAGCTTATATGACTACTTATATGAATTAAATGAGATGCTCCACACTAGGAGCCAGGCGATGCCGGGCAGGGTCAGACAGACAGACAGACAGACAGTCGGGAACGGGAACGGGAGCGTATATGACTTAGGGGACCACCAGGGACTGGGCGAAGCCGGGCCGGGTCTGCTAGTATATATATATATATATATATATATATATATATATATATATATATATATATATATATATATATATATATATATATATATATATATATATATATATATGGTATACAAAAACGTCTCTACTAACATCCTTCTAGTGACGCATTAGAAATACCAATCCCTAACAATTACTGTTTAAGTATCTTACTTAATATAGGAGAAGAAAAGAGCAGGGCAGCCAAAATTTATTTGGCATTAGTTAAAGTTAGGCTGACGATAGAGCAAAATACCTGGCCAACCGTCGTCGATCTTTTAAGACAAAGGCACTAGAGTGGCCATTTCTGTTGAAGAGAGCACAAAAGACAGACGTCGGCTTTTCCCCGTGTGGGGAAAGGCAATTTTGCCCTAAAACCCATCATTCTCTGCAGTAATCGGTATGTTAAATCTACATTATTAATATGTATTTATGTATTGTGATAAGGTACATATACCATTGTGTTTAATTAAGAATTAGTTAGAATGATAAATCAACAATTCTTGTAAACCAGAGTCTGAATGATTTTACTACTAAGGGCCATGTTGTGCCACGCTGTAATTTTTACTATGCTTTTACAATTTCAAATCCCTATGTTAAAACCTCTTATATGCATTGTGAAACTCTATCTCACTAATAATGCTTATAAACTGTAAAGATCCTATGTATTGTAGATTCACTGTTAAGGACATTACAAGAAACCTTTTATCCATTAGGAAACATACAAATGATTACGCATATTCTGGACTCTTAGTCAGTGGATAAAATGCTTTGCCACATTCTAATCTGTAACTTGAAACTATCGTGCTCAATTTTGGTACAATCTTCTTGTTAACATATTAGTAACCACTCAATATGGTTGATGGACATGTAATCATTTCATAAAATATGCTAGGAAATTGCCATGTGGGAGAATATAATCCCACGAAATAAAGTAAACGCATGATATAACCAAGCCTTTAGCCACATCACAGAAAGGGTGGTGGACAACTGGAATAATATTATATGTGCCGAACACTTATCAGGCTGCATAAATCATTTCTAATAAATAAGAAATTTTCTTACAAATAGCAGCACTTGGCAAAATATATCACAACGTTCACTAACCTCATGCTGCTGAAAGCAGTGGGGGAAAATAGTTCATGTTTTAGTTTTATGGATTAACCTATAAGGAAATCCAAAAACAAGGCCCCTGCATATTATTATGATTAATTATTATTATGATTATCATGTACTTAATATTAGAGAAATGTACATGTTTGTTTTTCTCTGTCATGAGAATTATATGCTGTCCTGATTGTTACTCTTTACTGTGGCAATATACATTTTAATGTTACCCCTGGGGACATGATGATGTTGATGTAAGAATCCTTGTGCATGTTAGTACATAAGAAGACAATGTTGAATAGCCTTGGCCTAATGCTGATTATAGCGACGGAAAGAAGACGAGGCATTAGAAACAACAGAGATTATGTATAGATTATTCTCTTCAAGTACGAGAGAGGCAATATCAACATGTTTGGATGGAAAGAATGGCTTCACTCATCTAATAGTCCCAGTAACAACAGGAGAATGGAATATAGAGTGAAAAGATACCTTACTCACATTTAGAGTCAGAATGGCTCTACAACAAGCGACGAGGGACATGGAACTTGGAAACCCACTCCTATCTCCTTCCCTTTTTTGTTTGTAATTGTGTTGTGAAAATGTTAGCACACCACAAAGTATTAATGCCTGTGTTGTATTCTTTGTCATCCATTTCTATAGACAGTAGGCGAGTGGTGGTTTGGATTTGGACATTTCACCAATCAGGATCCTGGATCAACAGTCTGATGTAAGTGATAAATGGCAACCTGTCCTAACCATAGTCTTGATCTAGAAAAACATCAACGTTGACTGCTACGCTTATCCGCTGCCTAGCCAACGAAAGACCTGTTGAAGAGAGACACTCAGCGATTGATAGTCCTACTTCTTTCAGGATATCCAGGATGGATCTCTGTATTTAATTGTCCATCAATATAAATGGATATTCAAAATACACCGACAACAGAGTATCGTCTACTTTTACGTCTGGGAGATACCGCCTGATACGCCATCAACCCGCGAGGTCAACGAAACCATGGGACATTCCCAGTTTCCTGTTCAGGATTGAATAATCCTTCAATCAGTCATACAGCGGCAGACTCAACACCAAGTTCTAGATACGAACACCAACTCAAACAAATGGGAAGAGACACTGAAACAACATAAGCCAGTACAACCAAGGTACCAACTTAATACCAACTGGAAAACAACTTAGAAACCAGATTACCTCAAGGTTCAAATCTACAACACTCTGAAAACAGCCAGATCCACTCGAGATATCTGAACCGAAACACCATCAGAAGGCCATACGAAAGAAGCTAGCGTAGTAAATGCCTCTACGCATGCAACAACACGAATCATCTGATTGTTGTGCGACTCCCAGTTTATGTGTTGGAAGTAATATTCTTCAGTTCCATGCCTTCAGCAGATCAATCCTGGAAATATTTCCAGATGAAACAAATGAATGACTAGCAGCATTGTATGTCTACACTGAAATGAAAATACTGAATCAGAACTCTCTGCTGGTCCCATGTCAGCCTAAATGCCATCAACTGTGGAATAGGTTATAGACTGGTGACTAGGTGGGTGAAAAATCTGTGGGAACATAATTGGGATTCGGATATTAGAAGCCGAGAAGCTGAAAGGTACGCATCCTTTTCATCGGATATGGTGATATAGGGAAGACCCTTGGTCCAAGACTCAAGATGCATCTCCTGAAGGTATGACCAACCCAGGCCTCAATTTCCCACTGGCACCGAGCCACTGGCAACAGAAGATTCGTGAATTCAGCCCCATGGAGGGGATATATGGTAAATTTATTTCCTAATATGGATGATTAATATTCACCAGCCAACTTCAGTGGACATAATGTAAGTAGAACATGACTGTGAGTACATTTATTTCTGTTCCGGATAAATATGGACATTATCTGCTTCGCACTGGAGAAGAATAAACGACAGCAACACCTAATGAAAAAGACTGTAATTAAATAATTAGTTTAATTATTAGTACTAGCAAAGCTTCTATATGTGGTTTTTTTTCCATGCCATGGATGTGTAAGGTCAGTAGCTTTTCTTAGTGAATGGTAGAACCAATAGGTGGTTGTTGTTTTGTTGAGTACTCTGACACCATCTCATTATCATTTAAATATGAGAATTGTAACTGGTGTCAGAAACAAATGTTTGATATTTCTGGTTTTATGAACTCATACCATGGTTTCTTTTTGTGTAAAAACCAATGGATGGTTCAATGGTGGTATAACCAATTATTGGTTGTTTGGGGTGAGTACATGAATATGATTATACTGATTTTGGGACAATGGGGTTGTCATATGGGATTGTACACCTATGTCATATTTCATGTGATTTTATACCTATGTCCTATGTCATGTCATGCAAAGCCCAGAACTGAATATGGCCATTATATGTTTGTATGTTACCTCTGATTTGAGTTTATTCTTGAACAGTATGTCCAAATGTTGATGTCTCCATCAATTGTGTTGATGTTTGTTCAACAGTGGTTGTTTCTATGTTGTAAACAATCAATATCCTCTAACACTATAGGAAATTTATAAGGTGATAAGTGGGAATGGAGAATTACTCATAAATACAGTTATGAACAGGAGTGAAGTATTTCCTTCTTGTGTTTATGGTAGGATTCCATGATCACCTTGGATTCTAGCAGTGACCAGAGAATAAAACTTAAATCCCCTAGACACGTTTAACAAAATATTCTCTTAGATTAAAATCCACATCCCACAACACACACACACACACACACACACACACACACACACACACACACACACACACACACACACACACACACACACACACACATATATATATATATATATATATATATATATATATATATATATATATATATATATATATATGTTAGTTGTAATTTCTGGTTCACACGTGGATCTGTCTGAGGAATTTTGTTGTTGTATTCAGAACAATATTGCTCTCTTCTCTATGTCTTTGTGCAGACATGATTTACTGTTCTAATACTTCAGCAATGTCAGAGAGGACCACCCTATCATCTGCGAACGGGCACGGGGTGTGTGGGACGGGTCTGTGCATCAGCCGACTGTCACATAATACTGGAAGGCTGTCGACCCTACGATAAAAACATAACAGTGAACGCTTAAATCACACGAGGACTGAAGGGTGCTGACCCTAAGATCAGAGAACAGAGATTGCGTCTGTCACGAGGTGATTGAAGGTTGTTGAACCTAAGATCAAAAGAACTGAGGTCGGCGATCAAAACAGCTACCACTTGTTTGTTGTGAGACGGGGGGGGGGGGGGGCGATAAACCACGATCAAGAAATATCACAAACCTTTGAAATGGAAGACGGAGTCAAGATAAACAAGATCGGAGGTCTTTTGAAGTACGGGAACGTATGTCCGTGATCCCGAGAAACGAGTGGATAATCATTGATGTCCCGAAAAGATCGTTTATCAAAGAAGATTGTCGGCATGTTGTTGTATTAAGATCAAAAGACAGGAGAAGAGAACAGGGGGCTACTGGGTGGAATATACCAGTATAGTCCTACATAGCCAAAGTATAAATGGTCTGAATATACAAGTTTAATTGAGTGTGCTACGAAGTCTTCAACGAGAGGAAGTGGTGATCTATTCTTGAGCTAGTACGAAAAGGGATTTACAATGTTCCGCGTTGGTTGAAAACAACGGACATTTGTACTGGATATGCATATGTATTCCCAATTCAAGCTGAGGATCGTTATTATAAGGTAGTAGTGATGTAGAGTAAAACTCGAGCATAGTGAATTTGCGTGTGTGACCGTAGTATCGAGTGTCGGCAGCATTTAGCTGAGAAGTAACTTAGTGGGTCGAGTAAGGTGTCAGTGCACTCGATAGAATAAGTACTATGACAATAGAAGATAGGCAGGAAGGGGGGAGATAAGGATAGGTCTATGATAAGTGATTCTAGTAGAGGTGTTTACTGGGATTTCTGAGCTTTCCTATGACTTTTCCTTCTTTTACCTAGTCCTAAGTTAGGTGAAGAACTCCTATGTCTTATGTCAGAGGTCAGTTCTCTGAATATATAGAGGTTACTAACTAATAATCGCCGTAAGCCTACTCTCACCTCTAATGAGTCTGAGTTAGGTTGATATCACCTGGTATTGTCTCTTCGACAGGTTCCACTGGAAAATGCAATAGCTACACTCCTGAGTAGAAGGAAATTACCATATTCTGGTGCAGTGATACTTATCATCAAGAGTTGAATCTTGTATCATAACGAAGGTCACAAGTTCTTGAAATCAAGGAAACTTAGAATGCAGTCATGATAAGAGAGACTGACAGCAGAATATATATATATATATTTCAAACAACAAAGAACAGAATGTCATAATTGTTCACATGAACTATCATATAAATGGAAAGGCTGTAACGCCAGAACATTTTATCGGCGTAACATAACATTTAGTAAACTAACGGAAAGCAGTGTGCCGGTGATATATCTATAGACAATGTTTTGGTTGTTCATTCATACATAGACGATAGTACATGCAAGTGTATCGGATGTGTAGACATTACCTGGACTATAATAACTTCCATTTTATTGGATATATAAAACTGAAAGACACTACCTACAAAAAAACACGCAGTGGTGAACATACTGTTTCGTGCAAAAGTTTTTCAAGGAGATATTGTGAAGAAATCAACATCATTCAGAGAGACACTTCACTGGGTGAGCGCATTCCAGTTCTGTGCTGTTGTGATATAACATGGCCGTTGTGTGATGAGAACTGTGATGTGGATCCTAGCCTATCAACCTTGTCTCACTTACACGATAGAATACACTACAGATGTCTTTGCACCTACACTATACACACCCATGACACATTTTATTCATTAAATAAGTTTAGTATTTATTGGAGGACAGTGTTGTGTGGGTATGTTCTGAAGGAATGTGAAGAGGGGTATGGTCTTGAGATAATAGAGAGAGATAGTGAATACAAGACGGGAAAGGGGGTGTGTAGACAAAGGTCCGGCAATAAACCCAAAAACTGAAAAAAGGGAAGTTTGAAGTGTGCTTGTTGATTCTACTGTCCCCCCCCCCCCCCAGAGACGACAAGTGACATTTAATGGGAGCACGTCCATGGGATATATGGTGACATTGCATTAATATTTGTGGGCTACATTACATTGATGTTGGGGACATTATAGCCGGGAAAGTAAAGATCCAGATAGGGTGAATGTGGATAGGTGTTAAGACACAATACATACCTGTTATCACTTTACACGTCTACATAAGTCTTAGTCCTAAATCTCCTCTTGTCGTTGAGAGACTGGTTTGTGGTGTACTGTGTGGTGTTATATATAGATAGTAATTTTAGATACTGTGTATTTACATATTGCCTTGGGGTTTCTATACTCAACCTGCTGACTCACCTTCTTAAACTATGGCCACTCATAAACTAGATATGGCAGAATTGAGGGAAAGGGGTGAAGGGATGGGCTTGTCCGGTCAAGCACTATCAGAGTATATACAGGGGGTGGAAAGAGAGTTTCGGCAGGCATAGAGAGAAGATCCAAAAATCGAGTTAGAGCTAAAAAATATGGAATTGGAGACCAAGAGACTGGAAGCGAAACAGGCCACTAAAAAGTTGGAACTTGAATCGGAACAAGCTGCCAAGAGACTTGAAGTGTAACAAGCTACTAGGAAATGGGAAGCGGAACTAGAAGCTCAGAAAAGAGTGCATGAGTACCGGATGCGCGAGCTTGAGCTCAAGGAACAAACTAAGGGAGAAACTGATGGGGCAGGAGGAGGATCCTCTTCCCATGGTTCACCCAACATGAGTGGACATTGTTACCATGCCATGAAGTTTCCTTTAGCTGTATATGAGGAACATAAAGAAAGAATTGACCAGTACTTGAATCGCTTCGAGGCCATGTCAGTCGCTATGGGTCTGGATAAAGACAAATATTGTCTTAAACTGTCCCAGGGATTACGCGGGACCGGTTACGAGGTTTACTCCCGCCTACCACCAGGACATGAGAATAACTACGAAGAATTGAAAGCCGCTTTGCTGAAACACTACGAGATCACCTCACAAACGTATCGGAAGAAGTTTCGATCAGCAAAAAGAGAGCCGGGAGAGCTATTCGTCGCCTACAGTTTACGCCTGAAATCATACCTCCAAAAATGGATTGATTTGGCAGGGTTCACGCGGGACTATGAGAGTCTGGAAGAGCTCATGGTAGTCGACCAGATGCGAAAGCAAATGTCGAAACCTCTCAGAACATTCTTGGGAGAACAAGGGGTGGAACGGATTGATGTGGTGAATAAGTTGGCGGAGAGATTCGTGGAGGTACATGGTGAGGCTGGAAAACCAAGTACACAAACCACCAAAGGTCAGGAGAAACAAGACCGTAAAGAAATCCAAGAACGCGGAATACAAGAAAGGGGAACCTTATGTGAAGACTTCAATGGAGAGTTCGGAGAAGATGAAGGAAGGAAACAAGAGCACCTCGAATTCTCCACCAAAACGACCGTGGTCTGAGAAGTGGTGTTCGATCTGCAAGTCGCCCTCTCACATACTACAAAAGACTGCAGATCGAAAACGAAAAGCTCTCACTTCGCGGCATGCCAAGTGACTCCTAAGGGAGGTTGTCACCGACAAGGCTGAGGTCAGCGAAGAAATTCTGAACCAAGAGAGCGTACCGAAGTCCGGAAGGGAAAAACCTTGGACGGGAAAATGGTGCAAACACTGCAGGTCGAAAACACATAATACTAAAGACTGCAGATTCAAGTCAAAAGACTCCCACTTCACAACATGCCTCGAGGAACCAAAAGAGGACTCCAAGGAAAGGGTCGAGGAGGTGGAAGACACTCCGGACCAAGGGAGACCACCTGTGGTCGAGTTGACTGAGGTGAATGGGCAACAAGTAAATTGTTTATATGATACTGGCCTGGATGGGGAAGCTGTGATTTCTGCCGATCTGTTATACCCAGAACAACTCACAGGTGAGACCATGGAGATACGGCCTGCGACAAAGAGTGCTGTGGCCATGAAGTTACCAATTGCTCAGTTGGAAATTCGGTCAAGATATGTCACCGGCACAATCAGAGCCGCGGTATTGACTGATCCCATATTTCCCGTCATCCTCGGTTGCCGGTATGTCTTTCTGGGAATGCCCAGGGAGCCAATCCATATGGGAGCTATGCAGACACGCTCTCAGAAGGAAAATGATCAGGCAGACGACAATGGTCTCAAACCCAATGCCGGGGGAGTTGCGAACTGCCCAGAGTGAGGATGCAACCTTACGTCCTTGCTATAGGAAGCTGCAGAAAAGTGCTGACCCACCAAAACGAGGACAGTACTACATGAAGAATCGGCTGCTCTATCGGAGAGCCGGAAAGGGAGACAACTTACACGGTCAATTGGTAGTCCCGAAGGCCTACCGTTCCCAAATTCTTCAGATGGGGCATACCATTTCGTTCAGCGGACACATGGGTATGGCCGCCACCATGCAGCGAATTTCCTGCCATTATTATTGGCCAGGAATGACTGGAGATGTGCGTCGGTATGTGAAATCATGCCCTGAGTGCCAGAGGGTGGCACCGAAACACTGGACAGCGCCGGTGGTCTTGGGTGAAATGCCCATCATGAACTTTCCTTTCGAGAGGGTAGCCATCGACATAGTGGGTCCACTTCCTAGGACTAAGAAGAGGAACATTGTACATCCTCACAATGGTGGATTGCTGTTCGATGTGGAGTGAAGCCATACCATTGCAAACCATTGACTCGAAACGAGTGGCTGACGCACTGATGGAGGTCTTTACTAGATTAGACTTCCCTAATCAGATTCTGACGGATAATGGGTCCCAGTTTTGTGGGAAACTCATGGAGAAGGTTTTTGGGGTGTTCCACTCCAACTATATTCATACCAGCCCTTACCACCCTCAAGCTAATGGGAAAGTCGAGCGGTTCAACGGCACGTTGATGACAATGCTCCGGAAACTGGCACAGGAAAAACCTGATAGGTGGGATGAATACATCCCAGCAGCACTTTTCGCATGTCGGGAAGTACCTCATGGCTCAACAGGATTACCGCCAGCTACCCTGCTGTTTGATCGTCCTATCAAGGGACCATTGGATGCCTTGTTGAGGAGTTGGACGGAGGAGAGTCGTCAGAAGAAGTGATCTCTTCTTACAAATACGTGGAGGAACTGAAGGAAAAACTTCACACGGGCTGGGCTCTGGCGACTCGATATTTGAGAAAAGCCAGAAAGAGACATGCGGCGTACTACAACCGTAGGTCTAGAGACAGAGCTCTAGAGGTGGGAGACAAAGTCTTGTTGCTACTCCCAACGGGAACCAACAAACTGGAGATAGGATGGCAGGGACCATTTCCTGTGGAAAGGGTGATATCCAGAACCAACTATCAGATCCGGATCCGGGGAAAGTCGAAGATTTTCCATATTAATCTCCTGCGGAAATACGAAGAGAGAACCGGTGAAGGAGCAGCTCATCTCATGGCGATGGCAGTAGCAGTGGAGACTGAAACAGGACCAGATGAGGGAAGGGAGTATCCACTAGTGCACCAGGAAACCTATCGGGAGGTGCAGGTGAACCCTGATCTGACTCTTCAGGAGAGGGAAAAGATTGCCCAGGTTCTCAAGTCTCATAAGCAGATCCTGACGGATAAACCGGGACGGACGGAGCTGGTCGAGTTCGAGATGACCTTAACCACGCAAGATCCTGTCCGCCAAAAAGTCTACCCAGTGCCATTTTCTAAAGAGAAGGCTTTGGAGGAGGAGATACAGAAACTGTTGGAGGATGATGTGATTGCGCCATCCACATCCCCATATAATGCCGGAGTGGTGTTGTTACGCAAACCTAGTGGAGAACACCGGTTGTGTATTGACTATAGACTCTTGAATAGTCACACCCAGTTTCAGGTGGAACCTTTGCCGAATCCAACCCAGTTATTCGCTAGGCTCCATAAGGCTAAGTACTTCTCTAAAGTAGATCTGAGTCGGGGGTATTATCAGATCCCGGTCAAACCGGAGGTTCGACCTCTGCTGGCCTTCAGTACCCCCAGTGGACACTATGAGTTCAAAGTCATGCCTTTTGGACTCAGCAATGCGCCTAGTGTGTTTACTCGCATGATGAGGGCCTTGTTAGATCCCCTACGGGATCCGTCCATTATCTCGTTCATGGATGATATACTGATTGCCAGTGACAGCTTAGATGACCATTTGTGGTCCTTGGAGAGAGTTTTCAATAGGCTCCGGGAGGCAGGGCTTACCGCGCGCCCAACCAAGTGCATGGTTGGTTACCAAACTCTTGAATTTCTAGGTCATACCATCACTCCAGGAAAAATTGTCCCAGAGGGGAAGAACCTAGAAAAGGTCAGACGAGCTCCAAGACCAAAAACGAAGAAAGATGTGAGATCCTTCCTATCGTTGTGCGGGTTTTATCAGAAGTTCATCCCGCATTTCACCGAACTGGGAAATCCATTAACGGAAACCTTGAAAAAGGGATTCCCAGGATACAATTGTATGGACGCCAGAATGCGAAGGTGCCTACAGTCAGTTGAAGGAGGCATTGGTGAATAAACCAGTTCTACAGCTCCCGACCTTTCAAAACCCTTTGTGCTAAGAACAGATGCGAGTGGTATTGGAATTGGAGCAGCCTTGTTACAGGAAGGGAGAGAGGACGCTTCGGGTTTGAAACCAGTGGCATACGCCAGTAAGAAACTTCTACCGGCTGAAAAGAATTATTCGACAGTCGAGAGAGAATGCTTGTCACTCGTATGGGCCGTGCAAAAATTCCAGCCATATTTGTATGGAGTGCAGTTTCGGGTCCAGTCGGATCATCAACCCTTGATGTTCCTAGCTACCTCTCAGAAGCTCAACGCACGTTTGATGCGTTGGTCGTTGTTGTTGCAGCCGTACCACTTCACGGTGGAGTATATTCCTGGTAGGGAGAATGTAGGAGCCGATTTCCTATCTAGACACCCAGCTCCTGAGGAAGAGGAATAGGTTAATGGAGAACATAGGGATCGAACTCCAGTGAGGAGGAGTCGACGCTGAGGGGGGCCTTAATAACCCCTTAAGAGGGGGGCCTATGTCACATAATACTTGAAGGTTAACGACCCTACGATAAAAAAAACTAAACAGAGATCGCATATATCACACGAGGATTGAAGGTTATTGACCCTGGGATCAGAGAACAGAAGAGCGCTTCTGTCCCTAGGTGATTACAGGTTATTGACCCTAGGATCAAATGAACTGAGATCGGCGATCAAATACAGCTACCACATGTTTGTTGTGAGACGGGGGCCTGTAAACCACGATCACAACGCTTTGAACACCGAAAGACGGAGACGATCGAAGGTCTTTTGAAGTACGGAAACGTATGTCCGGGATCCCGAGAAACGAGTGGATACTCATTTATGTCCCGAAAAGATCGTTTATCAAAGAAGATTGTCGACATGTTATTGTATGAAGATCAAAAGACAGGAGAAGAGAACAGGGGGATATTCGGTGGATTATACCAGTATAGTCTTACATAGAAAAAGTATAAATGGTCGGAATATACAAAGTTAATTCAGTGTGCTACGAGGTCTTCCACTAGAGGAAGTGGTAATCTATTCTTGAGCTAATACGAAAAGGGATTTATAATGTTCCGAGCTGGTTGAAAACAACGAGCATTTGTACTAGATGTGCACTATCCTCGATTCAGCCGAGGATAGTGGTTATAAGGTAGTAGTGATGTAGCGTAGAACTCGAGCATAGTGAATTTACGTGTGTGACCGTAATATCGAGTGTCGGCAGCATTTAGCTGAGAATTAACATAGTGGGCCGAGTAAGGTGTCAGTGCACTCGATAGAGTGAGTACTATGATAATAGATAGGCCGTAAGGGGGGAGATAAGGATAGGTCTAAGATAGGAGATTCTAGTATAGGTGTTTACTGGGATTTCTGAGCTTTCTTATGACTTTTCCTTCTTTTACCTAGTCCTACGTTAGGTGAAGAACTCCTATGTCTTATGTCAGAGGTCAGTTCTCTGAAAATATAGAGATTACTAACTGATAATGGACGTAAGCCTACTCTCACCTCTAATGAGTCTGAGTTAGGTTGATATCACCTGGTATTGTCTCTTCGACAGGTTCCACTGGAAAATGCAATAGCTACACTCCTGAGTAGAAGGAAATTACCATATTCTGGTGCAGTGATACTTATCATCAAGAGGTGAGTCTTGTATCATAACGAAGGTCACACAGTTCTTGAAATCAAGGAAACTTAGAATGCAGTCATGATAAGAGAGACTGACAGCAGAATATATATATTTCAAACAACAAAGAACAGAATGTCATAATTGTTCACATGAACTATCATATAAATGGAAAGGCTGTAACGCCAGAACATTTTATCGGCGTAACATAACATTTAGTAAACTAACGGAAAGCAGTGTGCCGGTGATATATCTATAGACAGTGTTTTGGTTGTTCATTCATACATAGACAATAGTACATTCAAGTGTATCGGATGTGTAGACATTACCTGGACTATAATAACTTTCATTTTATTGGATATTTAAAACTGAAAGATACTACCTACAAAAAAAAAACACGCAGTAGTGAACATACTGTTTCGTTCAAACGTTTTTTCAAGGAGATATTGTGAAGAAATCAACATCATTCAGAGAGACACTTCACTGGGTGAGCGCATTCCAGTTCTGTGCTGCTGTGATATAACATGGCCGTTGTGTGATGAGAACTGTGATGTGTATCCTAGCCTATCAACCTTGTCTCACTTACACGATAGACTACACTACAGATGTCTTTACACCTACAATATACACACCCATGACACATTTTATTCATTAAATAAGTTTAGTAGTTATTGGAGGACAGTGTTGTGTGGGTACGTTCTGAAGGAATGTGAAGAGGGGTATCGTCTTGAGATAATAGAGAGAGATAGTGAATACAAGTCGGGAAAGGGAGTGTGTAGACAAAGGTCCGGACAATAGACCCAAAACTGAAAAAAGGGAAGTTTGAAGTGTACTTGTTGATTCTACTGTTCCCCCAGAGACGACAAGTGACACCGACACAAGACAGCTCACCCTCTCTCTAGAGTGCTTCCACCTTGTAATGGTAGATGAGACTTGCATGTTCCTATGACTTCAAAATGGTAGCGCAGGCACTGGTAGATCTCCAATATCGGACACGTCAAGGGGAAGCGAAATACACACCTGCCGCCTTGTAGGTAGAATGGAGACAAAGTCCATGTAGGCAAACTGGGGACAGTAAAAGGCTAGGGAAGGCAAACACGAGAAAATGTTTGTAGAAGTCGGATGTACTGAACCACAGGCTTCACGAAACCGTCAACTCACTCGCAGGTGATATACATTCATGGGTCTGTGGTAGGGGGAAAAGAATTACGGAATTTTAATATAAAGACATACTAACTATGTTTAAAGGAAGTGGGGGGGGGGGGGGGGGGGGGGGAAGAGGAGAGAGAGTTTGGCATATGTTAGTAAAACTTCCGGTGGTTGGAGGAAAGCACAGAAAAATATGTTTATTTATTTTATTTATGCTTCCAAAAGGTGACACCAGCATGTTCCGGTGGAGTGGCTAACATTGCTAGACCGGACGGAGATTCCTAGCACGCACATATATATCGAGTAGGTTCTTTGTCATATGTCTCTCTATAATACTCCTTCCATCTGTCCAATAAATCTTCACTTTGTATATCCGTGATTTTACCAGTCGTTTTTTCTAACTTTTCTTAGAGGTGTTTATATATTTTTCTGTATCTTCTTCTGCGTTCATCCGGAGTGTTTGTTTTTCTTTCTCCCCAGACGTAATTGCGGTGTGTCCAGTTATGCGCCCCTAGGCCAACACATCCGACTTTGGCGGGCGTTTGTTGACCGGGTTAACCATCCCGGGTTATTTTTGTGTATAATTGTATATATGCTTGTTCACTTATTAGTGACATTTGTGATGCTGGAATGCTGACTAGACCTGACATGTTTGTGAGGTATAGTGTAATGATGTTTTATGTATTGTTTTCCGCATTATCTAGACATATGTTTAGTGCCAATGATGTATTACCTATCCCGATGCAGCCACCGTCTCTTTTATTTGCTACAATACAATCATGTCTTCCTGATTTCGACACGGAGCACAATACAAACATATCACCCTATCTTCAGACATGAGAGCAGCATTTTGTGTAAACCAACATTCCACTGTTTGTCTTCATCTGTATTAACGCTAGGAAGACCTCTGCAGGTTAAATAGTTCATTGCTGAATAGTCTGGAGGCAGAAAGCGGCAGCAACATCAGCAGGGCTGCCAATAATGGCCGCGATTGGGACACTTTCATGCCCGAAGCGTCGGCCGTAAATGATTCGTTCTCTTAAGGTTAAGCAGCTGCGTGCCACTATTAGTCCTAATGACGTTCAGGCAGCCGGTCGTCATTTAATTAAGGCATTCTTCGACTCTTTGATGCCACAAATCAAAGAAAATATGGTTACTATTTCAATGGAGCCAGAACGCGGCAGGGGTTGCAAAAATGCCTCTTTGTGCCCGGCTAAGTTGATGCTGTGCCCGCGTGTGTGGGAGATAATCAATGTATTTGTTGTGATCTGTTTGTGTATGATTTCATTTGCTGGCGTGCAGTTGATTTTGTCTGTACCGAAATTTTAGATTGGATTTTGTGGTCTTGGTGGCAGCAGAATTACCTTCACTAATGTTCATTGCATTGTTTTGATATTCGGTTCAACGATACTCACATAACTCATAATTGCATTTATTTATTGACTTTAATGGTGATAATAACCACCATCATCATAACATCACTACTACTACTACTACTACTACTACTACTACTACTACTACTACTACTACTACTACTACTACTACTACTACTACTACTACTACTACTACTACTACTACTACTACTACTACTGATGGTGATGATATTGGTGTTGGTACCATAATATTCTTCATAGAGTAATAATACATCTGGATAGATCTGCCTGTATTTATCTGTTAAACGTACCTTAACTCTGCCTGTATTTATGTGTTAAATATACCTCCACTCTGCCTGCACTTATTGTGGTAAATATACCTCCACTCTGCCTGCACTTATTGTGGTAAATATACCTCCACTCTGCCTGCACTTATTGTGTTAAATATACCTCCACTCTGCCTGTACTTATTGTGTTCAATATACCTCCACTCTGCCTGTACTTATTGTGTTCAATATACCTCCACTCTGCCTGTACTTATTGTGGTAAATATACCTCCACTCTGCCTGTACTTATTGTGATAAATATACCTCCACTCTGCCTGTACTTATTGTGGTAAATATACCTCCACTCTGCCTGTACTTATTGTGTTAAATATACCTCCACTCTGCCTGTACTTATTGTGGTAAATATACCTCCACTCTGCCTGTACTTATTGTGGTAAATATACCTCCACTCTGCCTGTACTTATTGTGGTAAATATACCTCAGCTCTGTCTGTGTTTATGCGTTAAATATGCCTCTACTCTGCCACTACATTATTTATTAAATTAAAACGTGACTGTACTCTGCATATATTAATAAAAATGACCCTATGTTGTAATTGTCCTATAAACGTGAATCTCCTCTGTCCGTATTTACCTGTTACACATAGATCGCCTATGTCCGTATTTACCTGTTAAACATAGATCTCTTTTGACCGTATTTACCTGTTAAACATAAATCTCTTCTGACCGCATTTACCTGTTAAACACAGATCTCCTATGTCCGCATTTACCTGTTAAGCATAGATCTGCCACTGTCCATATTTACCTGTTAAACATACTGCTTAGTAAATGCTAACTTTTTTAAAAATTTTATTTAGCATATCCTTTACAGGACTTAGCTGTCAACACCAGCATCTTTCAGCTGTATGTTGATTTCTTGGCAAGATTACGCTCAGTAGTTTGCCATTGCTTTCTGAGCGGCCGGCTCAGTATCCCACAAGTCACGAGCGGGGGTCGAACCGCCTCAGCTCTCGCTCCGCTACGAGACTCTGCGTGATAAACGGGATTACAGAGAGAAAGTGTTGTAACCCCACAGCCAGAGAGACCGGCAATGCTAACTTTAGTCTGTATTTATTCGAGGAGGCTTCAAATGAAAATCTTAAATGTTTATGTTTTCGTGAATATATTCTGAAAAAAGTAAAGAACAAATGTATCATTTTGCCACGTAGTCACCACTGCGTTCGATGCAAATCTTCCAGTGCCGATAAAGTGCTTGGATTCCTGTAGAAAAATCGACTTTGGGGGCACTTCTTAGTGTACCTGATGCCCGGTCGTGAACAGAATGTGACAGAAGTCCTATTCTTCCTATTCTACTCATAAACCTGCAGAACTGACAGACGTGCATCACCATACTGGACCTTCATTCGCCGATGATTTTCTTTAGGTGTCACCCCTTCGCTGATTAAAAAAAAAAGATAACAGAACGCTGCTTCTCTTTGTTGCATGTAAAAAATAGGGCGGCCATCTTTAAACTGTCCTTATGTCGTCACCGCGTTCGTCAGCACCGTGATGTCATTGCTTAACACTTTTGACATCCTTAACAACAATATTGACAGGCTACAAGATAATGGCATGGTTATTATAATTTCTATCAAACAATTAAGATTTTCATTTAAACGTTCCAACTGGCCCACCACTCGTATGTTAAATAAACATGTCTTCTGTCAGTATTTATTTGTTAAATAAACATCTTATCTGTTTGTATTTTAACATGAAACATATATCTTCTCTGCTAGTATTTTGCTGTTAAACATAGATCTCCCCTGTCTGTATTTAGCTGTTAAAAATGGATCTACTCTGCATTTGTGTGTTAAACGTGGTTCTTGTCGCCTACATATGTCAGGTATTTATGGCTACAGTCTGCCTATATTTGTATGGTACACATGGCTGTAGTCTGTCTGTATTTAATTGGTAAAAAAGTTAGATGCATATTCTTTACAAGACGCTACAGTAAACCCCAGCATTGTTTAGCTGTTTGCGATGCCTTCACAAGTTTACGTTCAGTAGTTTGCCATTACTTCCTCAACAACGTTGAGAAATTGCGTCCGTAACCCTTCGCCACAGAGTTGAATTTGGTAAACATGGCTATCTGCCTTTATGACATGGCCATCGGCAGGTAGGAGGCGCCATA
Source organism: Cepaea nemoralis (assembly GCA_014155875.1). Classification (NCBI taxonomy): domain Eukaryota; kingdom Metazoa; phylum Mollusca; class Gastropoda; order Stylommatophora; family Helicidae; genus Cepaea; species Cepaea nemoralis. Next base: position 173,612 of record JACEFZ010024437.1, on the reverse strand, counting down.
ATATAACCTCTCCCCTTGCTGTCTTGCAGGGTCTGTCTCTTTAGATAAAGACTAGTGGCGTCAACCATACACACTGTCGGATAAATAGTTGATGGCTGCACCCCAAAGAGATCAAGGATCCAGAGTTCCTCTTTCTCAATGTGATCCTGCCCGTTAAAATTAATTTAGCTGTTACTGGCTCAATGATTTGAGACCATTCAATAGAGCTTTGGAGAACCAAGGAATACCTCAAGGAAAAACAATGAAATTTTTACTGAGTATCCCAAATGTCCTGAGGGATGGTTCCTTGCCTCTCCTCTACCAACTAAATAATTAATCTAGGGTAATTGCTTACAACAATTTTACTATGACAAGAGAACTCTCAAAAGAGAAAATAACCCGTAATTTTCATCATTTAATATACATATTAATGGATTTGTAGCTTATACATATAATAACATACAACAAGCAATACAGTACAATTACAATATTATGGGCATATTCGTCTCTAACTAATTAGCTATGCCCTGGCTGTGCCACTGTATCATACATGGTCCTCAGAGTTGCATCCGTTCTTAAATATTGGGCCTCTTCTGCTGGCCTAATCTGTGGAAAGAAACTGGGTACACCCTGGTTGGTTTCCCATCCAGTTCTTGGATCTCGATAGTATTCAGTGTAGAATATTCTGGAGAGTTCTATTATTTGTTTAATTTTCTTCCCCGGTTTGAGTTAATCTTTTGGCTCACTGTGTTTCTTCCATCTATACCTAGGAAAAAGGATATTTAATACCTGTCCTGGAAAGGTCGTGAAAATTGGCAGGAAGTTGCTGTGGAATAGTATTTGGCCTCACTATCTCAGCTGTCTCACTCAGTTAAGTGGCTACTGCATCCAGTCAAGCTGCTACAACTACTTTCACAAAGTGCTGCATTCACAAAGTCAGGTCTGGATAATGACCACTACCTGAAATTTTAGCATCCATCATAAGTCTAAAAATATCAGCAATGTGAACATCAGAAGTGAAATGTTCTATATTTTTCTCAAGAACATCACAAAGAAAATACCTAAAAGAATTTTGATCCTAGGAAAATAAACAGTGGAAGGTAAAAAGTCTTGGTGCTCTCAAATAGTTATCCACAACATAATGGGCTGCTCTCCATTCCATCTTCCATTATATGGTGTTCAAGTTTTAGACTAGCAGATGTGCAGTTTCATCTTCACCTATGCCTGTCCTCAGGTCTACCGGTTAAATCATACCTTGAGTGATTTGGAATTGACAACTATGTCTCCCATCCCATTCTGTTCCTAGTTAATTCTCTTCTTCATATTTTTCTATTCAAGAAAAATGGTCTCATACATTAAGGGCTTTTAAAAATCAGTTCCCATTTCAATTAGTATTTGCTTATAAACAATATAAGTACATTATGGTATTATTCTTGTATAGCCTTCAAGTGCATTCTTCTTCATTAAACGCTTCAAGTGAGAAATTTTCTTCCATTCTCATGGATGTAATATTTATTATTATCATAATCAACATCATGGTTTTATAATCATTACATCATCATCATGATTACATTATTATCCTTACCATCATCATGGTTTCCTTATATCATTGTAATTACAATCATTATCATTATTATCATGCTTATGACATTAGAAATCATTACATCATTCTATCATTATCATCATAATCATTATTACATCATTATCATTATTATCATGCTTATGACATTAGAAATCATTACTTCATTCTAACATTATCATCATAATCATTATTACCTCATTATCATTACATTACTGTCATCATATGTGTTAACAGGAGTGACATGAACTACAAAGAGGGATTGTGCTTAAATACAAACACAGATGCTGGTCGCATGCGTAATGTATGATATTGGTTGTGTCGTGCTTAGCGCATAAAACTAGATGATTATAGCATGAATGATATTTTATACAAAGGGTTGTTATGCGCCGGACTGTACTAAATTATTATTTAGTTTATGGGTTACGCCGAACCAGTTTATGGTGATAGTCATGGCATTACACATCAAAGTTGCCGGCTATCCTGAGATTGACTGTTGGCTTATACTCCCTCTCTTTCAGCCTGTAACTTCACTCACTCACTCAAACTCCTCATGCATCAGTCAACATATCCATCTGTGCATGTGGGGTCAATTCACTCATCTCAGACATCATGCATATGTATGGATGATCATTTCACTCAGTCTATAGACACATTCATATTGGTATGGGTGATCATAAAGGAATCATTCATCACACATCCTTCATACTGGCATGTAAAGTGGGTAATTATACTTATGTGATTTCACAATGACAACATAAAATGTTTAACAGCACTGATATCACAATGAAATCTCTCATTTCACAATCACTCATTAGACACATCATATCTGTAGGAATGACAATCATGCCTATGTAGGTGCTTTACACAGAATACATTCACAGATTTAACCACAAGTACATTACATTAGAACCTCATTTTTCATCAGAAATCAGAATATTTCCTGAATGATAAATAGTCATTCATACTGATGGGTTTTACAAATGATACATTCACATCTGTTTAACAATAATGAAATCACACATGGATTTTCACAGAAATGCTCTCAGCAATGACAGATTTATGTGATATTAGACATAATTCTGAGATTCTCAAAGGATACTTCCTCATGTGTAGCAATAATAAAATACACATGGGTTCCCATATTGTCTCAATTTTTGTGATCTCCTCAGTCTACATTCAGGCATTATGAATCTTAACCATTCTAACATGCCGATTGACTAAGTATTATTGTGTGGCACAAACATTAATTCCATATGTTTACAATATTGAAAATACATTTGACTCACCGCATGGGTGCTTTACTCAACACACAAAATTATGATCCCTATAGAATCTATTTGGTTCTCATGTGTTCATGAAATACCAGAAAACTATTTGTTTGCCCATGTGCTCATGTCAAAATTAAATCTACTGACTAATTACACATTACATTAATTTTTCTATCAGTGCTGGCACATGCAAACTAGTTTTAAATCCTAAGTTACTCGCCACTCTAAATCATTACTGAATGAGTTGGCTACTTAAGAAATATATTTACAACCTGTGTCTAATGTTTATACATTAACTAAGTTGTTTAGCTGGGAGAAAATAAAACACTGTGGTTTTCTTCTAATGTACAGTTTATCTTATGACTAAGATAAATGAGTATAATATTATTTAGTTTCTACTAGATTAAATTCTTAAGAACTCACCATTCTAAATCATTGTAGATTGGGTTGCTTAAGAAAAAAAAAGTATAGCTTGGACTAATGCTTATACATTAAATCAGTTGATTACTTTGGGAGAAAATAAAACTCACTATGGTTATTCTTAATGGACAGTTTATCTATAAACTATAACAGTTAAATTAACTTCTTAAGAACTCACCACACGTGTTCAACAAGTCGACTTACCAACTCTTCTTCTGGGAAAAAGGCTCACAGACTAAACTAAAATGTAAATAAATTAAATATGGTGTTTACCTTATTTATCAGAATGACTTCCACATACTTCGGCGACTGGTTTCAGAGTCTATGTTTTATTTTACTATTTGTTTGGGAGGGTGCACTCACTCCAGCATCTGCATCTGATCTTTCTGCCTCGTGTGTGTGGGTTGGTGAAAAAAAACAAAACAGGCTGTCTTCCGGATGTCCACTGCTATTTATACGGTGCCTTTTCCGGTTCACCTTTTTCTCTGCCAATTGGTATATTAAATCTTGGATCGTACAATTGTGGAACAAACAATCCTGTTGCAATGTTCAGGATAGAACGCCGGACTCTCATTCGGGAGACCCGGGTTCGATCCCCGGTAAGGTGCGGGATTTTTTTCTGTCGGGGGAAAAAAGAAAATCCTAACCTGCACAGTTCGCGGCGACTGCACTAGCCAGGCGGCCTTTATTCCTCAGGCTCAAAGACCCCTCTGCCATACACCGCAAGGTACTATATTGGCAGTAAATGACAGACAGTTTGACAGACAGTTACGTTTGTGAAAATAAAGTATACCACACACACCGGCGGAAGGCAAGAGGAAACCACCGCTGTATTTTAAGAAGATAATCATGCTTTGGAATACTTATAATTAGAAAAGTGGCGAAAAAATCCCTGGAAGCTTTGAAGATGTAGTTTTACAGAAGAATGCTGAAAATTAAATGGACAGCAAACATGAGCAATCAGGACGCTTAAGGGAAGCTGAGTCACGAAGACAACTTATCACAAACATTAGAAATAGGTAGTCATGGTTTTAGCCACGTTATGAGAAGGCAAAACTGGAATACGTTGTGACAACCGGAAATAAATGCGGAAAGAGAGATAGAGGAAGACAGCGTGAGAAGATTAAGTCTTGTGTCATGGCACGGAAGGGAGTCAACACACGAACTGATCCATGACGTCAGAGATCGTAATTTGTGGAGAGGCATGATCGCCCAATTCAGGCGGCAAGGCATAGGATGATGATGATTTGTCTGGTAACCATGGGTATAATCTGCCTGTATTTGTCTGGTGAACACGTCAGTTTGAATTTGTTTGGTGAATATTTATATCGTCTGTTTGCATATGTTTGATGAATATTTATATCGTCTGTTTGTATTTGTCTGATAAACCTGACTATTGTCGGTCTGTATTTGTCTAGTAAACATCGTTATTGTCTGTACTGTATTTGCTCTAGTAAACATCGATTATTGTCTGACTGTATTTGTCTAGGTAAACATCGTTATTGTCTGACTGTATTTGTCTAGTAAACATCGTTATTGTCTGTCTGTATTTGTCTAGTAAACATCGTTATTGTCTGACTGTATTTGTCTAGTAACATCGTTATTGTCTGACTGTATTTGTCTAGTAAACATCGTTATTGTCTGACTGTATTTGTCTAGTAAACATCGTTATTGTCTGACTGTATTTGTCTAGTAAACATAATTATTGTCTGACTGTATTTTTCTAGTAAACATCGTTATTGTCTGACTGTATTTGTCTAGTAAACATCGTTATTGTCTGACTGTATTTGTCTAGTAAACATCGTTATTGTCTGACTGTATTTGTCTAGTAAACATCGTTATTGTCTGACTGTATTTGTCTAGTAAACATAATTATTGTCTGACTGTATTTGTCTAGTAAACATAATTATTGTCTGACTGTATTTGTCTAGTAAACATCGTTATTGTCTGACTGTATTTGTCTAGTAAACATCGTTATTGTCTGACTGTATTTGTCTAGTAAACATCGTTATTGTCTGACTGTATTTGTCTAGTAAAACATCGTTATTGTCTGACTGTATTTGTCTAGTAAACATCGTTATTGTCTGACTGTATTTGTCTAGTAAACATAATTATTGTCTGACTGTATTTGTCTAGTAAAGATCGTTATCGTCTGACTGTATTTGTCTAGTAAACATCGTTATTGTCTGACTGTATTTGTCTAGTAAACATCGTTATTGTCTGACTGTATTTGTCTAGTATAACATCGTTATTGTCTAGACTGTATTTGTCTGGTAAACATCGTTATTGTCTGACTGTATTTGTCTAGTAAACATCGTTATTGTCTGACTGTCTTTGTCTGGTAAACATCGTTATGGTCTGACTTGTATTTGTCTAGTAAACATCGTTATTGTCTGACTGTATTTGTCTAGTAAACATCGTTATTGTCTGACTGTATTTGTCTAGTAAACATCGTTATTGTCTGACTGTATTTGTCTAGTAAACATCGTATTGTCTGACTGTATTTGTCTATAGTAAACATCGTTATGTCTGACTGTATTTGTCTAGGTAAACATCGTTATTGTCTGACTGTATTTGTCTAGTAAACATCGTTATTGTCTGACTGTAATCTTTGTCCTAGAGTAAACATCGTATTGTCTGACTGTATTTGTCTAGTAAACATCGTTATTGTCTGACTGTATTTGTCTAGTAAACATCGTTATTGTCTGACTGTATTTGTCTAGTAAACATCGTTATTGTCTGACTGTATTTGTCTAGTAACATCGTTATTGTCTGACTGTATTTGTCTAGTAAATCGTTATTGTCTGACTGTATTTGTCTAGTAAACATCGTTATTGTCTGACTGTATTTGTCTAGTAAACATCGTTATTGTCTGACTGTATTTGTCTAGTAAACATCGTTATTGTCTGACTGTATTTGTCTAGTAAACATCGTTATTGTCTGACTGTATTTGTCTAGTAAACATCGTATTGTCCTGACTGTATTTGTCTAGTAAACATCGTTATTGTCTGACTGTATTGTCTAGTAAAACATCGTTATTGTCTGACTGTATTTGTCTAGTAAACATCGTTATTGTCTGACTGTATTTGTCTAGTAAACATCGTTATTGTCTGACTGTATTTGTCTAGTAAACATCGTTATTGTCTGACTGTATTTGTCTAGTAAACATCGTTATTGTCTGACTGTATTTGTCTAGTAAACATCGTTATTGTCTGACTGTATTTGTCTAGTAAACATCGTTATTGTCTGACTGTATTTGTCTAGTAAACATCGTTATTGTCTGACTGTATTTGTCTAGTAAACATCGTTATTGTCTGACTGTACTGTCTAGTAAACATCGTTATTGTCTGACTGTATTTGTCTAGTAAACATCGTTATGTCTGACTGTATTTGTCTAGTAAACATCGTTATTGTCTGACTGTATTTGTCTAGTAAACATCGTTATTGTCTGACTGTATTTGTCTAGTAAACATCGTTATTGTCTGACTGTATTTGTCTAGTAAACATCGTTATTGTCTGACTGTATTTGTCTAGTAAACATCGTTATTGTCTGACTGTATTGTCTAGTAAACATCGTTATTGTCTGACTGTATTTGTCTAGTAAACATCGTTATTGTCTGACTGTATTTGTCTAGTAAACATCGTTATTGTCTGACTGTATTTGTCTAGTAAACATCGTTATTGTCTGACTGTATTTGTCTAGTAAACATCGTTATTGTCTGACTGTATTTGTCTAGTAAACATCGTTATTGTCTGACTGTATTTGTCTAGTAAACATTCGTTATTGTCTGACTGTATTTGTCTAGTAAACATCGGTTCATTGTCTGACTGTATTTGTCTAGTAAACATCGTTATTGTCTGACTGTATTTGTCTAGTAAACATCGTTATTGTCTGACTGTAATTTTGTTAGTAAACATCGTTATTGTCTGACTGTATTTGTCTAGTAAACATCGTTATTGTCTGACTGTATTTGTCTAGTAAACATCGTTATTGTCTGACTGTATTTGTCTAGTAAACATCGTTATTGTCTGACTGTATTTGTCTAGTAAACATCGTTATTGTCTGACTGTATTTGTCTAGTAAACATCGTTATTGTCTGACTGTATTGTCTAGTAAACATCGTTATTGTCTCTGACTGTATTTGTCTAGTAAACATCGTTATTGTCTGACTGTATTTGTCTAGTAAACATCGTTATTGTCTGACTGTATTTGTCTAGTAAACATCGTTATTGTCTGACTGTATTTGTCTAGTAAACAGTCGTTATTGTCTGACTGTATTTGTCTAGTAAACATCGTTATTGTCTGACTGTATTGTCTAGTAAACATCGTGTATTGTCTGACTGTATTTGTCTAGTAAACATCGTTATTGTCTGACTGTATTTGTCTAGTAAACATCGTTATTGTCTGACTGTATTTGTCTAGTAAACATCGTTATTGTCTGACTGTATTTGTCTAGTAAACATCGTTATTGTCTGACTGTATTTGTCTAAGTAAACATCGTTATTGTCTGACTGTATTTGTCTAGTAAACATCGTTATTGTCTGACTGTATTTGTCTAGTAAACATCGTTATTGTCTGACTGTATTTGTCTAGTTAAACATCGTTATTGTCTGACTGTATTTTGTCTAGTAAACATCGTTATTGTCTGACTGTATTGTGTCTAGTAAACATCGTTATTGTCTGACTGTATTTGTCTAGTAAACATCGTTATTGTCTGACTGTATTTGTCTAGTAAACATCGTTATTGTCTGACTGTATTTGTCTAGTAAACATCGTTATTGTCTGACTGTATTTGTCTAGTAAACATCGTTATTGTCTGACTGTATTTGTCTAGTAAACATCGTTATTGTCTGACTGTATTTGTCTAGTAAACATCGTTATTGTCTGACTGTATTTGTCTAGTAAACATCGTTATTGTCTGACTGTATTTGTCTAGTAAACATCGTTATTGTCTGACTGTATTTGTCTAGTAAACATCGTTATTGTCTGACTGTATTTGTCTAGTAAACATCGTTATTGTCTGACTGTATTTGTCTAGTAAACATCGTTATTGTCTGACTGTATTTGTCTAGTAAACATCGTTATTGTCTGACTGTATTTGTCTAGTAAACATCGTTATTGTCTGACTGTATTTGTCTAGTAAACATCGTTATTGTCTGACTGTATTTGTCTAGTAAACATCGTTATTGTCTGACTGTATTTGTCTAGTAAACATCGGTTATTGTCTGACTGTATTTGTCTAGTAAACATCGTTATTGTCTGACTGTAATTTGTCTAGTAAACATCGTTATTGTCTGACTGTATTTGTCTAGTAAACATCGTTATTGTCTGACTGTATTTGTCTAGTAAACATCGTTATTGTCTGGACTGTATTTGTCTAGTAAACATCGTTATTGTCTGACTGTATTTGTCTAGTAAACATCGTTATTGTCTGACTGTATTTGTCTAGTAAACATCGTTATTGTCTGACTGTATTTGTCTAGTAACATCGTTATTGTCTGACTGTATTTGTCTAGTAAACATCGTTATTGTCTGACTGTATTTGTCTAGTAAACATCGTTATTGTCTGACTGTATTTGTCTAGTAAACATCGTTATTGTCTGACTGTATTTGTCTAGTAAACATCGTTATTGTCTGACTGTATTTGTCTAGTAAACATCGTTATTGTCTGACTGTATTTGTCTAGTAAACATCGTTATTGTCTGACTGTATTTGTCTAGTAAACATCGTTATTGTCTGACTGTATTTGTCTAGTAAACATCGTTATTGTCTGACTGTATTTGTCTAGTAAACATCGTTATTGTCTGACTGTATTTGTCTAGTAAACATCGTTATTGTCTGACTGTATTTGTCTAGTAAACATCGTTATTGTCTGACTGTATTTGTCTAGTAAACATCGTTATTGTCTGACTGTATTTGTCTAGTAAACATCGTTATTGTCTGACTGTATTTGTCTAGTAAACATCGTTATTGTCTGACTGTATTTGTCTAGTAAACATCGTTATTGTCTGACTGTATTTGTCTAGTAAACATCGTTATTGTCTGACTGTATTTGTCTAGTAACATCGTTATTGTCTGACTGTATTTGTCTAGTAAACATCGTTATTGTCTGACTGTATTTGTCTAGTAAACATCGTTATTGTCTGACTGTATTTGTCTAGTAAACATCGTTATTGTCTGACTGTATTTGTCTAGTAAACATCGTTATTGTCTGACTGTATTTGTCTAGTAAACATCGTTATTGTCTGACTGTATTTGTCTAAGTAAACATCGTTATTGTCTGACTGTATTTGTCTAGTAAACATCGTTATTGTCTGACTGTATTTGTCTAGTAAACATCGTTATTGTCTGACTGTATTTGTCTAGTAAACATCGTTATTGTCTGACTGTATTTGTCTAGTAAACATCGTTATTGTCTGACTGTATTTGTCTAGTAAACATCGTTATTGTCTGACTGTATTTGTCTAGTAAACATCGTTATTGTCTGACTGTATTTGTCTAGTAAACATCGTTATTGTCTGACTGTATTTGTCTAGTAAACATCGTTATTGTCTGACTGTATTTGTCTAGTAAACATCGTTATTGTCTGACTGTATTTGTCTAGTAAACATCGTTATTGTCTGACTGTATTTGTCTAGTAAACATCGTTATTGTCTGACTGTATTTGTCTAGTAAACATCGTTATTGTCTGACTGTATTTGTCTAGTAAACATCGTTATTGTCTGACTGTATTTGTCTAGTAAACATCGTTATTGTCTGACTGTATTTGTCTAGTAAACATCGGTTATTGTCTGACTGTATTTGTCTAGTAAACATCGTTATTGTCTGACTGTATTTGTCTAGTAAACATCGTTATTGTCTGACTGTATGTTGTCTAGTAAACATCGTTATTGTCTGACTGTATTTGTCTAGTAAACATCGTTATTGTCTGACTGTATTTGTCTAGTAAACATCGTTATTGTCTGACTGTATTTGTCTAGTAAACATCGTTATTGTCTGACTGTATTTGTCTAGTAAACATCGTTATTGTCTGACTGTATTTGTCTAGTAAACATCGTTATTGTCTGACTGTATTTGTCTAGTAAACATCGTTATTGTCTGACTGTATTTGTCTAGTAAACATCGTTATTGTCTGACTGTATTGTCTAGTAAACATCGTTATTGTCTGACTGGATTTGTCTAGTAAACATCGTTTTGTCTGACTGTATTTGTCTAGTAAACATCGTTATTGTCTGACTGTATTTGTCTAGTAAACATCGTATTGTCTGACTGTATTTGTCTAGTAAACATCGTTATTGTCTGACTGTATTTGTCTAGTAAACATCGTTATTGTCTGACTGTATTTGTCTAGTAAACATCGTTATTGTCTGACTGTATTTGTCTAGTAAACATCGTTATTGTCTGACTGTATTTGTCTAGTAAATATGGTTGTATACTGCCAATATTTTTTCTGGGAAACATAGCTGCCTTCTGTCTGTATTTCTCTGGCAAACATAGCTGCCTTCTGTCTGTATTTCTCTGGCAAACATGACCGTAGTCTGTCTGTAATTGTCTGGTAAACATGGCTGTATACTGTCTGCATTTGTCTGGCAAACATAGCTGCCATTCTGTCTGTATTTCTATGCAAACATGACCGTAGTCTGTCTGTAATTGTCTGGTAAACATGGCTGTATACTGTCTGCATTTGTCTGGCAAACATAGCTGCCTTCTGTCTGTATTTCTCTGGCAAACATGACCGTAGTCTGTCTGTAATTGTCTGGTAAACATGGCTGTATACTGTCTGCATTTGTCTGGCAAACATAGCTGCCTTCTGTCTGTATTTTCTCTGGCAAACATGACCGTAGTCTGTCTGTAATGGTCTGGTAACATGGCTGTATACTGTCTGCATTTGTCTGGCAAACATAGCTGCCTTCTGTCCTGTATTTCTCTGGCAAACATGACCGTAGCTTGTCTGTAATTGTCTGGTAAACATGGCTGTATACTGTCTGCATTTGTCTGGCAAACATAGCTGCCTTCTGTCTGTATTTCTCTGGCAAACATGACCGTAGTCTGTCTGTAATTGTCTGGTAAACATGGCTGTATACTGTCTGCATTTGTCTGCAAACATAGCTGCCTTCTGTCTGTATTTCTCTGGCAAACATGACCGTAGTCTGTCTGTAATTGTCTGGTAAACATGGCTGTATACTGTCTGCATTTGTCTGGCAAACATAGCTGCCTTCTGTCTGTATTTCTCTGGCAAACATGACCGTAGTCTGTCTGTAATTGTCTGGTAAACATGGCTGTATTCTGTCTGTATTTCTCTGGCAAACATGACCGTAGTCTGTCTGTAATTGTCTGGTAAACATGGCTGTATTCTGTCTGTATTTCTCTGGCAAACATGACCGTAGTCTGTCTGTAATTGTCTGGTAAACATGGCTGTATACTGTCTGCATTTGTCTGGCAAACATAGCTGCCTTCTGTCTGTATTTCTCTGGCAAACATGAACCGTAGTCTGTCTGTAATTGTCTGGTAAACATGGCTGTATACTGTCTGCATTTGTCTGGCAAACATAGCTGCCTTCTGTCTGTATTTCTCTGGCAAACATGACCGTAGTCTGTCTGTAATTGTCTGGTAAACATGGCTGTATACTGTCTGCATTTGTCTGGCAAACATAGCTGCCTTCTGTCTGTATTTCTCTGGCAAACATGACCGTAGTCTGTCTGTAATTGTCTGGTAAACATGGCTGTATACTGTCTGCATTTGTCTGGCAAACATAGCTGCCTTCTGTCTGTATTCTCTGGCAAACATGACCGTAGTCTGTCTGTAATTGTCTGGTAAACATGGCTGTATACTGTCTGCATTTGTCTGGCAAACATAGCTGCCTTCTGTCTGTATTTCTCTGGCAAACATGACCGTAGTCTGTCTGTAATTGTCTGGTAAACATGGCTGTATACTGTCTGCATTTGTCTGGCAAACATAGCTGCCTTCTGTCTGTATTTCTCTGGCAAACATGACCGTAGTCTGTCTGTAATTGTCTGGTAAACATGGCTGTATACTGTCTGCATTTGTCTGGCAAACATAGCTGCCTTCTGTCTGTATTTCTCTGGCAAACATGACCGTAGTCTGTCTGTAATTGTCTGGTAAACATGGCTGTATACTGTCTGCTTTTGTCTGGCAAACATAGCTGCCTTCTGTCTGTATTTCTCTGGCAAACATGACCGTAGTCTGTCTGTAATTGTCTGGTAAACATGGCTGTATACTGTCTGCATTTGTCTGGCAAACATAGCTGCCTTCTGTCTGTATTTCTCTGGCAAACATGACCGTAGTCTGTCTGTAATTGTCTGGTAAACATGGCTGTATACTGTCTGCATTTGTCTGGCAAACATAGCTGCCTTCTGTCTGTATTTCTCTGGCAAACATGACCGTAGTCTGTCTGTAATTGTCTGGTAAACATGGCTGTATACTGTCTGCATTTGTCTGGCAAACATAGCTGCCTTCTGTCTGTATTTCTCTGGCAAACATGACCGTAGTCTGTCTGTAATTGTCTGGTAAACATGGCTGTATACTGTCTGCATTTGTCTGGCAAACATAGCTGCCTTCTGTCTGTATTTATCTGCCAAACGCGACTGTATACTAACAGTATGTGTGAGATAATCACAGCTATAGTCTGCCAGTATGTGTGTGGTAACCATAGTCTGCCAGTATGTGAGTGGTAATCATGGCTATAGTCTGCCATTGTGTTTGTGGGAATCATGGCTATAGTCTGCCAGTATGTGTAGTAATCATTGCTATAATCTGCCAGTATGTGTGTGATAATCATGGCTATAGTCTGCCAGTATGTGTGTGATAATCATGGCTATAGTCTGCCAGTATGTGTGTGGTAATCACAGCTATAGTCTGCCAGTATGTGAGTGGTAATCATGGCTATAGTCTGCAATTGTGTTTGTGGGAATCATGGCTATAGTCGGTCAGTATGTGTAGTAATCATGGCTATAATCTGCCAGTATGTGTGTGATAACCATGGCTATAATCTGCCAGTATGTGTATGATAACCATGGCTATAACTGCCAGTATGTGTGTGATAACCATGGCTATAACTGCCAGTATGTGAGTGATAATCATGGCTATAATCTGCCAGTATGTGTATGATAACCATAGTCTGCCAGTATGTGTGTGGTAACCATAGTCTGCCAGTATGTGTGTGATAATCATGGCTATAGTCTGCCAGTATGTGTGTGATAATCATGGCTATAGTCTGCCAGTATGTGTGTGATAATCATGGCTATAGTCTGCCAGTATGTGTGTGGTAATCACAGCTATAGTCTGCCAGTATGTGAGTGGTAATCATGGCTATAGTCTGCAATTGTGTTTGTGGGAATCATGGCTATAGTCTGTCAGTATGTGTAGTAATCATGGCTATAATCTGCCAGTATGTGTGTGATAACCATGGCTATAATCTGCCAGTATGTGTGTGATAATCATGGCTATAGTCTGCCAGTATGTGTGTGGTAATCACAGCTATAGTCTGCCAGTATGTGAGTGGTAATCATGGCTATAGTCTGCAATTGTGTTTGTGGGAATCATGGCTATAGTCTGTCAGTATGTGTAGTAATCATGGCTATAATCTGCCAGTATGTGTGTGATAACCATGGCTATAATCTGCCAGTATGTGTATGATAACCATGGCTATAACTGCCAGTATGTGAGTGATAACCATGGCTATAGTCTGCTAGTATGTGTGTTGTAACCATGGCTATAATCTGCCAGTATGTGTGTGTTAATCATGGCTATAACCTGCCAGTATGTGTGTGTTAATCATGGCTATAGTCTGCCAGTATGTGTATGTAGTCTTAGCTATAATCTGCCAGTATGTGTATGGTAATCATAGCTACAGTTTGCCAGTATTGTGTGGTAATCATAGCTGTAGTTTGCCAGTATGTGTGAGATAATCATAGCTATAGTATGCCAGTATGTGTGTCGTAATCACAGTTATAGTCTGCCAGTATGTGTGAGATAATCACAGCTATAGTCTGCCAGTATGTGTGAGATAATCATAGCTATAGTCTGCCAGTATGTGTGAGATAATCACAGCTATAGTCTGCCAGTATGTGTGAGATAATCATAGCTATAGTCTGCCTGTATGTGTGAGATAATCACAGCTATAGTCTGCCAGTATGTGTGAGATAATCATAGCTATAGTCTGCCAGTATGTGTGAGATAAACATAGCTATAGTCTGCCAGTATGTGTGAGATAATCACAGCTATAGTCTGCCAGTATGTGTGAGATAATCACAGCTATAGTCTGCCAGTATGTGTGAGATAATCATAACTATAGTCTGCCAGTATGTGTGAGATAATCATAGCTATAGTCTGCCAGTATGTGTGAGATAATGACAGCTAAAGTCTGCCAGTATGTGTGTGATAATCATGGCTATAGTCTGCCAGCATGTGTGTGATAATCATGGCTATAGTCTGCCAGTATGTGTGTGGTAATCACAGCTATAGTCTGCCAGTATGTGAGTGGTAATCATGGCTATAGTCTGCCATTGTGTTTGTGGGAATCATGGCTATAGTCTGCCAGTATGTGTAGTAATCATTGCTATAATCTGCCAGTATGTGTGTGATAATCATGGCTATAGTCTGCCAGTATGTGTGTGATAATCATGGCTATAGTCTGCCAGTATGTGTGTGGTAATCACAGCTATAGTCTGCCAGTATGTGAGTGGTAATCATGGCTATAGTCTGCCATTGTGTTTGTGGGAATCATGGCTAAAGTCTGCCAGTATGTGTAGTAATCATGGCTATAATCTGCCAGTATGTGTGTGTTAATCATGGCTATAATCTGCCAGTATGTGTGTGTTAATCATGGCTATAGTCTGCCAGTATGTGTATGCAGTCTTAGCTATAATCTGCCAGTATGTGTATGGTAATCATAGCTACAGTTTGCCAGTATTGTGTGGTAATCATAGCTGTAGTTTGCCAGTATGTGTGAGATAATCACAGCTATAGTCTGCCAGTATGTGTGAGATAATCATAGCTATAGTCTGCCAGTATGTGTGAGATAATCACAGCTATAGTCTGCCAGTATGTGTGAGATAATCATAGTTATAGTCTGCCTGTATGTGTGAGATAATCACAGCTATAGTCTGCCAGTATGTGTGAGATAATCATAGCTATAGTCTGCCAGTATGTGTGAGATAAACATAGCTATAGTCTGCCAGTATGTGTGAGATAATCACAGCTATAGTCTGCCAGTATGTGTGAGATAATCACAGCTATAGTCTGCCAGTATGTGTGAGATAATCATAACTATAGTCTGCCAGTATGTGTGAGATAATCATAGCTATAGTCTGCCAGTATGTTTGAGATAATCACAGCTATAGTCTGCCAGTATATGTGAGATAATCATAGCTATAGTCTGCCAGTATGTGTGAGATAATCACAGCTATAGTCTGCCAGTATGTGTGAGATAATCACAGCTATAGTCTGCCAGTATGTGTGAGATAATCATAGCTATAGTCTGCCAGTATGTGTGAGATAATCACAGCTATAGTTTGCCAGTATGTGTGAGATAATCATAGCTATAGTCTGCCAGTATGTGTGAGATAATCACAGCTATAGTCTGCCAGTATGTGTGAGATAATCACAGCTATAGTCTGCCAGTATGTGTGAGATAATCATAGCTATAGTCTGCCAGTATGTGTGAGATAATCACAGCTATAGTCTGCCAGTATGTTTGAGATAATCATAGCTATAGTCTGCCAGTATGTGTGAGATAATCATAGCTATAGTCTGCCAGTACGTGCGTGGTAATCACAGGTATAGTCTGCCAGTATGTGTGAGATAATCACAGCTATAGTCTGCCAGTATCTGTATGGTAACCATGGCTATAGTCTGCCAGTATCTGTGTGGTAACCATGGGTATAGTCTGCTGGATTTATGTGTTAACTCATTTAATCCTAGAAATTTAGCAGCTCGCGCCCAACGGGAAAATAACTAAGAAAATCACACGTTCTTTACTTTCAAGGAAAGTATGGAAAAACACACTGTGACAGTGGCCACTAGGAAAGTAAGGTTTCTTAAGTGCTCTCCTGTTAAATATTTTAAAAAAAAAAGTAAGAAAACTTATTATAAGATAGCTGGATTTAAAGGGAAGAGGCAGACACATATCAGATGGTGAGTTTAATGGAAAGAGTTATACTTTGCTCCACTTTGACTGTATTTGTCTGTGAAACCTGACTCCTCTAGAGATGCAGCCATCTGTGGAGCATGTCTCCACACGATATTTATCACTTTCTTCGTTTGTATTTGTCTCTACAATACTGTTGTTGCGGTGTGTACATTTACAGAGAAACTACGAAATTTCTATCACAACATATTGCAGGACATAGTTTGCTTTCTCTCGTCAGTGCATTTAAGAGGTAAATCATAATTCTTCACTCTATGAAGGAGTAACAGGAGCAAGCTAGACGCACTCAAAGCTCTTCATTTTTGCATTGACCGTGAGAAGTGAGGATTATTTTCTTCAGCTTGCTCTCCCTCTATGGTACAGAGCCCAAACATACGTTATTAACCGAAGCTGGTGCACCAAAGATTTTTCTTAACATTGGAGACGTCAGTGGCCAGGGCTGTCATAAAATTACTGATGCTACACGGAAAAATACCCACACAGAGACATAATTTGTGTTTCCCTATTTCTACCCTTGGTTAAATAAAAAACTGGTGAAGGCAGTTTATGTGTGGTCGCTGGAAACCGTGTTCTCTCTCTCTCTCTCTCTCTCTCTCTCTCTCTCTCTCTCTCTCTCTCTCTCTCTCTCTCGCTCTCTCCTCTCTCTCTCTCTCTCTCTCTCTCTCTCTCTCTCACACACTTACACACACACTCATAAAAACCATGTTATCACACACACACACACACACACACTTATATAACATGTTATCACAACGCGCACACTCATATAAATCATATTATCACACGCACTCATATAAACCATGTTACCACGCACACCATGTTATCAAACACATACACATACACATGCATACATACACGCATGGAAACAATGTTACACAAACACTCATATATACCATGTTATCACACAAAAACCTCGTTATCGCACACACACACACACATGCATACACACACTCATTTAAACCATGTTATCAAACACACACACACACACTCATTTAACCAAGCTATCACACATGCACACACAAATACACATAGGTACCATGTTATCAAACACACACACACACATACACACATAGAAACCGTGTTATCAAACACACACACAGACATAGATACCATGTTATCAATCACAAACACACACCACGTTATCACACACACACACACACACACATGCACGCAAAAATAAACCATGTTATCAAACACACACACACACACACACACATGCACGCAGACATAAACCATGTTATCAAAGACACACACTCATTAAACCATGTTATGAAACGAACACACACACACACACACACACACTCACACACAGAGTATTATAAACCACCACCAGACATACACGAGTCAACATTACAATAAATAACTCTCTCTCTCTCTCTCTCTCTCTCTCTCTCTCTCTCTCTCTCTCTCTCTCTCTCTCTCTCTCTCTCTCATAAATAAACAATGCTTTAAACCCACACACAAATAGTGTAGACGTGTATAAATTGCAGACCCGCATAAACTATGTTATACATGTGCTAGCAGACACGAGTAAATAGTGCCAGAAACCGACAAAAGCATGTGTAAATAGTGTTGTGAACCGACAAAACCATGTGTAAATAGTGTTATAAACCCATACAAACTTGTGTATACATTTTGATAAACCCACGCAAACTCGTGTAAACAGTGTCAAAGACCCATACAAAATCGTGTTAACAGTGTTATAAACCCATATAAACACACGTAAACAGTGTTATAAACCAATGAAAACTCGCGTAAACAGTGTTATAAACCCATACAAATTCGTATAAACTGTGTTATGAACCAACACAAATAATATAAACAGTGTTATGAACCCACACAAATACGCACAAATAGTGGTATAAACCCACACAATATGTATAAACAGTGTTATGAACACACATAAGCAAGTTATCGAAGTGTTTATATAACAAATACAAACTCGCGTAAACAATTTATAAACCCCAACAAACTCGCTTAAAGAGTATCACAGACATGTGTAAACAGAGCCATTAATCAATATAAACACACGTAAAAGAGTTATAAACCCATACAAACACACGTAAACAGCGTTACAAACCCATTATAACACGTAAACAGCGTTATAAGCCAATATAAACACACTAAACAAACGTATAAACCCACAGAAGTGCGTGTAAACAGTTTTATGGACCCACACAAACACGTGTAAACAATGCTATAAGCCCACACAAATACGTGTAACCAATGTTACAAACACACACAGACATTGTAAACAATGTTATAAACCCACACAGACATTGTAAAAATGTTATAAATCCACACAAACACGTGAAATCAATCTTACAATCCCATACAAACACTGTAAACAATGTTACAATCCCACATAATCACGTCTAAACTGTACTATTATCAAACACTCTCAATGCGATGCAGTCGGACCTATCATATCTTGATGTCAGCTTGACATGTGCAGATACATATACATAATGCATGTAAGATATTGCCATCGCCTGTGACATGTTCATCTGATTTACTGTCTGTATGAGAAAAGAACATGTTAGTTAGGTTATCATTCCAGTGAAATAAACATGTACCGGTAATCTTTAAGGACTCTCATTTGCCCAACAAGCTCCGCCCTCTCAGACAACAGTGGATAGATTGACAGACGGATACAAATCGATGGACAGATTATATTGTGGGCGTGTTGCAGTGCTCTCTTCTCGTAGTTATCCGGCAAGTCTATGATCAAGAAAGATAGCTCGCTGAGAGGGGGATGGAGTCGGCACATATCTGTACTCTACTCTGATCTGTGACTACCTCAGGGGGCAGGGAAACAAGAACAAGAACATAGCGTTGTGGACACCCAGGGTTCCATATCTAGAAATGATGGACCGTCAGCTTGCCAGGTCCCAACTCAGTTAACGAATATGTGGTTATTTAAAATATCATTCTGTATGTAAATTTATCACTATCACAATGTTTAATAAAATGTCGTGTTTCATAAAGTAAACATATACTTGCGATGCAATGTGCTTGTGCGGCAATACAATGAACGCACAGTCACTGGAACACAAACTAGAATGGAAGCAGTTGGTACGCTTACCACAAGTACTCCAGTCAATGAACAAGATTATAACGAAGTGTCACGCGAACCTCTACACTCAGCATGTTCCAACAACAACATTCTACCTGACCATGGGCGCGTACCCCCATAGACGTTTCAGCAACACATCTGGTTAAGAATGGCGGTTCAGGCATATTTCGCACCCCGACAACCACAGAGACACGGGGTACTCCCACTGACAAAGCCTCTCAAACGATACAGCTCAGCTCCACACACAGATGTGTTTTAACACCACTTTGACTGGCAATATATGGTCATCTGCTACCGATGCACTATCTGTACTAAAGTCTGCTCCAACGATACAGTTTAGCTCCACACACAGATGTAGTGTAACGCCACTCTGACTGGTTCTGTGAAGTCATGTATTACTTATGCACTCACTCACTATCTGTATTAATGTAAAGGACCACTTCCCACATTTTGAGGCGGATTGAATATATGGTACTAACATCCCATTTTGTAAACCAATCGACAGCCACTAGGGATGTAGTCAATGTCGTATCGCCCCGCCCCCCTTTACTTCCCAGAACATTTCGTGGTATACATTTTAGACTGGGTCAACCTAGGAGGCCAGGTCAAATATTAAAAAAAAACACCTGTCTTGGGCTCTGGGGGATTCGAACTTATGGACACCGACCAGCAGGCAAGCGTGCTATTAAGACCCAAATGTTAATGTCCCAGAATCATGCAGCATCCTTATTTATTGTCAGATTTTCTTAAGTTTTAATGGAGTATACACAGCTGCCAATTCTGCCTTCTCTTGTCCATGTCCATTTGCTAAGGGAAAAATAACGTCGCTAGTGTCCTTTAATTTTTCGCCCCTATCCGATAAGGCGAGAAGCTCGATTCACTCTCGCGGGATTGATTGATTGATTGATTGATTGATCTAGGAACCGAGAATAGAGAAAATAGCATATTAAAAAAGAAGGACGTGGAGTTTACCATTCTATGTTGTAAACATCGACACTGACCCTTGCCCGGTCACTCTAGTCAGAGGCGGACGTTGTACCTCTAATCCACTCCTCCCCTCTTCCATCACGTCTAGTGCTCTACCAACTAGACCAGCAAGAATCCCCTAAAAGTGTCAACATGAACGCGTTAAAGCGCGGACAGAAGCTACTAGAAACATCGAACGCCAGACCGCCACGTCGTGATGTAAGTGTAACGATGCAACCAAATGTCTCGGGTCGGTCTATGCGAGGCTAGCCTCACGAGAAAAATGGTGTTGATTTGACGAAAATATAACATCACTTTCTAAACAGACACTCCGCGGAGCCTCTTCCGAATCTCATTTCCACTGTGGAACAACTGGCCGCGGTTACAAGATCTTCCCGGCGCTTTCATGTCCACACATACGTCTGCTGTCTCTATTAAAAGTTGTTTCCCCTGGAGGAGGCAGCGACCCGAGCAAACACCCAGGGGTCTCCAGGGCTCAGCAAATACAATCTCCCACTTCCAGAGAGGGAACATTTAGCGGGAATTAAATGAAAAATAAATAAATATATCAAGCAGCAGCCGGCTTGAAAATGATCTTAAGCAGAAAGAACGTTGTATGCACAAGACATACTTATAATCACTTCTGTTTTCTTGTAAACCGCCAGTCAGTTTAGCTCAGCCTCCGCCTGTGGCTAAGTGCTAGTCCGCGCTGTTTCATGATCCGACATAGCGATTTCGAAATCAGCCACAGACCATAAGGAAGCAGCCCGCTTTGCGCTCATTTTCGCAATGGTATGAGCATCGGCCGTTCAGAAAGCAACGGAAAGTTTCTTCTTCTTTATTTTTTGCCCTGTAACCCCCACAGGGACACAGATCCTCAGCCAACTCACTCCCAGCCGCCCTATTCTTAGATATCACATACAGCGTAGGTCAGCATGGCCGAATGGATAAGAAGGCGAGTTCTTAAACATCCGGTCTCCTGATGCCGAGGTAAGGGGTTCAGCCTCTACACCGGAAAGTTGGACTAAAATGTTGACTTATCGTCCTTGACTTGGGGATGTAAATTACAAGAACCTCTGAAGTAGGAGTGGGTTCACCTGATGGCGAGGGACACTGTTAATAGGGAAAGCTAATCCACACGCAAATTTCAGTCAAGCACTACTAGAAGTAGTGTGTATGGACTACGCTTGAGTTCAAAAGCGAGCGAGCGCAAAAACATATACAGCATCGTCCATGCCCTCCCATATTATCCATGTCTGCGCCTGCTTCTCTCCTACGTGTGTTTTTCATGTCATCCTCTATTTCTTTTGCCTTGTGACTTCCAGGCAAAGGTCTTTCTAGTTATTTAAGTTGGAAAGATGAGCTAAATGAGTACGAGAGAATGGATACACGTTGGAGAGATTAGCAAGATAGATACAAGAGAATAGTTATATAAGTTGGAGAGAAAAGCTAAATAAGTATAAGAGAATAGTCATTTAAGTTGGAGAGATTAGCTAAATAAGTCTCTGAGATTAAATAAGAAAGACGGGAGGAGTAGCTGTAAGATTAGCTAAAAGTATTGAGGATATGAGCCAAATTGGAGGGGATATTTACGAAATCCTGGCAGATATTATCTGAATAAGTAGCAGAGCGTAGTTCAATACGTTACAGAGATGAGCTAACTAAGCTGATAAATTTAACTAAATAAATTGGAGAGACTAGTTAAATAAGTTAGTATGATAAACTAAATAGGATGGAGAGATTAGCTAAGTAAGTAGGACACAATAGCTAAATAAGTAGGGGACATTTTCCGAATAAGTAAAAGAGATTAGGCATTTAAGAATGAGAGATGAGCAAAATACATCGTTGAGATTAGCTAATTAATTAGGAAAGATTAGCTAAGTAACTTGGAAAATGAAACGTTTTGGCTTTACCCATTTAGGCAATTCGAATCGTGAATAAGAAAGCTGGAGAAACAAATGTGAAATGAAAATGAGACGTATTGTCGGAGGCAAAGTGTGCGCGCTGATCTGCACAACAGGCAATGTAGGCAATGTATGATGATGCATATGATTACAATTAGAGATCGCTGTCCACTAGGCTGAATTATAATGTCACTGTCAATAATGTACAGTCTCTTAATGCCACTTCTCAAGTTCTTTATCCCCTTCCTAGATAACTGCGTCCTCTTTCTGACGCCTGCTTGAGACACATCGGGAGGGGGGATAGAAAGGGCTCCATAAACATTCTCCAAGCAGACGTCATCTGGCAATTAATGGAGGGAAATGTTCGCCCCAATAGAAGACAAGATCAAACAGTGGCTGAAAGCTGCAGGGGTTTTCTTTGGCTTCATGAGAGGGACAGACTAAGGGGAAGATAAATACGGGCAGAGATCGATAACAGAATGATTGAAACATTTCCTGGTCACATTGATAACGTGACGCATATGGCTGATCGGCAAAATTCCCATTTTCTTACTTAATTTGAAGCGTGAACAAGGTGGAGTTTGTTCGCAATCCACCGTGTGGCACTTACAGCCAGGTAGTTGTCATAAGCAGATGACACACACACACACTCACTCACACACTCACACACACGCACACAAGCACACACACACACACAAACACCTGCAACACATGGACAGACAGAACACAGAAATCAACAGATGTGCAGACAGATACAAGAACAGGCATAAATAACAGATACACGGGAAAGAAAGTGACCACAGCAGGATATATCGATACAAATTATAACAAACAGGTAGGATGAGATCTCGAAGAGACACAAGCAAAGCGAATTTTACTACCATTCCTCACTCGAAAGATAGCCATACTGCTGGTTTCCGTAACTCTAACACGATAAGCATATATGTAATAGCTTAAGAGAGTATTTATGAGTCTGTCTGTCTGTCTGTCTGTCTGTCTGTCTGTCTTGATTGTGTGGGTTGGGGGATGGGTGTGTAATGGGTGCGGGGGATGAGTGTGTGTGTGGGGGGGGGGGTGTCTGTGAATGGGATATGTCTGTGTGGTTGGGAGTGTGTGAGTGTGGATGGGGTAAATATGAGTGGGTGGAGGATGTATGTGTGGGTGGTGAGGATGTTTGTAGGTGGAGGATGTGTGAGTGGGTGGGGAGATGTGTGGGCGGGGATGTGTATGTGGAATATATGTGGGGGATGTGTGTGTGGGGGGGGGGAATGAATTTATGGGTGGAGTTTTGTGTGGGAGGGGAGATGTGCGAGAGGTGTGGGATGTGCAGGTGATTGAAGGATGTATGCGAGGATGGGGGATGTGTGTTTGGCTGGGTGGTTGGGGTGTGTGTGGGTGGGAGTGTAGATGAGAGATGCATGTGTTGATGGGCGCGTGGGTGATGTGTGGGTGTGAGTGGTTGATGGATGAGTACGTGAGTAGGTGGATGTATGTGAGAGATGAGTGTATGGGTGGGGGAGGTGTGTAGTTGTGAGAAGATGTGTGTGAGCGGCGGATGTGTGTGGGTGGGGTATATGTGGGTGGCGGGGTGTGTGTGGGTGGGAGGTGTGTGTTTTTGGGTTATGGGTGGGGGATATGTGTGGGCAGGTGGGGAGATGTGTTTATGGGTGGGGATGTGTGTATAGGTGGGGATGTGTAGTTGAGAGGTGGCGAATATTGGGTGGATGAGTGGGTGTAGGTTGGCTGATATGTATGTGGGTGGGTGGGGAAAATTGTGAGAGTGCGGGATATGTGTGTGGATAGGTGCGGGATGTGTGGGTTGGCGGGGATATGTGTGTGTGGTTTCTTCTTCTTCTTCTTCTTCTTCTTCTTCTTCTTCTTCTTCTTCTTCTTCTTCTTCTTCTTCTTCTTCTTCTTCTTCTTCTTCTTCTTCTTCTCCTTCTCCTTCTCCTTCTCCTTCTTCTTCTTCTTCTTCTTCTTCTTCTTCTTCTTCTTCTTCTTCTTCTTCTTCTTCTTCTTCTTCTTCTTCTTCTTCTTCTTCTTCTTCTTCTTCTTCTTCTTCTTCTTCTTCTTCTTCTTCTTCTTCTTCTTCTTCTTCTTCTTCTTCTTCTTCTTCTTCTTCTTCTTCTCCTCCTCCTCCTGCAAGACAAGCCTACAAGATACATCGGGAGAACCACATGGAGACATAAAGACTGCTGATAATCGGAAATGGATGAAACAACGGGCGAGACGTGCTGAAAACCAACATGTACAGACAGCACGACCTGACTGTACACATATTATACTAGGCGATTCCTTAATGAAAGGTTTATACAGCGACAGGATGGCCACGTCAGACAAAGACATTGTTTCAATAATCCCACTGCCTGGGGCTGGTGTAGACCGGCTAACAGACAAGATTAGCAGGTTAGCTGTTAATCATAGCGTTAGAAGGGCAAGCGTACACATTGGTATCACCGACACCATGAACAACCAACAAATCACAGGGTCTCAACTGCTGACACTCTTGAACGGATTACGTCACACTTTTCCTAACTCATCCATTTTCTTCTCCTCCATCATATCACCAAGTTATGGACAGCAGCGCCGTCTAGCTGACATAAATAACAACATTTTGCAGAAGTTCTGTTCTCAAAACATGATACAATTCATCAACAACACAGCATCATTCACTTCACAGGCTGGTGCACCAAAAAAGAGTCTTTATAAGGATCAAATACATTTGTCTACATTGGGCACCAGTTTTCTTGCCAAGAATATCAAATATCCTGAACGGACATACCATACATCCAATACGGGATTGCGCCGGACACTTTTAGCTACTCCTGAAACTCAAGCCAGACGACATACTCCCGTCACATCAAGTACCAATAGGACAGAAGTGTGCAGACCACTCATAATCACTGCACCTGAAATCCAAGCCAGACGGGACACTACCACTACACCAAGTCCGTTAAATACTTTCACACAGGAGGGTAATAATTACGAAGATATTTTTCCTATTCTCCCCAGAAAGGAACCAACTCTCAGCAACAACGATGTGCCACCACAACCTCCTGTTAGCCACCACCCAGAGGCTCTAGTTGGTAGTCATTATATACCCATGAGACATCATCAGTACCCATTTCATTGTAACCCAGAATGGTTGCACCTCACACGGTATAGCCCAGCTACACTTCGTCAAGTACTTATAATGTCGCTATACCAACAACCAACACAACCTGGTATTTACTAGCAAGTTAGCACAAAGCTACACCGGATCTCGGTACAAGAAAGAGCCTCTCCTAGAACGTTTATCTGCATATTTTGTTACTACTTGATCTATTAACGTATTAGGTTATAAGCAACTACAAACATTGACTTGTTTTGACTTTATATTAATTGATAGTACTTAGCTGTATAGCTTTTATAATACTTTTCATTGTGTTTTTACTGTGAGTGAGGGGGTCTTCACTGTTCTTCCTTCTGCTTACTGTTTTAACGTTTTATTTCCCGTGTGGGATACTCCGCTTTAAACAGAGACATTGGCTTGTATAGTCATTTATTAATTCTTTTGGATAACAGTTGGTTACTTAGCTTGTGAAGTAATTTTTTTTTCTTTTTCAGGTTAATTATTTGTTGTGTGTTCTTTAATTCGTTTTGTTCCGTGTTTGCATTATATTCGTTGGTCTAATTAGTTATATCGTTATAATATTGTCATTTACATATCGATTTGTATTACTGATATTTTGTAAGTTAATATAATTGTGATATTTTTTTATGATCTTGTATATTTGCTTAACTTTGACTAATTTACACTTTCTTCATGGATGAAATGTCTGTGAAGTGGCAACACTGGCTCAATAAGTCAGGAATACGCCTTGGATACTTAAACATTTGCAGCTTATTTAACAAGCTACCAGAGTTATCTTCTATTCTTAATCAAAATTTGCATTTATTCGGCCTTAGTGAAAGTAGACTTAATGATAACATTTCAGATGAGGACATATCTATTAAAGAGTACAAAGTTTTTAGAAGGGATCCCTGTAGGAAACAAGAGACAGGCATAGTAACCTATGTTTCTAATTTACTAAATGCTCACCGTAGGCTAGACTTTGAAACTTGCGAAATAGAATGTATGTGGTTAGAGCTAAAACTTCAAAACCGCACACCCCTGATAATTGGCTACCTCTATCGAAATCCCAGTGCTGGACACGTCTGGTACGAAAACTTCACTACCATGATGGATGTGGTTTTCGCTTCCGGGAAGGAAATTATACTACTCGGAGACTTTAACATTGACACCAACAAATCCAACATAATATGGGGAAATATAATTGCATCATACAATTTCCAACAAATAGTACAACAGGCTACTCGAGTAACAAAGTCATCTTCAACAGTCATAGATCACATTTATGTAACTTGCTCAGACAACATCATAGAATGCGCTGTACCCAATTGTGCAATGAGCGATCACTACCCAATATGCTGCACGTGGTCTAAACAAGGAATTAAAACTCCTAAACATAAACACATAAGTGTAAAATATAGAAGTTATAAACATTTCAACCAAAACGTATTTTTACAGGACTTGCTCAGTTCACCTCTAGACAATGTTTATCAGCTTCCTGACCCGGATGATGCTCTGGAATTCTGGATGAAAACATTTATTGATGTTTTTGATAGACATGTGCCAATCAAGGAAGTTCGAGTAAAACACCAAATCAAGCCACCTTGGATCACCCAGGAAATACTTGAAATTATGAGAGACAGAGATAAAGCACATAAATAGTGGGATCTCAGCGCATACCGTACTCTTAGAAACAAAGTTCAATATACCATACGACGGGAAAAGAAAAATTACTTTAAGAACTTAGTAATGGATAAAACAAATAGTAAGGATATATGGAAGGCAATTAGTAGACACCTTGCAGTCTTGACAGACCAAAGTATGTGAGTGGAATGTGGCCAATATTCCATCACAATGTCTGGGCAGAGCTTCAGAGATCATGTGATGCCCAAACGACATGATCCCTCCCTCAGCCTAGTCTTGTGTATTACAGAGGAATGGGTAACCAATACGTCTGGCACAAGGTAGGCTGCAGACGCTGGCGGCTCAGCGTCAATCCACCGAGACCTCACCACCACGAGCCGGTGGCGAGTTATGGCCAGACCCTGACACCCAAGGGACCCGGCTTAGAGGCGTTGAGCCATGTCCCACAGGTGAGGGCCCTATACGAGCCCGGACCGTGAGGGCGCGCACATCTGTCAACACAAGTGTCCGGACCTGTGTAAAGCGTGCACTACGTCAGACTCCCCGCCTGACTTATAGCGGTCCCCGCGACCAGCGGGAATAGGCCCGCCATAGCTACCGCAGGAGATATTGCCTGTCTATTTGCAAGTAAATCTCACTTACTTCCACTGTGCGGATCTCGCGACCAGCGAGAATAGGCCCGCCGGAGATTATGCTCGTCTGCTGCGAACAAATCTCTACTGAGAGACTGAATAAGTAAAGAAACGATAGAAGGCAATTAACACCTTGACAAACAAGTATAACTTCCGAAATTCTTTACCATCAAGTCATATTACATGCGACCAATTCAGTAATTTTTTTCAAACTGACATAGACCAGTTGAAGGCTTCAATACCTAATTCTCCTTGCAACTTATCTTTACTGTCATCGTTTTGCGAGAATAGATGCTCCGGCGATATTCTTTCCGATATACCGCTAATGACAATCACTGAGGTATTCACTTACCTCAGTAACCTAAAAAACACAACCTCATCTGGGTTAGATGGAATCAGCAACCGGATTCTCCGTTGTGCTGCGCCAGTAATCTGTATATCACTAACCTATGTATATAATCAGTGTCTCACCAAAGGCCACTTTCCATCAGCTCTCAAAATCGCTAAAGTGTACCCTCTTCTTAAATCTGGTTCATTGGACAATGATCTCCCGAACAATTACAGACCCATTTCCTTACTATCATCACTATCTAAGCCACTAGAAAAACACATCCATAAAGTAACATTACAGTATTTAGTTCGCAACAAGCTTATTGTTGACAACCAATCAGGATTTCGACCAAAATATTCTTGCCATACGGCCCTAACAAACATGATAGAAAATTGGCACCAGAATATAAACAACAACAGCCTATGTGGAACTGTGTTTATTGATTTCAAGAAAGCATTTGATATGATAGACCATGTTATTTTAATTAAAAAACTTGAGACAATGAAAATTGGCCCTAATGTAGTCACTC